>VZRR01003450.1:1181127-1290929 GCA_013398015.1 Oreocharis arfaki | reverse complement strand
ACACCCAGCACTGCAACAGTTTAACCCTTGGGATAAGAGACAAAATACATTTCTACACGTGCTGAACCTGAGCAGCACCTACTAGGCAAAAATCCACGGGATTCCTTGCAGGCACAGAGATCTGGCCATGCACAACTGGTAAACGTCTGCATCCAGCTGCTCCATGCAAACTCTTACAAAGATTTGCCTTGACTGGAATATGTATGAGAGCTGCCATGAACAGAATGAGCCCAGCCTTCTCTTTCAAGATTAACATTGGGTCTAAATCAGGATTTTTACGTTAATACACTCTAACAGTACACATGCATTACCTGCCCTTATGAATCTCCCTTCATTAGCACACTTAAGTAAACACTGAACAAATAAGCAGTGGTATAGATGTGCAAATGGAGTTTCAGAGGACTCTCATGCCACTAGACGCTGGGAAAATGCAGAACTGGAAGAAGCCGATACTGTACAGGTTCATCACCTTCTTCAGTTTGCTTCCCTCTGAACTATCTGTTTCTGGTTTCTGCTGGAGTATCTCTCACTCACAAGATACTGAGCAGCTTTACAAAGCAAACAAGAAGGTGAAACTTAACCAGTGCATTTAGAAAGGCAAGTATTCCATGTGCTGCTTTTGCGAAGAGAACAGAAAGCATCACGAATATGTTCAGTACTGCATTTGAGGACATACCAGGGCTAATCTGCCTGGAATCCCAAGAATAAAGGGGAGTTTGCCCTTTAAATGAAAACCATCTCATCTCCTTTGTTGTTTTAAAAGTGTTTGTTAAAAAGCCAATTCCTTGATATAGTCTCATATTGTGCTATTGATTATTATGTGGAACCTCCCACTCCCTTCCAGCTGAAATTTTGCATGAGTTATACTTTATAATCAATAGCATGCTCCACACTGAATGGACTTGCCAGTGCAGCAGCTCTCCTCCAACACCCCCAAGGACAGCTGCAAAAAATGAGCAGGCTACCTCCCGGAGCTATCTAAGGACCAGATCCAAACTTCATTGAATTCTATGGAAAAATTCCCACTGACTTCAATGGGCTTTGGATCAACCCCCTGCAGAGGAACACTTTTTAAAATAAACATTGGGGGAAAAAAATCATTAGGACTATAAAGCCTTTCATATTATCTCCTGGATACATTTTAAAGCAAGAGGGTGGGAATGTGCTCTTTTCTCCTTATGAATGTGTAACTCCCCTTAATGTCAGGAAGAAGTCATTCAATTGTGAGATTGCAAAGGGGGAAAAAGAAATATGGCCTAACTTCTACAAAATCAACCTCAGTCTAGACCTAGATTTCAATAGGAAGTTTTAAAAAATATGAGTTAGCCACAAAAAATTTCAAAAATCCCTTTAGAAAAAAAAAATTTAAATCCCCTAGATTTGTAAAGCACTTTGACAGTAAATATAATCTTGGAACTGGCTAAAATACAAAGCAGAAAGGAAAAGAGTTAGAACAAATTACATTCTACGTGAGCTTTTGATGAAAATGCAATATTATGCAGGCTTAAATATTATTTAGCAGAAACATTCAGTTTGTTTCCTGTTCTTTGTGCAAATTGTGCTTAGCAGCGTATGAATAGTTCCTGGGGTTTTGCCTTTCCAAATGTACTTCTACCTGGGACCTGTTCAGGCTGAGCTCACAGGCATGTACACACACTACAGCCTTCCAAAGTGTGCAGACAGAATCATTCCAAAATGCCAAGTTGCCTCCTGTTCTCAGAGGAATGCCACCCAGGGCTGAGTCTGAAACCAGTAAGTTCTGACAGACCAGTAAGCTCTGAAACCAGCAAGCTCTGATCATTTCTAGGATCAGGATCTGAGATTTACCATCCATCTTTGCCAGTTCTTGGACAGTTCCTTCACAGCAAGACAGAGGATCTCCTGTTGGCAATTTCTACAAAAGTCTCATTCTGCTCAAGAGCTGCAGATGCATTTTCTGGGCTCAGTCATCCTTTTAACCTCAGCTTTTAAGTTGCCCCTGCAGACTGCACAAAGGAAAAAAAAGCTTGAGCTTGGTCGTGAATGTTGACTCCAGTTTGAAGAGGTCACCCACAAAGAAGTGACGCTGTCAGGACCACAGGGTGGATGGGCTTCAAGGTAGATTTGGCTCAAGGTCCAGCTGGTTGCAGGCATGAACTAACAAACTGCCCTATCTGAAGGAAGCTCCATGCTGTGAGAAGCTTCTGCAGAGGCAATGTCCTCCGACTCTCCCTTTCATTCAATTATTCCCATGATCTAACCTTGCAAATTTAACTACAGCTACATGAATATGAAAGAAAGTTTTAAAATGCATAGGCTCACGATGACCAGAAACCAAATTTTTCTCAGCAAAAATGAATGAGTAAGAAAATCTTTCTAGGGGTAGAACGAAAGTGCCACACTGCACCAAAAGTATTTTAAAAACAATACATTCTTTAAGAATGAAAAATGTTATTAAGAGAAAGGAAATTTTCCTTTAGATCAACATTAAAACATTCTCTTTACACTCTCCTGAGATTTTGTCCTTTTACTCAGCCCAAACTAACATTTGAATTTCATCCAGACTTGCAAATAATTTCAATAACCACCAAAATGAATTTCCATTTCTCTTTTGGGATAGCTGGGAATAATCTTGCCTGAAAAATAAAATAATTCTAACTGGAATACTGAGAAAGAATAAGTCATGCTCAGGACTGAAGTAACTGCAAAGGACATTTCAGATGCCTGTGCAAGTCTGCATTTGAACACACACGCAGTTTTGGTTCTGGGAATTCAGAAAGAATCCTTTCAGCTCTCTGGTTTCCAACAATTTGTGACAAACATAGCATATTTAAAGATAGGACTATTTCTTTTACTATAATTACTTAATGACACTAGTGAAATGATCAAAGAAGTTCCAGAAGCTGAAAATTCATTCCAGTGCAGACATAAAAATAATTGGGCTAAAGAGTCATGTTTTAGCACTTTCTTCTCAGTTATGCCCCAGAGATTTGCTCACAGCCCACAACAATTTCAAAACCATACTTCTGGGGAATAGTACAATATAACCATAAAATTACACTTGAGATAAGATTTAATTGTCATTCTCACCTTTCCAACACCTTTCAAGAAGTAATCCTTAAAAGCCTCACAAGAAAGAATATTGCAATTAAAATTATAGCATGCAACAATGATATTAAAAGAAAGACAAACTGCTTTATAGGTTTTACAGGAGCTTAAGTGCAACAGCTTTTTTCGAAGTTACCACAAATGATCCTGTCTGATGGATTTTAGATATTCACTTTGGGCCCAAGGATGTTAGAGGCAAGTAAAACAAACTGACATTATGCCCTAAGAGATCTTTTCATTTGCTTGAGCCATGAGGCTGGAGAAAGCCAGTGGAACTGCAGCAGGTGAACCATCACAGAGAGGAGAGTCTTGTTCTCCTGTGGTTTCATTTCAGTGCTGTTGGATTCACAATAAAAGCAAATGCTACTGTGGAACAGCACTACTCCATGGTACTAACTTCCACCTTCTCCCTTTATTCCTTCTCCTGCTACCCCATCTACTCCATGTTCACGAGTCTGTCAACAGCACAACAGCAAAAAAGAGACTGAACCACTCTGGACTGGAAGATGAGGTTCACCAACAGCTAACTTGGTCTTACAGTCTTACTCAGGGCAGTGGTTGTCACACCTGAAAGATGTGACTTGTAATCTGGAGCAGAGCCCAACCAATTTGTGCTTGGGAGATTTCAGGCACAAAGGGAGAAAACCTGGGAGGACAGCCAGTTCCACAAGGCTGCCAGCATCCTGGGAGGGTCAAAACCTTATGCTGTAGCTGCCATTTTGTTCTCCTATGCTCTCGGGGGATGTATAAATCATTCTCCAACTGCGCATGCAGTGCCTGTAGGCAGGACACACCTCAGCAGCAGGGAAAGGGAAGCACAGCCTCAGTCATGTACCCTGTAGCCCACGTTTCTTCCCCAGCAGATTAAAATGCTGGGGTCATCTGGACCTTCCGGACAAAGCGGAGGTGTGCCCTGTAGACACACAGATACCTGGAAAACCAAAATGATTTTAATTGCTGCAGCAGGAAACTCTAATTTATGTTCCTAGGAAGGTAGCACTTCTCAGGGTGGGGAGTTTGTGGCAGTTGACTGCCTGAAGCATCAGACAAGATGAAAGACAAGGCTTAGAAGCTGCTGGCACTTAAAACAAGTATCTTCAGGTTCCCTGAACCAAAGGCTAAATGGCAACTTTGATTCAACTAACCTGGAAATTAACAGGGGGCAGGGGGAGAGAAAGGAATGGTCTGATCTTAGTTTTTAACCAAAAGATGCAATCTTTTCATAAACATTCCCAGAAATGCTCCCAAATAGAAAGTCTGATCCTTCACTAATGATATGTATGGAAAGGAAGAGTTCTACTTGTTGCCTACACTTTGAGCAGAAGAGAAAGAGCATCTTCTGATTAGGTGAATACCTATGAAAAGATGGACTTCATTTTATACTCCAAATGAATTCTTTAGGGTCTGTCAAGCCAAGAGTTTTTCGTCTATTTCCTGAGCAAAGGAAAACCAAACTAAAACCATTATATTTTTTATATGCTTGCAAATAGAAACTTTCCTTTTATTCTTTCTCAAGCTCAAATCCAGCTAGCAGTAGTGCTTTTAAAACTCCTACAAAGAAGGTAAAACTATTGAATTCAGAAGTCAAATCACTGCAAAGAATATTTTACATTAAAGCCAAACACCACATCCTCCTGAAGCAGCACGAATGCCTTCAAGGGAAGATGGAAAATGTAAATCACTGGAAACCCTGAATACCCAATAAATCACTGGCAAGCTGGCCTGGGTTTCAGCGCTGAACAGAAGGAAAGCAAAAGAGTTCCAGAGTCCAGCAAAGACGGAAAGAAAGCGTTCATTGTATTGGGTATGTTACATGATCCGTATCGGACCTTTGTGCACCATGCTGGGGCAAAGAATTTACACGGATGCAAGGAAGTGGGAGGTGTTAAGCAGGGAACGGCACTAGAGTTTATACAAGTGTTACCAATGTTAGAATAATGTTTATCAGCTTACAGTATTTGACTTAGCATAGCTCAAGGGAGAAGGGAGAGATAACAACAATCCAAAACACGTTCCTCTACCTGAAAAGCCGGAAGGAGGTCTAAATTCTCCATTTGAAAGGGAGCCCAATTAACTTTATCTTGTATATCTGAGTTCCTGCTGGGGAGACAAGTTCACTGGGGGTTATAATAATAATAACCCATGTGCAAACATTTTGACTACTGCATATACTGAAACATCAGAGGAGGAATATAGCATTGTGGAGAAGGTTTATTGCATCTACTCCTTTTCAGTACTCTTCTTTGGAAGATGCTTAAAGACAGGCACACTCTTAACCACTTTTATGATAGGAAACTAAGCAGTTCCCATACACATCAAAAGACTTGGCTAACCCAGCTGTACTGCTTTTCTGAAGTCAACAGGGCTGTGCTGATTTATATCAGCCCAAGAGCTGACTGTCCACAATTCTTTCCTCGATGCCAGCTCAGAGCAGGAACACAAGAGGAACAAAATACTTAGCTTCTCTGCAGGAGAACTGGTCAACAACAAACCCTATGATGATGTTGAGAGAAAGAACAACAAACACTTCACTAATTCCAGAAATTAGTTGCTTGGAGTGGACAGGCATGAGAATGAATGAAACTTGGATTCAGACACCTCCTGTGACACAGCCTTCGTACGTGGCTCAGTCACCTGCCATCCACCACAGGCAGAAAGCTAGGTTTCATCCACACACACTTGCACATTGAACAATGTTTCTATGCAAAATAAAACAGGCTGTGACCCTTCAGTCTGGAAGGAGAAATTATTTTGGGTGTGGCAAGAGCCTAAACAACTGCACATAACCTCAAGAGGACAGCAGGGAAGGACTGTTAACCGAATCTTCCAAAACTAGAGCAAAAGATCATCAAATAAAGATTGTGGAAGCAAAATTCAAAACATGTCAAAGGAGGTCTAACACCTCTGTTGTATGAAGAGCCACCTGGAGAACTCCAGCAAAGGATGCTGGGACTACATAATATTTTCAGTGGTTCAAGGTGAAAATTCCATGTGTACATACCACACATTGATCAGGAAATCTTTTGATCAGAAAGTGCTAGAGGATTAGGAGAGTATTGATAAGGACACATTAATCTCAACACTTACACACTTAATCTTCTCCAAGCATCCATTTACAGCTATCAACAGGAACAGGACACTGGATTTGCTGAACCTTTGGTCTGAAGAAGCACAGTGGTTTTTACTCTGTTGGTATGTCCATGGAGATTCTGATGGTTACTTAGTTTATCTTTAAGCATGAAAATAGAGGGACAGAAAGCTGAAAACTGGAGAAAGATAATAGATGGTGAATGATACCCAATAAAAATGAGCAGAGAATACTAGTATTTGTTAGGGAGCCATTACACAGAACCACAGAATCATTTAGGTTGGAAAAGACCTCTGAGATCATCAAGTCCAACCTCTGATCACCACCTTCTCAACTAGACCATGGCACAAAGTGTCATGTCCAGTATTCCTGAACACCTCCAGGGACAGTGACTCAACCAATTCCCTGGGCAGCCCATTCCGATGTTTAAAACCCCTTTCTGTGAAGAAATTTCTCCTGATGTCCAGCTTGAAGCCCACCTTGAAGTACCTTGAGACTATGTCTTCTCGTCCTGTCACTGGTTGCCTGAGAGAAGATCCTGATCTCTGCCTGGCTACACCTTCCTTTCAAGGAGTTGTAGAGAGTGATAAGGTCACCCCTGGGCCACCTTTTCCCCTGTTAAACACCCCTGGCTCCCTCAGCTGTTCCTTGAAGGACTTACCATCTAGACCCTTCACCAGCCTTGTCCTTCCCTGGACTCACTCCAGCGCTTCCTTCCTGAATTGAGGGGCCCAGAACTGGACACAGCACTCCAGTAGTGACCTCCCCAGTGCCAACTACAGAGGAAGAATCACTGCCTTGGTCCTGCTGGCCACACTATTCCAGATACAGGCCAGGTGCTGTTGGCCTTCTTGGCCCCCTGGACACTTGTTGCTCACGTTCAGTCTGCTGTCAACCAACACCCCCATCTCCTTTTCCGTTGGGCCCCTTTCCAGCCACTCTGCCCCCAGCCTGTGGTGCTGCAGGGGGATTGTTGCAGCCAAAGACTAGGACCTGGCACCTGGCCTTGTTGAACCTCCTACAAATGGTCTTGGCCCATGGATCCAGCCTGTCCAGGTCCCTCTGCAGAGTCTTCCTGCCCTCTAGCAAATCAACCCTCCCACCAAACTGGGCGTCATCCGCAAATTTACTGAGGCTGCTCTCAATCCTCTCATCCAGATCATTGATAAATATATTAAACAGGACTGGGTTCAATACTGAGCCCTGGGGAACACCACTAGTCACCAGATTACAGGCAAGCAATTTAATAGAAAAGATGGTGAAGGTCCCAGAAGTAATTTTCATGTGTGCTATGCACTGCTGAGGTTAACAGGTATTGCAAATATTCACACAGGACTTTTGGCCCTGGGCCTATTCTCATCAATGAAAGTTAGCACCAAGTCCACAGCAATCAGAATTTAGGTCTTTGGTCATCAGAGCTGCTGCAGAGAAGTGTGGGAGCTACTGAATATAAAAATAAAGGAAAGACAATAATGAGAATTATCATATTTTCCTGCACTCCAAATCATCCACTCTCATTTAGGAATACTATTCTACAAAAAGATTTCCTCACCTTTGGGTTAAACCATCTATGGAGAAAGAGATACAGTAGGACTAAACATCTCTATGCCAAATAGGTCATTTATAAGGCCCACAAAATTTCAGAATCAAAGTTTAAAAGTTTCATTTTCAGACATATAATCTTTGGATTATGCATGTGAAAATGTGGTGTAATATCTACCTGACTGGTAAATTCATCCTTGCTGTAAATCTTTGAATCAAGGAATATTTTCCACCCTGCTACAGACGTAGCTTTATGTCCAGAAAACAAATCTGGCAGAGGTCCACTTGCCAACAGATCTTAAAAAGTTCCAGTTCTTTGATTAAACACGTCTATTTCTGCAGAGTTCAGTAAATGCGTGAATGGAGCATGTGACAAGCTGTTGGCAGTGTATTTATTTCTACAACACTCCGTAAATTTTTTTGTCTAGGCTGCCTCTACCCTCTCATTTTCTTGTCTCTATTACTATTCTTCAGTACAGCAAGTCTGGGCCCTTCCTGGGCACTGAGATGTTTGGGGGCTACTGCCCTTAACTTCTAGGTGAGATGCACAGTGATTCCTCTGAAATGCACTGGCTCTTGCATCATATTGCTCAAATATTTTTCAGTGCTCAACCAGAAATTTGCAAGGAGTACCTCTGCCATGTAGATCTCTCATAAAGTATGGACATTGCTAGGAAGGAGGACGGGAGGGGAGTGAAGATGAAGTAAATCTCTAAACTCAAAAACATCTGAGAAAGACAGTCAAGGGTGTGGATGAAGTTTTCTAGGGAGTCGCTTTTCACTGTCATACAAATTTTCTCACAGGAAGATACACCCTTAATGAAAAATGCCACAGTGTCATTATAATCTGACTTAGAAACAAATAAAACAGCAATTAGGCAAGACAGCTTAAATGTGAAAAATTGCCCTCTGGCCTTGAAATTCCAGGTTTATTTCCTGCAGGAAGAGGTAAAGCCACCAACAAAGGAGCAAATATTTTCCTTTAAGGTTTCATGGACAATGGGATCTACAGAGCAATGTATGTCAGCTGCTCATGGTATAAGAACAATTATGATTTGACAGCCCAGTTTAAAATCAAGGAAGAGCAAAAATTCGTTTGTAGAAAGTTTAGCACATTTCACAGTAGCAGACAGCTGAAGGAAGAAGGTTCAAATGCTCTTGATAAATCACAGAAACAGACAGAAAAAAATAGAGCAAAATTAAAGCAGGTCCAGTGAAAAGTGGTGTTGGAGAATTTAACTGCTCAAACACAGGAAGCATGTGGCTAAACAGCAGTTCTCCAGAAACATGTATAGGGGTTACTGGATGAGAGTCAACATGGCTCTGCTGTCGAGAAAAGAGAAAACATAATGCTGCAAGAGATAAACAGGGTATCGAAATACACAGAATAATCCCCCTGCTCTCTGCAGTGTCGGTAGGGCTTCACAGGAACACTGCATTCACTTCAAGAGTGGATGCAGCTGAGTAGCAATGGGATGAAGTTTCTCGGAGGTTCAAGACACATCTATAAAAGGTAAGGACTAGAGCAAACACCACAAAGCATCAGAAAGAACTGCTACAAAAGGAAGAGCAGCTACATAACCTCCATCACTGATTGCGCCTCAGAAGAGGTTGGGCAAACATGCCACAGGAAAGCATCCAACTTCCTACAGCATCCAATACCTGGATTGCTGTAACCAGGTACACGCAGCAGGGACACCTTCCAGCCCAGTTTTTAAAGGATTCTGTATTCCCTGGAATTGGAGGAGAACCCCCCAGAAATGGGTCAAGGGGATTCACTGCTTTCGCTCCAACTTGATTCGCACTTCTTCCTCTTTTGGGTCATCCTTACCTTCACATTCAGAGAACCTTTTGGGTTGGAAAAGATCACTGAGCATCATTTTCAGTGCTCATTTTGGCTTGGCACACCTGTAGAATAGGTACACACATTTAGACCTGAATGTTTATAGCATTCTGGGGCTGCATCCCATTTGCTCTAACATCAGTAAAATTCTGAGACCTTTCCTTTATTCAGGACTGATTTAGCTTTGTGCTGACTTGGTTTCATAGGTACATATAAGCATCTCTGCCTTGTGCTGCATCATTCTCCATCCCCGCACTTCCTCCCTCAGAGTTCCACTGGCATCATCCCCAGCCCTGCAGCAGGTTGCTACAAACACTCTCTGCTTTAGGACCTCTCCTTTTCATAGCTGAGGCAAATACGATATTAAAAAGGATCTCTGCTGCCCTCTTTCACAACTTTTAGTCCACTTGAATACAGCAGAGCAGAGAGAGAAGCCAGCACTTCGGGGAGAGGAGAGAGGCAGTAATAACATTGGAGAGACATCAGGCACTCAAATGGAGATGGCTAGAGAGGATCAAGCAGAGAACTTAAGGGGTTTATCCCTGCTAGAGAATTAAACTTTAACTGAAAACAAGCTCAGACCAAGATTTCATCTATTCTACTGAAGCAGATCATAGTAAAAATCTTACTGAATTCAAACTGAAGCAAAGCTAGCTTCAGTCACAGCTAGACCCAACCCCAAAAATGAGTAAGAGCAATTACTGTTTCACTTCCTTGATATTTGATCAGTGATGTGTAAGATGAGTGCTAGAGATGATCCTAGAACAAGGATCTCAGCTGGAAAACAGAGAAGTCAAGAGAATGATGATTTCCATTGCCAAATGAAAGGAAAAGAAAAGAAGTAATGGCCTCCACAGCCTAGTATGGCACTGATGTCAGTAACTCAGTGACATGATTGTGCCCAAGGCTTAAGTTAAGATGATTGCTATGACAACCTTAGCATCAATTAACAGGAGTAACAAACACTCACATGAAGGAAATTTTTACCTTCATTCTTTCACCTCCACTGTCAGCCATAGAAAGATTAACAGAAAGATCATCGTCTGCACATGAGGGCAAATATTAGGACTACCCCACCCAAAGCCCATGAGGACTTGTTGAGCACTAGGTGACTGGACAATAAAAGGCCAACAAACTCAAGAAAATGTTATTTGACAAACTCACACCACATCCATGGCTGGAAGAGTGCAGATAGTTCTGATTGCCCCGCCTGGAAAAGAATCCAACAAAACGGGGAAGAAGTAAAGAAGGAAAACCAGCTCCTGACCACGGGAGGAGACACTCAGAGTAGGAAGGCAGCAATCTTCAGGGTGGGAAATAGCTATCTAAAGGAGACATAGCAAATTTAAAATCATGAAGGTGACACAGGAGGCAAATATGTGAGACACTGTTTTTCACAACAGAGCTCCAAAACACCCAAATAACACTAGGCAGGTCAAAATCCTAGCAAAAGGAGTAAAATTTAAACAGTTCTCAATTAAATTGAGGAAAGCACTGAAAAAGAAGGCTATGAAGACAAGAGAGTGGTTTGGGAGGAAGAAGATCAGCTTCTTCAAGAATAGTCAGTTAGTTTCAACATGACAGACGGTATGGAAACTATAAGGTCAAATTGTCCATTACACTGAGTTTTTGAGTACTCCAGAGAACACACAGGTGAGAAAGAAACAAAAATTTTAAAAATCAAGAAGTTTTCCCTTCTACAGGGACCACCCTAACATCTCCTCGATTTTCTTAGCCCCATCTCTAGCATTTGGGGATAGTCGAAGACTCCTCTGTATACATCGTATTCTGTTGGTTGTGCTACAGCCTGAGACAACCGGCAACACTGTGGTTCCACAGTGAATTGTTTCATGGCCATCTCCAGCAGTTTCAGAAGGCAGCACAAAGTGGACTAAGCAGACCAGAGAATTCAGACCCAGTAACCTAACTAACCCACCTTTCTGTTCTTTCTGTCACTAGCTCCAAGCACAAAATACCAGGTGGACTCAGCTGCTGGTTTTAATTTAAAACATATACAGATTTTGCTGAATATTATCAAGTGAAGCTTTGAAAACGGAGATGAAAAAACACCTTCTATTAGTCACACATTAAAAGTTTCTTTTTTTTCTCTTGGAATAGGTCTGAAACACTGTCAGCTCCAGCACCTAAGCAACTCTTTTGGGCTAGGGCAGGTTATCAGACAGGCCTCAAGAAAGTACAGTAACTCCTACAGTTACAGAGTCCCTCTAACATTGTGTGTTACTAAATATGATTTACCACTACAGATAGTGTACCACAATGCATGAGGTAGCTTAGCAGATGAAATCCAACAGTGCTTTAGCATAAAGGAAATTTTTTTTAAATACCTAAGGGTCTCAAGACAACTTAAAACACACCATCAGTCTAATTGAGCTAGAGATTTGTGTTCCCTTTGGCATGGATTAGCCAAAGACATTTTGATCCAGTACCCTGAGAAAAGGCAAGGCAGCTCTGCTTCTGCTGGGCAGTGATGCCAGGTCACAGCCTCCCCAACCTGGCAGAAGCTAGGCACAGTGCATGCAGAGTCAGCTTTGTGCCCTCCGAGGACTTTTCTGAAAATGAGGCACATGCAAAGTCATGTCTGCAGCAGTCTTTAACCCCAACAATCTACAGCCTAAAGTTTTTGCAAGACGGGGCTTGGCTGGGGCTGGAAGGCAGAAGGACGTGATTGTCTTGTTTAGGAAAATCGAACATACCCGGCAGGAAAGAATAACGCTGCAGTGCAGCCTTCAAGACAGATTTTTCGAGGGAGGAGAAGGAAAACAGCCATGAATCAGTAGGAGAAATATGACTTTAAAGCCCTAACAAAAGGGAACAGATGGGAGCATAGCAAAGTGCTCACAAACTTGAACTGGAATAGCTGTCTCTTAATAAAACCTCTCCAAATATGAAAGCTCCTCAGACATCTGCAATTAAATTCCCTATTAATCCTGACTGTATTTTAAAGGCAGTTGAGCCAGGCTACTAATAGTGCTATCGACAGACTGAAAACTATGCCAGGAGGACAGAGATGGTGAAACAGAAATGAGAAGAGCCGAAATACAAACTTAAAACCCAGGATGACGGGGCTGGTTTTTCCACCTCTGTCTCCACATAATTAAGATCCTTCTGTAGGATTTATCTCTAAGTGCTGGAGGGGGTTAGGACTCCGGTATTTCTGACTCACCCTGATTTCTTACATGCTCACAGGAATGAAGATAGGGAAAATATCACCACTTCTGTATTATGGAAACCTTGCAATTAATAATTGAGAATCTTTTTATCTCTCTCTCCCTTTTTCTTTCAGAACTAGAGTGCTCTCTTCAGCTTGTTAAGCTTAGTTCACTCCCACTGATAATTCACTAGAGATCATAATTTATGGACAATTGAAGCTGCAGAAACATCTCTTAGAAGGAACAGAGCAGATCCATAGCAACAATTCTTCAGGGGAATATTAATCCCCAGCTTTATGTAGTGCTAAGTGTACAATAGTAATCAGAACTTGAGTAGAAGCTGCTAATCATTGAGGGAAAAGGCTGTATAAAGAATTCATAATGGAATTAGCCTGCGGCAAACAAAGAAAGACAAAATTAAATCAGCCATCAAATTGCACCAAGGAATTTTAATTTACAGGTTAATGTAGGATTATGTAACTAATCACAGCTAACATTTTCAATGAACAACCAATAAAATTCTGCTCTTTTTTTATTCCTGCTAATGGTATTCCAATAACACACTTTTATCACCATATAATGTGTTAAGAATGATTTTCAAAAATTCTAAAAATCTTCCAAAAAGCATTATGACTGAGCAATCAATGCAAAATGCTGGCTTTAAGTTAATTAGCATAAATATACATCTAGATGATCTACTGTTTGTTTCAATCCAATACAATAAAGTTCCTTGGAGTCTGCATGGGACAGATTTACATAACCAAATGTGCATAACTGTAGCCTTAAAAGATATGCATGACTTCCGAAGAGGGAGATACAGCAATACAGAAAGCCTCCAAATTAAATAAGTCAAACAACTTCTGAGTACTAAAGTGCATCAGCTAATTCTAAATAAAACCCTTATTATAGTTTTTTCTATCAATACAGCATATATATCCTATGACATACGCACAAAGGATTGCTCTAACAGAGTTTGTGCTGTTTATAATATGAACATCATAAAAAAGAATAAGGTTTCTGGGATAAAAAGTTGATTTGCTTCCCCTGGAGAAAAAAAGAAAGACCTTGTCTTTGACCCAGTTATATTTTGATATTGGCCAATGCAAGGAGACTAAAAAAAAGACAGAAAGAAAGGAAAACCTCTCTGTTCAAAATGGTGCATTAAAAGACCACTAGTTACTGTATGCAAATACCTAGAAAAGACTCGCATAACTCTTTGCACATTTTTAAAGAGAAACACCGAAATTATATCGTATGCTTCAAAACACATCAGCTTAATCAAAAAGATCGTTTTTGCAACATATGGCGGCATGAAAATTTTTATAAATGGAGTAAAAAGCACTTTCATAAGCTTTACTTCACTTAACAGGAATGCTGGGAAGAAAGGCAACAGCATTCTTCCTGCATATGTTTTTCTTGTTCTGAACAATGTGGGAAAACCTCATTTTACTTTAATCTAGCAGTTCATTTTATGGAAGCAGCAACATTCTGCCCATTTATTAGCACAGAGGGTTTGGGGTTGTGGGTTGGTTTTTTTTTCCCCTTCCTTTTATAAAGTCTAATTTTAAGATGCACACTTCCAAAAAACATTATGGTGTCAATTGCACTACCCTTCAGCAATCCTGTAATAACTTTATTCAACCATTTCTAATTATAATTATATTTTCAATTCCTTTTAGCTATAGAAACTCTTTATCAATCAGAGCACAAGACAGAAAATTACTTTATTACAGCTACAGCTCGTTAGTCTGAGTGCTCTTAATGAAGCAGCCTCATAATCAGATGAAAATCATGCTGAAGAAAACTTGCATCATTAGTCTGGGCCTTAATTACCAAGAAATATAGTCACTAACAATGATACTCCATTTCATGATACGGTGCATGCACCTTCTACAGTACTTGCAATTAATAATTCCGCAGACTGCTACAGAATCTTTCTATTTATTCATAACAATGGAGGGGAAAAAATTCTAAATTTAATTGAGCGGCTCAAAATGCACTCTCTCACTCTCTTCTGCTCAGATTAAAATGTCAAAAGGCTAATATTCTATCTTACAATAATTCATCATTTTAATTACATATTTTATGTATGTGGAATGTCCTTTTTATTTTTTCTCCTCTTGATCATTTAGGGCGACATTTTGGGGGGACATGCGAATGGAAAAAATCTCTCCTTGTATATTGGTGGCCCACGCCACACAGAGCTGCAATAAAGAGAAGAAAAAAGCATTTCTTTTCCTCGTCAGTGAACGAGGATAAGCTTCAGACACAAGCACAAGACATTCATTTAAATTAATGATGTGCTTCATCCAGTACACTTATCAGTGAGGATGGAAAGATCTTGAGAGAGGAATATGTTGATCCCTAAAATTCTTTATGAATATGATCTGTCTTAGGGTTAGTAACTTTTATTCACAAGCCTCTTCTAATCCACTGCATTTTCTGTATTCTTTCATGCCGAATGCTTGCCTGCAGTCCCCAGTAAGCCTCCTGCACAGGAGAGCATCAGGAAATGCTGTAAGAGTCCCCTTCATCCAGCTAATGAACCCACTAAAAGATCAGATCACAGTCCTCGACACCGAACACCTGGAGGATATTTCGCTCTATTTTGCAGCATAGAAAATGATTCCACAGACATCAGCGGGAACGTTCACACCTCACAGTGTGTCTCCGAGATTTGTACCTGCTCCAGCTTTCTCCCTCCTGTGCCTCGTCACCGCTGAAGCCCGACGGGCTCCCGAGGGTGATAAGGAGCACTGTTTTCCAGCGGATTAACTGAGGCGGGGAGCAGGTCCTGCTGCTCTGCTGGCTGCGAAGCTGCACTTCAGAAACTGCAGATTTCACTCCACTTCAAAAATATTTGACATTACGATTTTTGCAAAGTGCCCAGTCCTTGGCTGCTCAGCTGCTATCTGAGTAAGTCACATTACAGCAGGAAGAGATTGCTCTGGAGTTAAGTTACCGAGCCTGTGATTAATCTCAAGGGCATAAGCTAAATAACTCCCTTGTACCATTGAATTTTCTAGCGTTCACACAGTGCTATGCTTTCATGCAAGCACTTCAAACAACAACTAGCCATTAGACAGGCTAGATGAACTTGCTGTAAATATATTCAGCATATCCTGCTTCCCGGCACTGAGCTGCACAAGGCATCCTCGCTGTCGCCTCTGGTAAACGATCCGCTGCATCTTCCCATGATCTTTGACAGATCATTGGCATCTTTGAAGCCTTTTATGTCCCCTCCTAACACAGAAAGTAAGCTCTCTTATCCTGAAACAGAAAGTAAGAAGCCCCGTGCTCTGTTTTTGCTACCTCCCATATGTGGCACAGTTGAGGGCTAGTAAGCAAGAGAAGGAAAAATGAAGATCAGCTCAAAGTTCTATAAAACAAATCTGTAGGTAGCTGGAATGAATAACTAAATAAAATAAATAGAAAGGCTTTCTGCCCAGTCTCTCCTGCAACTTTTATTTTCCTACCCTCCTGCCACACCTCAGTATTTTTTTATTTTAGGAGAACTTCTTTTACGTAGTTGCCTCAAGAATTTGCATCTGGCACCAGCAACCAACAGAGACAGGAGACTGACAAGATGGACTGTTGTGGCAATTCCTATGTTCCTACTACATTCCTAAGCTGTGCTTTTTGGCATTGAATATGGCAAAAAAAAGACAGCGTATTTAGAAACGTGACAACTGGAAAAAATATTCCTAAACCTTACAGTGCCTTCTAAAATTGCAGAATAAAATTAATTTATAGTATGGCTATAGCTGGCCAAAAACCAGGGGCTCACAGTAAACCAAATGGGGTAAAAAACTGGCTCTGAAAGCGATTCTGAGGTTTTGGCTCTGTCCAACATGCACATTTATAAACTTATTGTATAACTTACTGGCAAGAGAGCAGCATCAGACTGACCTCCACTTGCATCACAGAAATTACACATTCATTGTCTATGAGGGGAAAATGTTCTTATGGTACCGTATTAATATCCTTTGTGGGTTGGGTCATGAATCAGCATTGGCAGCCACCTCTGAAGCCGTCTGCCTGCCAGCCTTCCCAGCTGGAAAACTGGTAAGGCAGCAGAGATGTATACATAAGGGAAGTGATGGTTTCCCAATTCCGAATTGATTTGTACATGAATCCGCTCAAGTTTAAAGCACCCCAAAGTGCCAAAAACCTGGTCCAAAGAATATATAGGATGGTGAGTGCTCCCTGCGTGGGCTCGTAGTGAACGTCAGCGAGGACGAGTTTGTGCACCCCCAGCCCACGCAGGCAGCCCTGCGGTCCCACGGCCGCGTGCTGGAGCCCTCCCCGCACCGCTCCTCCCTGAGGGCTATGCTTCCACGGGGGAACAGTTTGGTCTGGCTAAAATTGGAATTTTTTTTTTTCTTTTTTCCCCTAGATTTTTAAAGTTTTTATTTCCTTCTTCCCCCCTCCCCCCCCTTTCTGCGCCGTACCCACGGGGAAGGGTTGCAGGGAGAGAAGGGGGCGGTTTCCCGGGGGTCTCAGGCCCCGGTGGGCTCCCCTCTCCCGGGCTCCCACCGTGCCTGGGGGGCCGGCGCCCTCTGCCGGCCACCCGCAGCAGCGGCCCGGAGCTGGGGCCGAGTGTTCGAGCCCCGGCTCCGCGGCCCCGCCGCGCCCACGCCCCGCAGCTCTCCGCCGCCACGCCGCCGGCCCTGCGGTAGTGCTCACGGTGCAAGCCCAACCAGTGCTTCCCGAATAATTAACGACGAGTAATAAACCACCACGCCGTCACTCAGGGTACAGCCCTCGACCCCCACCTAAATGCATCAAGCAACTGGGACAAGCAGTAATTTATATCTGCCGGTACCAATTATTAAACAGTAAAAAACCACTTCGGTAGGTGCAGGCGACCGACTGTCCCCAGCTCACCTTCCTTGGCAGGAGGAGCATCACGGCTGGGTTTCAACACAGGTGGCAGACCTGGACCCTGAAAACCCTCCCAGACCATCAGAAGCTTGGGGCAGTGGTGACACAGCTGTCGGGCACTATTGTAACCTCAGTCACAAGCCGTCGACTGTAAGACCCTCAGGCCTTAGACCAGGAGGAGGACATGCATTCACCAGCCTAGAGAGGAATTATTGTATTTTACCTGTCCAGGTGTTTCTGTAGTCCAAGCCTCAGCTTCATAGCTCACATCCCTGAACTACAGTTCGGCGATTAGATCAGTCTAAGTCAGCATTTCTTCACGTTTTATCTTCTTAATTCTTGTTCCAAGTGACAGTTGTGTTTGCTTACTCCTCCTCTTCTTCCCCCAGAAAGATTTTTCCCAATCTTAGAAACTAATCCTTCAAGGAGAAAACAGGATTAGACTGGCAAAGCCATGGTTTTGGTAGAATAGCTGTATTTTCCCAAATGCTCATAAATCCAACCCGCAGGTACAAGCCATTGGTCTGAGCTGCCACCCGACTGTTCCAAATGAGCACCACGCTGCCCATGTTCCTTGGCCATGCACCCTCCTCGGCTGCATTCCCTGTGAGCAGCCAGGAGAGAAGCTCCAGCAAAACACAAGGAAGCTCCAGACATGGAGCCAGACTGCTGCAGCAGTAGGAAAGACAATTTTTCCTCAAGTAAAGACATGCCAAGTCTCTTGGTTCCTGTGCCCCTTGCTGAAATTGCCTGCTGTAAAATCCAGGTGGAATGTAAAATGCAGTTAAAAAAAAAGACTAAACCAAGACAAACAGGATTTCCTGACTTTTCCTTGAGAAAGTAGGTTTGGCTGCACACAGCGTCCTTCTCTAGGCAGAGATTACAGGTGAAGGGCATGGTCCACCTAGATGGAGAGCAATAGGCAGCTAAGAGAACATGCGACAGTGACTGTTTGCTTGGAAAAGGGGCCAGACATGAGACATCTTGAAGAAATTAGAGTACAGCTATACTGTGTGACAGTCTTCAGTCACTGTAGAGACAGAATCCACTTCGACATAACCTGTTGCAGCTTTAATGAAAGTGTAGCAGCAGACCCATGTGAGATGCCTGTACTTCCTGCAGGAAGACTCTTCTCATCCCCACCCTGGTTTTGCACTTAAACTCAAGGCACCCTTGCCTGCTCTAAGGCTGCAGGAGCTCACAGAGACCAGGGCAGGGGAAGGACAGGCCAGGAGAAGTCCCTAGGTCTGCCCAGGTCTGGACAAACTCCCTGCCTTCTCAGGGCAGAGGGCATGGACACTCTCCTTTGCTTCCTCCCAGCTGGTAGCCACAGTCACTCAGGCCATGAGCACAAGAGGGAAGTGCAAAAGCCGATTGGCCTACACTGAACCCCATCCTGGCAAGACACCCAAACCTCTCCCTCTCTCCAGCCTGCAAGGGGCATTGCACAGAGGTGTTCCAACTGGCCACAAAGACCAGTCACCACCACCAAGGTACACAGTTTCTTCTCCTCCTACACCACCCTTCCCCCACCTCCTCTCTTCCTGCATTCAGGCAAGACCCACTATTTATTTCCCCCACATATTCTGGGAGAAGGGAACCACGGCAGGATTTTTTTGGTGGTGGTGAGGTATTATTTTTTTGTATGTTTTCCAAAGCCAGTGGGCACAGGGTGAGGCAAGCCTGTGCAAGTGTGCAGCAACACTGCTGTGAGCTCCCATCAGCCCAAGTGGCACATTGCCTGGGGACATTGATGAAATACTCAGGCTTCAGCTTGATTGCACAAAATGCCCCTGAAATTGCCAGGTCAGGAGGAAAGGTGCAGTGCAGGAGGTGACAAACAGACAGCAAAACCCTACAAGACCAGCCAAAATCTGTGATTCCTTCTGTTCCTATACCAGTGCCCATAGGCCAGGAAACCCACCTTACACCCTTCATCAACCGGGGATAGAGTGCACAGATCCTGAAAGTTTATCAGCTCTTCCTTCACAAGCATCCCTAGAATCACGCCCAACCTGTATCATCCAAGCACTTTTAAGACTCTTGCCATTTGCAAACATTTGGGAGTTTTTTGCCTCTGTTGGACGATTTTTTTCCCCCTTCTTCTACGATGATGTGGTTTATCTTATTTGCTCAATGGGATCACTGCCTTTCCACTGAAGAGCCTATTTTAAATATCAACACAGGTTGGTATTTTAAGAGTTATTTAAAATGTCACCAGTCACAGAATGTTTAATTATTGCAAACATCTTTCAAAAAATTCCACCGTGGGTTTCTTGCACCAAGTGATTTATTTCGGATATAATTTCTGTTTAATTAATAGGGGATTTAGCTCTGACCTGGAGGGTGTGAGAACCAGCAGAGGAGCTGGAGTTGAGTTGAGTTAACATTAAACCTGCTTGTGCCTGTTGAAGGCTGAGAAGAAAAAAAAACAACAAATCAGGCTGGCACTTATTCAGGTGCTGCTGCTACCCAGCAGTATTCTCATGTTGATTGCAATGGAAAAATTGTAAGGGCAAACAGAACTTGGGGAAAAAAAATTAATCACCAGAATATGAACACTGTGCTTTGTTATTTATTTTAACTATGTATATCATTTGCTATAGAGTATAATTACCCCTAATTTCAGCTGAGATAATATCTGGGCCATGCTTTGTTATTCATATAAGCTCAGAGAGCAGTTTCTCAATCAGTCTGGCCTGAATTTCCTTACACCTTGAGAACAATTGGAATCAAGGACTGAAAGGCTATTTTGGGAGGGGCAAAAAAAGACCAAATCACCTACTTAAAAAAAACTACAAACGTGGAAAATGCCTAATCTATGCTGCTCAGAGCACCAGGTTACATCAGACCTAACTTTAATATCCTGTAAAAATCTCTTAGTATGACGCACATACAGCTGTCTAATATTGCTGCTTAAAATGCCCCCACATTAAATAAGATTCTATGCTGTAAAATTTTGCAAGGTGATAAAACAAAAAAATTATATAATAAATATAAACCATCTGCATTTTTTAACAAGCCATTTGGAAATGGATTTAATTTATATTTAGAATTGTTTTGAAGTGTTCTCTTTTTTGAAAATGTCCCAGTTACAGTATATTAGGTTTTCAGTAGAAAGATTAAAAGAGCTGACACACAAATAAACACCCATGCACACCCAGAGCAATTTCCAGAGCTATGAGAGCATTTGATTCTTCAAGGATACTACAGCTGGCTTTTAGTCACATAAAAAGGGTTAGTGTGTGCAATCGGCAGCTCTGGAAAATGGATTCATGAACACAAAAATGCATTAAAACAACATGAAGATTTTGGCAACAACCAACGTAAGCCAGGAAACCGAGCTTCAGGCTGAACTCGCATCCTTAACTCCTTCCACAGCACTCGCTGAAAGGGTCGCTCGCATTCTGCAGGAGGCGAAAGCACTTCCTGAGGCTTCTAAACATCACAGCAGAGACACTGAGGGGAGCCGGGACTCAGCACAGACAGGGCAAAAGAGGGAATGATGCTTTTTGGTATGACCCAGCTCTCCTGGTAGTATCTCCTTTAACAGACTCACACCTTGTCTCACAGGTCTGTTCAGCCTGGCATCTCCACTGAAAAAGCTTTCCACTTAACTCCTTCGTAGTACTTCTACTGCCTTGAGCTCCTACCTCCGCTGCACAGGATGCTCCTGAGTGCTTCCTGAGCATTTGTTTCCAGCAAACCTCCAACAGCAGCGAAACAGGGATGAGCCAGCATAGTTCAAGGATCTCAAAATTGCAAAGAGCTTTGTATGCCCTTGCACCACCACCCAGCACCTTGGGCCCCGTCCCCTCTCAGCTTGCCATCAGCTGCACATTAACCCCCCAAAGCTCAACTCAGTCTGTGGGAGACTGGTATTTGCCTTTTTGAACTCACTTCAGTTCACCAGTCTCAAAAGCCACAGAACGTTTTTATTCTGCTGAATCCCACACCTAGAAGAACTGATGGTTTTGGCTATTTTTGCCACCTGTTAGCTCCTTCTCTAAAAATCCCTTCTTAAGATTAATTTTTTTTTTTTTCCCCACTACATAGATGGTAGTATAGTACAAAAAAAAAAAGGCAAATAAAAAAGGGCATTTTGCACCAGACCAAGCAGGCAATATATAAAAGGGATGGGGCTGTAACCACTTTGTTTCTTTTGCTATTCCTTCTCCCAGTAAAGCAACATCTACCAGGAAACATTACAAAATAGGAGAAAGTTACTTTTTAAAATAAATTAAGGGCTGTATTAGAACTACAGGCATTATCATGCCTGCTAATAAATATCTGAATGGTCATTTGTTTAATTTTAAATCATTCACTCTATTAATAAGCAAATGCACTATTGACCAGATATCAAATGTAATTCTTCTGCCTGAAAACAGCTACTGAGAATGTTAAGTTCATCATCATTAAGAAAAAAAGGAGCTTTTATTGGACTTTCTCTTTCTATTTTATCATTTAATTACCTGGTGCTAACATCTGATCAATGAGATCAAAGTTTGAACAAGCCAGGGATTTTTCAAAGACACACTTCTGGGCAGAAAACTGGATTTACAAGCCCAGCATTTTGCCTTTTTTGGCGCCTAATTGCCTTCCTGTACCAATTAATGTACAGCTAACAGAGATCTACTCTCTTTGCTGTATGATACACAATCCAAATTCTCTATGCCCTCTCCAGTGTGCTCCTTCACAGCTTCTCTGTCAGCATCACCACAGCTCGCTCTGTTGACTGTTCAAGCTTCTTACTTGTTTTGGCTTTTTCTTTGCTTCAAGGAAACCCTTCACTGCTCATGCAGCCTTAGGAATGTCAGGACTCAGAAGGAAATTTTTAAAATCTAATTATAAACTTGTATTTACATTTTAACCTTGCAGTTTTTAAGCTGTCAGGGAGAGGAAGAATTCCTTCCTACCTCTGAAATGGGGAAGTTCTGCCAAAATGATTTACACAGCTGGCATCTCACCCCCAATACAGAAGGTGGTGCAGTCATCTCCAAGCAATTCTTTTTTCCCTTCTTATGTAACTCCTCTGTTCCATTTTGTTATTTCTGGGGACTTTGAGTTTGTGGTTTCTGTCCTGAACAAAATAAAACATTAGAAACAAACAGAGGAACTTCATTTCTCATTTTTATCTACTTCTTCTCTCAGTCTTTATTCACCTGACCAAGGAGAATGGAAGTTCTATTTCCAGAAGAGAGGAAGGATTTAGAGGGTAGAACATCATCCTTTGGCTGTTTTCTGGATTACTTGGCTCCAGAGAAGAATGCATACCAAAGAAACAGTAGCTGCCCAGGGAGTCGGACCTCTTTAAACAGAAGACACTGGAATGGCAAGATGGCAAGACTTTTCCAGCAGCAAGTTAGGCTTACAAACCACAGTTTCTCATGTGTTCCCCATCTGGCTATTTTCAGCATCAAAATTCCCCAAAAGCAGTGATGATTCCACAGGGTCAGAATAAGAATTTAGACAAGCAACTCTACGGAAAAAAAAGAGAAAGTTAAAGTGATAAAAGTCTGAGTAAAAACTGCTTTGAGGAAGACTGTTTTCCCCTCTGGGTTTCCCACTTCCTCCTAACAAGGACTGGAGAGGCAAGAAACTCCTATATTAGGAAACAATTTTGTCCTTTTTTTTAGATCTTCGGATGCACACAGAGAGCAGGTTCCAAATAACAAATAAAATTACAGATCTTTTTAAAAAAGTACAACCACCACCATCAGGGCATGAAGCAGGCCTGGAGGTGTGTAATACCAATGGAAATCACTGAACAGGACAACCTAAACCTACTCTGAGTAATGGACCAAAATTAGGCACTGTGCTGTTTTCAAGGCAGGAATTTTTCCTTTGTCATTTGAGAAACAACCAAACAAAAAAAGAGCCCAGCGAAACACCAGTTACAGGATTTGACCTCAGAGTTCAGCACAGAACCATTCAGCACAAGACAGCAACCCTCAGTGCAGAAAAACAAAACCACAAGTAATTCTCATGCTGCCTAGGGTTTCTCCAACACCCCAGATCTCTCTCAAGAGCCCACACACTCACACATGCACGCCTGCACTCTCGTGACCCCACCAATAATCCCTATCCTAAGGATGCTTCAGGCACCACCCTGGCAGCCTTGGCTCTTGTGAATGTGGGCTAAGTGAAGATCTGGGTCTCATTCGAAGGTCCGCCAGGCCTCCAGCTGGGCTCGCACCAGGGGGCACGTCTGCAAATCCACATTGCCCATCAGAGGAATGTTGTTCATCATGACTGATTTGCTCATACAGGTTGGAGTGTTTGCATGCCCAGCTCTGCAGGTGTTTTATGTTGGGACACAAGAAGAAGCCCATGCCTGCATCCACCAGTAGCGATACCTCAACCATACGGAAACTGATATTTTTCCCTTGCTGTCTGAAAATCTCAATTCTAGAACACACACTGCATGTCAGTTAAGCTCTGGCAAGACCAAAGTGCAGCCTTTTGTGGCCCAGCTTCAGCTCAGTACCATTTCAGTGGGGCTGCTGATATTCCACTGGACAGTCACCCAAAATTGGGAGAGTCACCTAAAATTGGGACAGTCACCTAAATTCTCACGGATCCAGACTCTGCTCAGGGACAAGAGGGGAAGCTGCAGTCAACAAAATGGGGAAATATTGCTTATTACTTGCCTCTACATTCTTAATTTACAGGGGATTGCATTGTAGAAAACCCTAAAGTCCATTGATGGACTGTTGAAAAGGCCAGAGCAAAAAAAGGCATTTCAGGGCTTCCTCCTTTCTTGGCCAGGACCAGCACATGAAAGAAGGATGCTCCTTCACCTTTTCCCACCCTGGGCTCAGCCCCAATAATGTATTATTCCTCTTCTCCCGCCCCTTTCTCCTCCTCTACATCTTCTGCTGATGTTTTTCTACTTCATGCTGCAGTAGAGGCAGTGGATGTTGATGAGATGATAGTTGGAGCAATTCTAGCAGGCAGCTTTTCAGATAATTTCTCATGACCTTGATATTCAAACTGTTCCTTTTAATGCAGAATATAGATCTACTTGCCCCCATATCAGCATGTATTTTAGTAGTCACTGAAAAAGTCTGAGAGGCAGGAATATTTGACAGGAGCAGAGGCAGAAATATTTGACAATATTTCACTCTCTCTCACCCCTTCTCTCAAGAAAAGTTACTTGCAATCATTATCTTTGCTCTAAGAGTGCACGTGCCTAATGGGCAGCCAAGACTGCAGCAGAAAAAACAAAAGGTAAATTTCAGTAAAAGCATTATTACAAAGTCTAGTCAAGCATTGTAAATAGAACTGCCATATTATTATTGAGAAAAGGTGTAGTGCCCATGCAAACTACATATTTGATTAGGATCTGAACTCTTTGCTGAACCATGAATCTGAAATAATTTAGGTGATACATATAAATTTAATTTCTTTGTTCAACATTCCACATCTGAAACGATGCACTGCAAATGTGCAGCTCTCACTGAAGTCTGCAAAATGAGTCTTCTTATAACTTGCCTATACTGTGTGGAAATAATCTGAAATAATCTTAAAGGAAAAGGAATAAACCTATTTTAAAAACAGCTGAGTCCTTTAGATCGTATACCATAACCAATTTATGGAGATAAATGGAATTCAATATTAAAGAAGTACTGGGTTTTTCCCCTCCTGTGGAAAATCTAAATGCAGAAAGAAGAGGAAAGAAAAAGAAAGGAAAAAAAAAATAAGGAAAGAAGAAGTGGTAAGATACAAGCAACACTTGGCTATTGTTTCTATATGAGTGCCTGTTAGAGGCACTGCACCTTGTTTTTCCTGGCCCAAGCTGAAGGCAAGCTGATTGTGGAAACGACTTATCCCGTCTCTGTAATGGAGATACACCAGCTATTGGACATCTTTATTTCTCATTCATTAAATGAATCCAGTGTCTACTGCTGTGATAGCCATCAACAGAGACAGATGAGGAATTTAAAAAAAAGGGGGGAAAGAGCAAGAAGGGGAATACAAATGAATATTATAGACTACTGTATGGGCCCTATTACTAAAAATGAATACAAAATACTTTTAAAAAAATACATTAAGCCGGTATTGGCTTACAATGAGGTCAATATTGTGATTCATTTAACTCAGGGGACAATAAATCTTGATATTGACTGAAAACATAAGTCAATATGCGTACTGTTGTGTGCATTCCATTATAAAAATGAGGGGTAAGTGTAATGGAGGACACTTTCAGAAGAAAATTCATTTTGCCGTAAGATTTTTGTCTGGTTTTTAAATTCACCACTGCAGACCACCACAGCTGAAGCCTTGGTCCTCACCCATGAGGCTGTAGGTTGGGCTGGGGCTGGTGACTGTCTCATCCCAGACACTCTGGAAAGCTCCAGCACAAATGATAGCCTTAGACGCCCAGAAAAGGTGACAGGCTGTAGAAGACAGTGACCTTTAAATGGCTGATCTGGTAACATTTAAGGCTATTCATGCCACCTCCAGGGATAACTTCAATGAGCAGAAGTCAAATATAACCAAACCTTTCATACTAATATGGAAGAAAGGAGTCAGAGGATCTGTCTAGATTCCTTTACCTTTAAGCTGTGCTGAGCTGTAGGATTCCCCCACTCTACCTAGAATGATCTGAAAAAAGAATTATTTAAAAACAAAACAAAAACCCGAATGAACGAACAAAAAACCCACATAAATGTGAAAAGAAAACCCTCACATTTTTAAAACATCAGTTAAAAGCAGAGGCTGTATGCCTAAAATCCAAGCTCCCAGGGCAGCTCAGCTCCCATTCTGGACTCTACCAATGCAGCCTGGCACTGACACAAGACGAGGCAGAGCAACCAAGAAGGCCTCACAGTCCTCATAGCTCTGGAAGGTTGTAATAAAAAGCCACATTTTCGCATTTTGATGTCAGCAGCTGGTTGACCCAACACATTGCTCTGCTGGAAAACTCCCAGCCACAACTGAACTGCAGCCAGTGAGCTTACCTGCCTGTGCTGTCTGAGCACAGTTATCATTGTCACTTGCTACAAGTTTTCCAAAACATCTCCTGAAGACCAGCTGGGCCAAGTGCCACAGGAAACCCGAATGCAGCTTCAGCTGATTCCATTAGCACCTAACCTCCTGCGCTCATGCACAGGCCAACCTACTCTACAAACACTGAGCCTGCACGGTGAGCACTTCCTAAAAGTCAAAGAAAAAGCACCACATTGTTTAAAAAGCCCTGCTCTTGTAAAAGCATCCTGTTTAACTGAAAAGAGTTGTGCTGCTATCAGTGAAATGCTTCAACTGTAAAATTAAGTTTTCCACAAGCTACAGGAACAGGTATGTGACATCCCAGGCAATTGTCTGGCCCCAAGTTACTGATCTCTGAAGTCAACCAAGGTGAAGAGCAAAACTTACTGACTCAGCATGGGACCAGCTTCATCAGGTCAGCAACTGAGGAGTATTCCCTTTCTGACTTTGTATCCAAAGATGCTGAACCCTCACCATCATTGCCCAATTTCCTGGGAAAAGGGATGGGCAGCACATGCAGATAAGAGGAGAAAAAGCTCCCACCCACCTGTAAAATTCCAAAAGGAAAATCACAGGACCAGTACACAAGCGTGCATGAATCCAGCTCTTATGCAAGCCAGGATGACACTTACCCCCCTATGGGCTGAGTGTACACTTATATACATACACATACCTGCAAGTGACAGTACTTCAGCACACAATCAATCACAGGCAGAAGAGAGCATGAGTAGGGATACCTGCAGTCAGTGCTTTCTGCATAAAAGTAGCATGGCAACACTCACAAAACAATACAAAAGAGCAGAATACCCCTTCTCACAGGACAAGCTTGATGTCACAGAGCTAGAATGTCACCCACACTCATTCACAAGCCAGTACTGCCCTCTTCAACCTGCTTTTATCTACACTGGCTCCGGGACAGGCGGCAGCGATCAATACCCACATGCTGAGCTGTAACGACTGAGAGCACTCCTGGGTTAATGCATCTCGGAGAGAAGCCAGGAAGCTCCATGCCACTGGCATGCACAAAATTCAGAGGTTACAGAAACAGGGACCCTGCATAGTAAGTGAAAAATGCCTGCAGTTGTTTCAGAAAGTATTTATCCAGACAGGCTTAGAAACTGCACTGAGGCCGGGTACCACAAGCCATCTAACATCATTTCACTCAAACATCTAGGAAAGAGTGGCAGACAGTAAAATTACTGCTCATTATTACCACCACTCCTATCTGGGCATGCATTTAGTAATGCCTGCCTCTCTCCTAGTCCAACATATTGTCTTGGTTCCAGCCAGGACAGGGATAATTTTTGCAGTAACCAGGAGAGGGCATGGCCAGGACCCAGAGGTTATTCTGTACCACTTCATGTCATTGCCAGGGCTGGGGGAAAGGGAGTCTCTTGCAGGGAAAAGGGGTCTCTTCCAGTTGGCATAGCATGGAGAGGGAGCAGTTGAGTGTTGTCTGTTGTCAGAGGGTTTCCTTGGGAATTGTTCACCTCTTTCTTGTACCCTCTGTCATTAGTACTGTTGCTGTTTATTTTCTTATCTCATTGCTGTTTCCAGTAAATTGTACTTATCTCAATCTGTGATCTCCACCTTATGTACCTCCAATTCTCCTTTCCATCCCACCGAAGAAGGAAGGAAAGTGGGAGGGAGCAAGTGGCTCATGGTTTGGAGATTCTCAGTGAGAGCACTAAATTGCAGAGTACCATTCCTAGACCATGACCCATATGCTTAAAGGAAAGCAGAAGAGTGCATAGGCAATGACCTAGTAAGATTTCTGGCTTTATGTGACATCCTTCTTAATATGCAGCAATGATTTGCCTATCACTATGGTGCTCCTGACAAAGACAGCTCACAAGGATCAGGCCAGCAGCAGAAGCAGAGGGAAAGACATCTCAGTAATTTAATGGACATGTCAGCACTCTGTTGTCCTGCCAACCTTGTTGAACAAGCTTTCTCTCAGCAGAGAGCACATCCTTGCTGGGAAGGACTAGTCAGAGCCTTGACCAAGACCCATTTCAAACCTTGAATCTGGCTATAAGCACTACTGGACTCCAACAAGCCTAGATGCAGGTCCTGGTTACACTATTGCTTACACCTTCCTCACCAGCATGTCAGCAGTTCATAGACATGCTACTGCAACCAAAACTTGGCCTGAATCCCCACCTGAGAGGAAAATCAGCATGCACCTGTGTGTCTGCACAGATATTACCTGGCTTGGCTGCTTGCACACAAACTCTGTGCCCTTTCATGCTGAGAGTCTTGCATAGAAGGCAACTTACAGCTGAGAAGAGCTTCAGCTCCCCTGGGCAGCAGTCAGGTGCCCTCTGGCAGTGGGGCACTGAGCAGGCAGAACTGGGCTGCAGCTCCACTGCAACAGCGTGCCCACGCATATACATACAGGCAGGAGCTCTCCTCATTGCATATGGACCTTACAGTGCCTGCTGACAACTGGGAAGGAGGCTGGGATTCTAGCCCAGCTACAACCCAGCCAAAGGACAACAGTGGGATTGGGAGGATGAAGATAGCCACCTTCAGCTTAAAAGAAACAGTCTGCAAACTTTGTGCAAACTTTGCTGGTTTGAGCCGGTGGTCAGTCAGAGAAAGCTTGCCGCTCCCCTTCACTTAAAAAAAACCAACAAAAAAAACCACCTACCCCAAAGACCCCTAAAACTGAACCAAGGCATAACATGCCACTGCTTTACAAATGAAAACCACTAGAATTTATTCCCATGGAAATCTTCAGGAGCCTTTATTCTTGTCCTAAGTAAGAAGAAATCTCTTTTATATTTTTAGAAGGCACTAATTCTTTTGGCCCCAAAGCCGCAGAGAGACTCTCCTCAGTGTGCTCAGATTTTCTCTCTCCTAGCCCAGACTGCTCCTGCAGTGAGCGCTGAGACAGAGCCCCAGCCCCTGCAGCCAGGCTCTCAGCTGGCTTGGAAGTCACTCCCAATTGGTGCTGTAGTAGGTTAGTTATGAGAACACTCTTCCTGCTGCCCAGGTGTAAACCCACGTGGGCACCCACCACTGCTTCCATGCAGCAGGGTGACAGCAAGCCCCGGCACCAGCGGGAAGCCAAAGGTGAGCTCCGAGCCTGGAGGCAGAGCCCCAGCTATTAACAAACTGTTACAGGGACACACACACACACCTTCCTTCTCACACATGTCCAGACTGGGATCTTAATTCCTCTCACTGGTTTTGGTGTCCCTGCTCATACCTCCATCTCACACCACACTGCTCCCTCCCCTCCTGGGGCTCTCCACAAGCCCAGAAACCAGGCACCCTGGCACAAAGCAGAGTGTTCACCCCCCGGACTGTGGGAGGTTTGGGACTGTTACATGTACTTCACAGCTCAGACCCAGCTCAGCATAAACCATTCTGGTTTTCTCTCTCTCTTTTTTCCTTTCCTCTTTTCTGAAAGATTCCTCCAGAGACAGACAAGGAGGAAGCATTTTTGCCTCCAAGAAAGAATGAAAATTACAACCCTATCTACATAGCAAAGGATACTTTACCCCTGGGTGCAGAACAAGAAGGCTGAAAGAAATGTAAGCTAACACAAAAATTATGAGCAACTTTGGATGTGGGTAGGTCTCTGGTGTGAGACCAGCATGCAATCCTTTCTTATTTCTTCCTCCTTTCTGTTTCTAAGATGCAGATAGATATTCAGATCATATAGTGGGCAAGACAGATAAATAAATAAAGTTTTTGAGATTTCAGGATACATACAGCTCTGTGCTTGGGGCTCTAATCACACAGGCAAGGATGAAGAATAAGTCCTGCAGAACTAGTAAGAACAGGAAGATGAAATACATTCAGTGCTATGATAATTAATTAAACTACTTCAGTCAGGGACACAGGTTGGTGCCATTTCCCAAGCAATGTATTTATAGGCATATCAGTCCAACAATGATGGAAAGTGAAACCTTGTCTGAAATACTGCTCTTCAACAGCCAGATAAGCACACTAGAACAGCTCTCATACATGTAAGCCAGCTCTTCTCCAGCCCTCAGTTATTCTCTGCCAGCTATTTAGTCTTCCATAAAGAATACCTACATTTTTCCTGCATTCAAACATTTTATCAAACTGCCATATAAAAGTCAATGGATATTAAAACAGAGTAGTACTGTATATTCTTGCTACAGCCCCGAATTCAATTATAATCCTCCAAGACCCCAGGGAAAAGTTACAAGTGGAAACATTGTGTGCTCAAAAAAATAAGAAACGATGGCATTCGGCATTTGTAAGTTTATTTCTAATGCCTTTCCTCAGGAAAGTAGGTACAAATAATTTGCAGTCATGATATTGCTTTTGTTTGCAATCCCTCCTTTGCTTTGCTGCTAACCACAGGTAATATTTAGTTTAAGTTGTCTTGCTTACAAGGATACCGAAAGATTCCACTCCCTACCTAGATGGTTCCAAAGCACTAGGCTTGTGACTAAACAAGGGAGTAGATTCAAAACCCACAATGTTTGCTCCCCATACCAGTCACCAGAAACTACATTAGAAAAACAAATAAACAAAAAAATACTTTTTTACTTCCCCTCCTTTTTTGTTTTTTTTTTGCATAGATACCTTTAAAGACTTTTACTTCAAGTGAATATGGGACTCGTCACTTGATGATTAATTTGCATGTTGATAGGCAGTCAGTGTAGCAGCTTTCAGATTAGGGACATTCCGCTGCACACTAAAAGGCACAAAGAACAAAAAGTGAATTTCAATCTTGCCCTTCTTTTCCAGTCAGTGCATTCCCAGCCCATGTCTATTGATGAGCAGTTGGAACAATACCAAAATGCAGTGTAAGATCAATCCTGCTGTTTACTTCGCTGAGCTGAAGGAACAAAGGACAGAAGAAAGGACTTAAACCCAGCTATAGTAAAAGAGTGGGGATGAAGGATGAAAAATGTGCCTGATGGGCAGTAGCACAGAGTAAACTCATTTAGAAAATAGGCAGCTCCAGCTGAGATAAAACCAATGATGATTTGTATTTTGTACTGTATCTTCAGGGGATAAAAGCACTTCTATCAGATACCATTGGAGGCAAACTTGAAACACTCCAGTAAAATGCTATGTTCCCTACTAGGGAGAGAATAAAAATTCCCATAATTGCAAAGGAGTGTTAAATATCTGATTGTGCATGCCTTTTTCCTCCCATGGTGAGATAACTCAACCCGGTCCTCTTTTTAACTTCACAGGACCTGTCTAATAGAATATTTAGCTGGATGCTTTTGTATCAAATGCAGCATGACACCATGTTTTACTTTGATAAATACTGATAATTGTAATTTGGGGGATTATTAGCCTTTAAAATCCTTTTTTTTTTTTTTTTTTTAAAGAAAAGGAAGCTATTTCAAATCAGAAGGCACTCAAGTGCCTGAACAGGCAGAAGGATGTGAAATGAGGGGAAAAAGTTCTTCTTCAAATGCAAATACCTTGACAAACTGTAACTAATGAAAAGGAGAAAATAAAACACTTCCTTCTATTGCTAAATATAAATTATCCTAAATCAAAAATCTATTTACTTTTACTGAAAAGCAAGAATATCTGGCACAATGAACTACCACCATCTCAGGCAAGGACAGCACAACATAGAATACTAGAGAGGGTAAAAATGAACAGCAGGAGGATTGAGGGTATCCTTGTTGATATTGAAGTACAGGGGAATTTTTTTGTTTACTGATCACCATTTACAGGGTTTGTTCACCTATTTGGTTCAAAAATTTACTTCCCAGAGGCTATTACTCACCGACAGGGATGTGTTGGCTCCTCACTTACACTGATCAATGTACATTCTTCCAGTAAGGATAAAATTTGAAGTAATTTATTTGATTTTCTATGATGCTTTAGAAGAATCTCTGACTGTCACCAAGAAGCAGATAAACAACATTCCCGTTCGCAGGAGTAAGCACTTAGAGACAATTATAAATTGACCTGTCTAGACACCAGCACACCGGAGTGTGAGCATTGTCTTTCCACATAGGGAGCTGGTGTAGATACATATATGCACACATATATATGTGCACTAGGGGGTAGGGAAGATTATTGTTTAAGGTAATAAGAGGCAGCAATTGCAGAAAGTAAGTAGAAAAATATGAGAGACTTGCACAAACCTCACATTTGAGAAAAGCCTCCATGGTGCATCCAAATGCAGCTGAGCCAGCATGGCAGGAAGGATAAAAGGGCTAAACGTCTCTACTGCTGACTCAACAGCTGAGATTTTTCTGTGGGTTGATGAAGATCCAAAACATTTTCTCCATTTCACCTCACTTTCCAACCCCACTGTTTACTCTAAAGTGACCTGACGTGTCTCTTTTGTCCCAAGATACAATAGCTAAGAAACTTGGGCCCTGATTCTGTAACTCTCTTCTTTCACTGTTATTCAGCAGCAGACGTCAAACCACTGCTCATTAAAAGACAGCATATTAGAATTAGAAAGGAGGAACACTCTGTCTTGTGTTAACATGGTTGCTACCAGCCCATTTCTGCGCTAGAAATTTAAACCCTCTTTCTTACTAAAATATTACACCTGCGGGTGCTCTCCTGCAGTCTAACAGCCTGCCAGAAATTAGTCCAGCTGGGCAATAACACATCCACCTTGCCCTGGTGAGAGAGAATAGCACTGTGTATGGACAAGTTCCCAGAAGAAGAAAGGGGGTTGGGTCTATTTACAGCAACTTTCTCTGAATTTAGAAGTATTTCTGTTTAGTTCTGAGCACACCCTCTCTCTCCTTACATAACAAACAGCAGAATCAGATAAACTGCTGTTAATTTTAACTCTCTCTTCAGAACATTCATACAAGCACACCCACCCATGTTTGGAAAGAATCCTCTATATTTATCCATAAGCATAAATATTTGGTACACTGATGGATCTTAAATTTTTAACTACGTTCTTCCTAGCTTGAGAGTTCATGTTGTTTCAGAGACAGCACAAGCCAGTTTATAACCCTCTAGAAACACACAGACTCTGATAAAGGTTCACAGCTGAAATAACCCATACTACAGTGGTGAAAATACAACACCATCAGTATAAAATAAGGCAGCATTATTCTAAGCAATCCCGTGTCCATAAATAGTGCAAGATTAAAGTGCCTATAAATTGCAGAGTCTTATTTACTTCTAGATACAATTACATTTACAACAGATAAATGTCCAAAGTCTTTGAAATCTTAAGTCCCTGGTGTGAATTTCTGGATACAAAACTATACTGCATGTATACATAATGCACATTCCTGTCAAGAATATAATTCATAGGGAGTCTAGTGAGAAAAAGTCTACCACCTTCTAGCTTTTTTCCCCTCTGTCATTTGCCCCCTGATGGAATCCCTGACAGTTGTCTTGAATATCTATGGGGCTGCAATTAAAAAAAAAGAAACAAACAACCCAGTGATATTCTTTTCCCTTCTAATTAAATCGTATCAGCAGATGATGCTCAGGTCTGTAAAGCTGTACATGGCCACACCTCCCCACCCCTTTTCAAGGTGAGAGGAAGTTCTGTTCACCTTTTGGGAATGGCTTGCTTGCATCCCCAGCAGGGCCAGCACAGCGGCTCTCAGAACACCCACAGGTCAGAGCCAACAATGCAAAACAAAGCTAAATTTTCAGTAGCTGGCAGGCATTTGAGGTTCCCTGACACATCAGCTGGATTCCTCAGGTCAAGGAAACTGAGTCTTTCTGCTTTTGAAATAAATTGTCCTTTTGCAATAGAAGGGCAGGAAAAGGACGTTTGAATGCTTTACCCTTACCACTAAATGAGAGAGAAGAGCCTTAAAAAGATGGAGAGCTGCAAGGGGAAGCACATCCTGTGAAACACGGGCACACAGACCATCAGCCAGTACTGATAGGGAACATGTTCAGCACACCAACGACAAGCCCTCTGCCCCCCACCCTAAATTCCTGCCTAAACAGGCAAAACTAATATTTGACCTACACACTGCAAAACAGGACTATAACAAACAAAATACACTGAGAAGCATCATTCAGCCTCCCCAAAGAGTTTTTGAAATCTCAGAGCATTATTTAATTCCTTAATTACTAATTACTTATATCTTAATTACTTGAATCCCACAAGCAAGATTTTTTTATGTAGCTGACACATTTTTTGAGAGATTATCCAAAATTTCAGGCCTTGCCAATTCACAGACATCAAGTTAGTTCTCTGAACAATTTCTTTGAGTGAAAAAAAACCCCCAAAACAGCCAACAAGATCCCGAAATTGCACTAATGTCTTTAGAATTTCCTCCTCTTCCTCAGCTCACCTCTTTTTTCAGTTCATGTAAACATAAGAATAAAAAGATAGAATGTAGACTAACTTATCTTTTTGAGATTGGGCATGCTGGTATCCTTGTTTTAAACAGAGGAAAAGTTCCCAAAACTTTAGAGACCTATGATCCTAGAGATGGATTAGTGGCAAGAAGTCAGGCACAAAATCCAGGCTGGGTGGCTTTCTTGGCAGCTGAACCATCAGCTCAGTTTTTCCCTGAATTTAAGTACAGTAAGGGGCATTTACTGGAGGAAACACTCCAACAGCCTCTGCATAGATCTTGGTGATGCCAACAACAGAGTGTTAGACACAACCAGTTCTTGGCATCTCACCAAGTGCCTGGTGGGCACAAAGTTAACGCCCAGATATCTGGGGAGATGCTCCGTGAAATCCTACCTTCCTTGCCCAGTTCTAGCATAGATTTTCGGAACCTTCCTTTACATTTCAACTGGCTTGGACCAAAGCCTATTTATTCCTAAAGATTTCCTCTAACATTATTCTATCATTGCCTCCCTCCGAAGAGCTCAAGTCTTGGAGCAGACACAGCTGGCCTATCCAGAGCATCCGGTCCAGAAGCATTTTGCTGTCAAAGCAGCTAGCAACATCCTCTTCTTCTCAGTGACCTCTGTTCTTCAAGCCAGAGTAGTAGACAGACAGCCCCTGAGCAGGCACAGAATTGTTTTAAAAGGTATATCATAAAAGAAAATAAAATATTCAGTGAAAAGACAAAGAAATTAGGAAGGGGGAGGACTAAGGGTCTCTCTAATAAGTTTCTGTAATTTGTGTCTAAAAAAATAAAGTTTCACAACTTGAGCTTTGACAAGAAACCAACTCCACAGGCTCTGTGAGGTAATTACAGCAGTTTCCAAAAGAGGTTCTGGAGCACACAGATGACAGGCAGAACGTGAGCTAAGAGGCTAAGAATGGGAACAGCAAGTAACAACAGGTCAGAGAGCAAGGCTTGAACCTCTGCTTTTAAGGGGTTAGCACGGAAATAAAATAAATAAATAAATGAAAGAAACCTGAAAGCCGGTGCTAACTTTTATCAGGGACCAGGGTCAATGCTGTGAATGACTGCTTTAACAGGCTGGACTCCATCAGCTCTTGAACCACTGACATCGGTGGGATTTACAGATGACGGCAGAAGACCTCAGGCTGATGCGCAACGTGGCTCTGACCTGCAGGGACCAGCATTTCCAGAGCTTTTCACAGGACCAACTGCCTTCCTCAAGACAAACTTAACTCTAGCCTAGGCTCCAAGCACAGCCCATGAACCCTCTCCGTGCTCCATACCACAGCAAATCACTTGGATGAGCAACGGTGGATTTCAGACCTAAAACCAATGCAGGGGGGCACACCCTTAAGAGCTGCTGTTTGAGGTTGACTGCAGACTCCAGCATCCATTACATCTGGGTGACATCCACAGTGTCCTGTAGCTACAAAGGCTGGAAAATTTTCCCAAACACACATTTCAACACCACCACCAAATATTACTCTGATTCTGATTTCTTGATATCCCTTCCCTGGCTTTCTCAGCTTTCCCAAGCTTCTGTGTAGTATGCTCCATCCCAGTCTAGCCTTCCCCAGAATTATGGGGAAGAGAACAGAATGGACGTGTTAAAAGGTAGCAATTTTCTAAAAGGCTAAATCATACAACAGATTAAAATCAGATGTTCAGGCTCTGCACAGCCAGTTCTTAAGGAATGTCTGCTGTGCAGGAATCAAAGGTTATCACTATCTGACTGATGTGATTAAATGAAACACGTCAGTGGTGTGTCTGGCTCCGCATGTTCAAATGTCAAAATCTCTTTCCATTCTCCTGAAAAACCGAACCAAGAAACTTGTCTCCAATTACCACACCTTCCACTTTTCCCAGCAGTGCGGTCAGGAGCTCCACAGATAAGGAATTATTCCTTCTGCCACCAGAGGTCTAGTGAGCCTGATTCTGTATTTTCCAACTGAGGAAAGACTCCTACAGATCCCAAAAATAAGACGTCTAAGGATGTCTTGGAGGATCAGCTCAGGTCCCTAAGAGGGAATAGCATGGAGAAGTCTGCTCAGATGAACCATATACAGGCAGCAGCAATAGGAAGACAAAAAAAATCTCTATGGCATCCTGCACACGTATCTTACACGTATTTATAAATTTTCCTGTGGAAAAATGGTGCAAATGGCTCAAGTACAGAAAAGAATTCTTTTCTCAGAGAAAGTTTCTCTCTCCTCAGCCCCCACACTGCAAGCAGAAAGGGGGTTTGGCCTCAGATACATTTACTCAATTCAAAAAGCTTCACAGTAAGTTTCACCATCATCAAAAAACAAAACCCCTGGAAAATTATAAATGTGCAGATATGGTAAGAGCAAATTTACACCAAACAACCCCTCCACCTTGTAATGAGAGCAGCCAGGGTCAAGGGGAGATAATTAGCAAAAGGGGATTAAAAAAAAAAAAAAAAAAAGAAGAAGAAGAGAAGAAAAGAAAAAAGACAGAATAAATCAAGGAGCAGGGAAGAATGGATGTCTGAGCTCTTACCCTTTTGTACTTGGGGTCACTAGCTTAATTTTCTCTTACATTTGAGTTGTTTTTAATTTCCAGGAAGTCTTCTCAGATATCTTGAAACTTTGCCAAATTATCATTAAGCCAATATTTTATCTCCTCATAAAAATGCTACAGTATCTCCCCCACTCGATACATACTGCAGAAATAGATCTTAAATCAGGGAGGATGGGAATTTGTTTTTAAAATTACTTAACTATTTCAACCATCCCAGAGAGAAGGAAAAGCTTTAAGGGAAAAAAACCCCCTTCAGTGCTGTCCTCCCCAAATATAATAATTATATTCCTGTGGCTCTGTTAGAAACATCAGCACCACATATCAGCATTATGATTGCTCTTCACCTTGCACAGCTGACCACAAATGAAGTATCACAAGAAAAATAGCTATTAAACTTCCATGTGTGAGGCACTTTCAGTCATGGGATCTACATAGAAGCTTCACAAATCCGTCATTAGTCATGGTCTCCAGAAGCCCTGGAGGGAGGAAGCAAGCAAACCAAAAGGACTGAAGTACAAACACTCCTTTGTGGATCATAATAACTTGAGAGAGAAAAGGGATGCTCAGACAGTTAACAAGTATGAGTCCAGCCCAAAATGGATGTTTGACAGCCCTTCCCTTTATTAAAACAGTGCATTTTCAGAGCAGAGATTTTTTGCTCCTGTTGTCACTACTTCAAACAAACAAACAAAAAACAAACAAACCCAGTAAATAAGCCCCAAATTTGGCCCAGCGGAATAGCTCCACCATTCAATAAATATGGCAGTTTGGTGAGGTCCCTTGTCATCGTGGAAAAGCCTAGTGAAGAGCACAATTCCAGGTAAATGATGCACAGGAAATGCAGGGAACTTATCTAGCCCATCATTAACCTCATTCTGAGACAGCCCCAGAGGCAGTTCTTTAGCCACCAGCACAGCCAGCTGTCAACTATGTCAAACCAGTAACATGTTCGTTAGCTGGGGAGCAATCTGAAAAGCCAGCCATAGATCCAAATGCCTAAAAAATATTCTCAAATGTGGTAATTATGTCCTGCAGCTGCCAAGAATGTCCTCAGAGAGTTCACAGATACTGGTTGTACCAGTGAATCAGAGCAGATAACCGCTGTAGCCTCAGCAGGAGCATTAACAACAGACAAGGCTCCCTGAAACTTGGAGGGAGAGATTTTGAACCATCAGCAACAACTGGCATGGTAATTGCCATGCTACTTTAAAAACAGTCTGCTTTTATTTTTCAAAAGCATGCCAACCTAGTATCTTCATTGCTTAATAAAAAAGTATTTTTAAACACAGTGTAGGACATGACATGACAACAGGGATGAGCTTCAGAGAGGGATCCAAAAAGAACCTGGAAAATGAGGTTCCCTTTGCAGTCCCATAAGTTGGGCCACAAAGTGTGGATGCAGGTCACAGAGAAATCAACACTAGCTTTTGAAAATGCTCACACATTTTGAATGGGGACTGAAGGAACAGCCTGTGTGTAGCCTCCTGTAAAGGGTCCAAGGGGATTTACCAACCAGCCAGAAATTAACAGGTGTTTCATGTCCATCTTGCAGTAGAAAAAATTGCTTGTGATTGATACTTGGCAGCTAGTAGATGACAGAGCAAACTTTTGCTTATTTCAGTGATAAGCAACTAGCTAGCAGGACTGATAAGGTCTGGCAATAGTGACAGGAAAAGTAACTATTACCTCTGAGCAATTTCCAAAGGCAGAGATCAGAATAACTAGGGCACAAGGAGGAAGGAGCCATACCACAGAGCAGCCCCAAGGAAACCAAATCCCACAGTTCAGAACCCACTGACAAAATGCAAATTCTAAACACTACTGTGCAGAGCTGTTGACTTTATGTTTTCAGTGGGGAAAAAAAATTAATGGGTTGGTTTGGGGGTTTTTTTAGTTTTTCTGTGATGTCAAAATGCTAGATTTTACTAATCTGAAAAATTTTAATTCAGCTTTTTATTTTAAGAAATAATTCAAAACAAAATAACTCAAGTTTTTTCCTATAAATCTCATTTCTCTTTCCATCTGTGTTTCCATTGAAATGCAGAATGACAATGATTGTTTCTAAGAATTTGATTTTTTTTAAAGAGCTCTAAATTGTAGTTTCACTTACCACAAACCAAAGAGAAAAGTCATCCAGATTTTGCCCAGAGTCCTCACATTCCTGAAGTCAGAAGAGCCAGTATAACCATATGTAAAGTTTCCCTATCATATCTCAAACCAGCCACAACTTTGCTTTAAAAAGCTGAAGCAATAGAATAGAGGAACAGAACACAGACACATCTCAGATATAACCCAAAGTACATCCTAAAACATTCAGAAATAAGGGATTGTGAAAACTAGGACTTCTGGGGAATGCTCAAGTGAAGATAAAGTCTGTTCTGAGAATTTCTGAGACAGAGCCTGGAACAGCATCAAGACCTGATGGTCCCTGCTGACACGCAGTCGCAACAGTCCTCAAAGCTAGCAGTTTTAAAAGACAGGATACAGAAAGATCCACTACAAGCAATTAAGACAATCTGGAAAAGAAAAAGCCTGTCATTTAACATCAGCTAGATCAGGTTTGCTTTCCAACTTTTGTTGGTATTTCAGCATTTAGCACTGGTTTATTCAGAAGTCCTGGAATGAAGACACAACAAAAACACTCACAAAGCATTTCTTGATGGCCAAATGGCAATGTTACAGCATTCTCCAGAATGCAATGGCCAACATTTATCCAACTTTAACTCTGAGAGGCAAAAAAAAAAAACAAAAAACCAAAAAAACAAAAAACCTCTACATGCACAGCAACTTAAGAAAATCAGGTGTGTTCAGAAGAATGTTCCATAGGATTTTCAAAACACATGGGACACTTGAAGTCTACACCAGAGAACAAAAAGGAGAAAAAACACAGCAGCAATTTTAAACCAGATCTCAGGGTTTGTCACTGTGACCACCACAAATAAGTCAGGAGCAGCATCCACATACAGAGGTGACAGAATGCCCAGCACCAGCTCTGACCTTTGGAGGAGACAGGTGGCCATCCATACCCTTTGAGGCATTTTCTCCTGCAACCATTTCTTTTCCATATCTTAATTTATCAGAAATTAAGGAGGATGCTAATCCAGGAAGGGAAGGAAGGAATGAGCATGATGAAATCAGGCAAAAGAGACCCCTAACTTTAAGTCCCTCTTATTTCTTTCCAGACCCTCTCCCTCCTCTGTAGTCACAAACATCATTTCCTCAAATTTCTCAGTTCCATCACCATTACAACAGCCAAAATATCCACAAACCTCTAGACATTTGCTGGCACTAGAATAGCACTTCCAAAGGGTAAGCCAGAAATTTTTAATTGAAATTAAATAATGAAATGATGGTATTCTCAGTGGTCAAAAATAGATTGTTCATTAGGCTGTGGCTGTTGCTCAATGGAAACAGTTGATAACATTCATCTGCTTAAGAATTCTGAGCACTTTTCTTAGGTCAAAGAGATCAGCTATTACTTCTGTTCCATTCTTAACAACATGCACATCTAAAATGTTCTTGTCAATAAACAAGATTTTCTTGTCAATATTATTTGAAAAGTCAAGGCAACATTTTCAAGTCCACCCAGGTGACATCAGATTTTCAACACCTGTATTCGTAAGTGACTTAGAACTTTTTAGCTTATCCAAACTAAAACTGTGAAATTTATGTAATTTTTATTTTCCTCTCTCCAGCTTTCATCAATTTGGATAGATAAACAGAACTCCTGAATCTACTGTAACGAGAAAGCTTATTTTATTCAAATACAGTAAATGTCTACCACACTCATTGTGAAGAGGTCCCTCAAGAAGAGTACATATGGCTCTGGCTTTCCATTCCAGACACTTAGAACCTTGAAGATGACAATATGTTTTTAAAAATCTTAATTTTAACTATTCCAGTCCTCATCATTTTAGCAGAAATGTCCTGCTACCAATAAGCCTCTTGCATGCTCTCTGCTCACAGAGGTGGGATATTAGCTGAACCATCTAACCTTCGAACACTTCACATTCTCCCTCAACAAATGTCAAAAAACTATGGCTGTGTGCTATCCTGAGAAGAATAATCAGCACACACAGCAAGTCAGGTGGCACAAAATGGAATGCTCAAGAGAAACAAATAACAAATTCCACACTTCAGTTCTCTAACCAGAATCAATGCCCTAGGCTGATTTGTTTCCTGGGAAATGCTCATTTTGTATGATTTCTTACATCTTAATGTAATGTTCTTTAAACAAACTTTGTTGTTAGAAAAATTTAAATATTTTAAGTCCTCAGTAGTCATCTGATTACTTCAAAGCCCTCAGGTTCATGCAATCTTGTTGCAGGGAAACAAAACAGGTTACAAAACAAGGATTTTTCTGTGTATGAAGTCCACGTGAACCTCAAGCACGGTGAACAGTGCAAAAGCAACTTGTTTAGATCAAATCTTTTAGAACACTGACAAGCCCTAGAGCATTGTGATTAAGCATTGCTGATGATAAACAGATCAGCAGCAAGACAAAAGGACACCACCAACCCCTGCACCTCTCTTAGTAATCCCTTTCCCAACATTTATTGACTTATCATTTTCAAGATTCACTCCATTTCCTAGGTCATCATTTCTTCTCAGTCTCCCCAGGAAGACCCAGGAAGCCCAGGCAGCCCAGGGCTCCCTCAGGGGACAGAGCAACCACACAACTTTTGTCTTGTTTACCAGGATGCCAGAAGTTCAAGTTTGGCTCATGGCTGCACTGCTTACATAAAGATGTTCTATTCTACAGAACTTGCATCAATTTACTTTTCACAAGCACCAGGCATCTCTCTTTTACTCTCTAATACTTCAGAAGACACTAATCCAGGGCAGAAGTTTGGCTTCTGCAACTGTTCCCACTCCTCCCTCCTCCCACATCCCCTTTGCTGGACTTCTTGATCATGGATAAGAGACGGACACGAGTGGCTTATCATAACCTTTCTTGAATTTACTCACCCTGTAAATCTGTCAGAAAATAGTCAACCAAAAAAAGGTCTCCTCCTCACCCGTACCTTAGCCATGACATACATCTCATATCACCTACAACTTGGTGATTACCTGCTTTGGCTCTGCAAGTAAACAGCCCATTTGCAGGAGGTATCAATGCTTTTTAGCATCTGCTGAGTCTGCAGATTTGTGCTAAAAGGGCACACTCTGCATTCCTGCTGGCTGGACCTGGCAGGCTGACGTACCCCATTTGCAAATGGGGGGGAGCAGGGGGAGGGACAGGACTGTTCTTGAATAACAGACTAACTTAATAAAACTGCTGACAAACACAAAAGTGTCCAAAGTGTTTCGTAGTTCATTCACCAGCAAAGTACTTTGCAGCTACCACTGCCATCACCCTCACCAGGGCCCATACTGGATCCCATCACAGGTGCTCTCTTCAGAACAGATCTGCTGTCCTGCTTGGGTGGAGGGGACTGTGCCCAGGCTGACAAGCCCCCACCTGCCCCCCAGTCTTCACCAGTTCCCTGCCAGCAGGTAACAGCCTATTCACACCATGTGCCATGTAAAGCACAGTCTTCCTTGCAAAAGGAGGAGTCACATGTTTGAACTTTCGCTTTAGCATTCTGCTCAATTTGTTTTTAAGAATAAAGTGCCAAAACAGCGAGGACTCCTCCACCAAAGCCAGTGGGAAGCCAAAAGAAAACTATTCTTTCACCAACAGCATTGAATGTACATCTAAAAGATATCCCACATGCAGGTGAAAGTGGTCAATGCAAAGCTGTAACACTGCTGGAAATACTTTCATTTACAAACTTGGCTCTCACAGCCAAATATTTAAGATGATAAAATAACTGGCCAAACATCAGATTTGGCTGTGGCTGCTATAAACATTTTTCTTTTCAGTTGTAGTCCCCTTTCCCAAATGCTGCTAGAACTCTTTATTTATGTCCCCAAACTGGATCCATCTCTCTCTATTTTTTCCCTGGGTTTCTAACATTATTCCAACTATTGATTGTGGGAATTCATTTTCCAAGAAAAGGTAAACTCCTATACATCAAACCAGATTTTGCATCTGGTGCTCCCTATGAAAGCAACTGACACTTATTCAAGTGTTCTGAACTGAAATCGTTGAAACTATTGAAACCTTTCACCAGGTGCAAGCACCAAATCCCAGTTTCTACCCCAAGCGCTGATGTAGAAATGGAGCTCTGTGTATTGAGCAGCCACTGCAGCTTCTGCAGAGTGTTGTTTCCTACCATCTCTTCCCAAAGAGATGGAATAATTTCCTTAAACACTCACTCTGATTGTGCAAACCAGCATTCACCTTGAGACTGAAGCAGATGACACCATGTAGGTGAAAGGAAACATGACAGAGGCCACTGCTACTCAGCACTTCACAAAGACAGAAGCGGCCTCAGGGTACACAACAGAACGAGAAACTTTTTTTTCTCCCCTTACCACTGATGTTTATTGATTTGTCCAGTTCATAGGGAGCATCCCTTAATGTTCTGCTTTCATGTTTCTGCTTTGTTGCATGGGTACAGAAAAGAATATTGCAAATTGATCTTTCTTCCCTGCCTTTGTTGGGAGTGCACTCCTATTACGTTAGCTCCCCTGCCCTGTCAGCTCCTGCTCACTTTGCCAGTATATAATCAGCATGGCTAAACACCGAGGGCTGAGCTGATTAATTTCCAGCCTTGGCCACTGAGCCCATTGATGCACTCCCTGTTTGATGATCTGTGCAAGAGAGGACCACTTTTGATTGCTTGACCCCTGCCCTTAAACCTCGAGCTGTCAGCTCTAGCACCTGTCTAAGTTAACAGAACACACATTGAGTTTATTTTCAGTTTAAAAAGAAACCCTAACAATGGATTAGCATTCTCAAAACATAAAGAGCCTGATTTTCTGCTCAGCACTGAACTTTTGCAACTCCCACAGATGCCAGATGATTTCGGGGTACTTGGTACCTCCACAGACATGCCTGGAATACAAGTTTAAACAAAATATATCTCACTCCATATCTGGATACAAATTTATGAGCCATATCCATTAAGTAAAATCAAGATGGAGAAAAAAACACCCCACCAATTAATTCACATCTCCATGCCTAAATTATTCACCTGAACTTGTTAGGTAAGCACCAACAGTAAAATTTCAACTCACTACATTTAAAATAAAGTGTACAGCACTCATTTGTTCAATGGTGCCAGAGATGTTACTGCTGTTTATTTCAGATTAATAAACTGAGTTAGTTTATATTCCAGGACGGAGCAATGAGTGATTAGTGTTAAGGCTGTAAGAGCCACAATACCTTTCCTTACACAGAAAATAAGTTTTACTTAAAGGCCCAACATTTATTTTTAAAATGTTATCCTGGAGTCCTAGGGATGTTTGGAATGAAAGTAAGGAAAAGAGAGGACAAGAATGGCAAAACACTTAAAGGGCAGTTGGTTAGCATGTTTTTTTTAATGTAAATACATGTGTATAACTCTGTATATAATTATTATAAATTAATATCTTCAGATATGAGCATTATTTATCTTGTAAAATATAGATATACAATTTAACTGTAACAGCTTACCCTGGCAGACACATTTTCATAGCAGCCCAGAATAATATGCCTGGTGCAGCAAGGGTGCACCTGTGAAGCAAGAAGAAAAAAAATCTCTATTCATGAGTGCAAATTAGGTAAAATTGACAGACTTGCAGTAGTGAGGTTTTCCTTCCCTTAAATCCCGTCTTCACTGCTTATCCTGCAAATGCTTTAGATAATGGCTCTCTGGGAAGAGAATTTCTTCTGCTGTTCCAGAGGTCATCACAGTGACCAGGTCAGACTCTGCTGTCCTCATGCCAGCTGGCAGATCAGACTGGGGGGAATGCCACTTCTCTTTTAAAATGCCAAATTCAATTCCAGGTGCTGCTTTCAGATTTGTGTGTGACTTAATCCCTTTGTGGGTATAGAGAGGGTAATGGGCTCCAAGGGGACAACCCCATCCACAAGCCTAGTCCCTAGAAGTGGATAGAAAAGACTGCTGACTCCTCACAGCAGCCTCCTCACTGTAACAGGAAAACCTTGAGGAAACAGGAAATTTCAGAAAATATTTCACCTGCCAGAACCCCATGGTAAGCAAAGGTTTCATGAAGACTTCATGGAGGATCACAGAGGTAAAAACCAAACCCCCAGACTATTAGCAGCTGTTTATTCTTAACACTTATGATCTTTTATCATATATAGTTCTTCCCCTATACTGAATCTTTTCCTTAGTTGTTATGAAAAGGTCAGATGTCCTTGATTTTAAATGGACTAAATATGTAGGCCATTGTAGCCTTCCCTTGTAAAAGGAAACTTCTACTTCCCCTTCACCTCTCTGCACATGTTCCTGACTGAATTCTTCCTTCTTAAACATGGGTGACCAAAATGTCAAACAGTATTTACACAAATTTTCACCTGTGTTTTTCCCAATGCAAAAATTCCACATGACATATCTGAGGCTTGTGTTACCTGCAGTAATTAATAATGGCCAGAAATTTGTGATCAGGTTAACCCATAATACTGGTAGGTCCGGTTCCACCATTATGTCCAAATGCAGCATTTTCCTGCTTATGACAGAAATTATTTCTACTTCTTACACTTGTGACTTAAAATTTAATGCAACAATATCATCCCACTTCTCTCCCTACCCAACAACAAGGTTGTCCAGTTCTTTGTGATGAGATGTTCATATTCTATCTTTGCATCTTCAAGAGAAAGTTTCATCATTGGGTCCTATGACTTCTGAAGGCAACATTAAATATGACCAGGTTTAAAATTCCATCCCTGAGGATGACCTCTCACAGGCTCCCTCCAGCCAAGCAGGTCCCTTTCAACTTGGCATTTTCAGCCTTCTATTTGGCCAGGTTACCGTTGTTCTAATCCCCTTTCACTTCACTTGAGTAAACTCCCTTGCAGCCATAACACCATGATGGATGGAACTTGGAAATTTGCCTACTGCATTTCCTTCTTTAAAATCAAAGTTACCAACCGAAGATATGAGGTTAGTCTTGTGCAAACACGAGCAACATTTATGGATGTAATCTAATTGTCCAAAGAGAGGATAATCTGAGGTTTCACAAGCAACGCCTACAGCTGTAGAGCTGATTCTGAAGGAATCATTTATTCTCCATAGCTGCAGGTGTTAGGATGCAGAAACAGGGGTCTTACATCAGACACAGAAATTTATAATGGTATTAGGAATTAGAGTGGAACAGACAGATGGGGAAGCCCATTTTCATGCCATCATACAGTTGAAGACCATGGATTTGACAGACCATTGGAATGCCAAAACTGACTTGATTTCTTGCGAATTTTCTATTTGTTCCTTAACCTTCTATTGCCACACTGAAGTCTATGCTGAACAATATTTCTACCCCCACGCGTGTGCTTTCTTGCTTTTTCTCTTATTCTTCCTAATCCCTTGGACATGCAAAGGTAGCCATTTCCTACCCATCACTTTCTGAAAGGTGGGTATATCTTCTACTTCTCGAGTTTTTCAGTTCATCTTAATTCTTACATTTGCAGAAAGCCAAAATACAGACTTTAAGGACACACTGAGACAAAAAATCACACCACTGGCATCAAAATTACCGTCAACCTTCCCAGTACCTATAAAAACTCTAGGATTCTCAAAGTTAATACCAAGCTCACCCTTCCTCTAAGGGGGAAGAGAGTCAGACTCAAACATGAGCAGAGTCCAGAGGTGACCGGTTGAGGATTCCTGTTTACCAGACTTCTTGATTTGAATAATCAGTAGTTTTTCTTTCCCTATCTGCCTTCTATTACTACTGTACTGTAGACTTCAGAATTTCAATAGTTATGTCAAATTACCATACAATTGGCTTTAATCCTACTTACCACTGTTTCTAATTAAAACATAATAAATAGGAAATTTTATCACTGTCAAAACTAAAACTAAGTTGTTTTTTTAAAAATCAGTAGATACTGACAATACAGTAATTGTCTTAATGCAGCTTAATTACATCCTTACAAGAAGACAATTTGAAGAGTGACCTATTTTATGCTCTAGATTTACATAATACAGCAAGCAGTCAACGGTGTCCTGGATACCTGAAGCAAATATTTTAAAGATTAAAATAAATGATGAAACAGCTACTTTTCACAGGGTTTGTTTTAATACCTTCATGGGTCTTAACCTGAAAACTATTCAGGGTAAATAATGCTCTATAATGATAATGTTTCTGAGGAAAACTGTATTTAAAGCTCTGGAGGAAAAGTCAACAAGACTCAGCGAAAACACACAGTGAGAGACACAGCACTGACCACAGTCCTGTTTGAGACACTGAACCAAGGGTTTGGGAGTGTGGGGAGAATGCTGGGGGGGAAAGCACCACAACACTTTCTCATATTCCCCCCACAAGACTGTTCTGATGCAAAAACAGCCTTGACTTAAGGATATACTCCTTTCCACGAACCACATTCCTTGGCAGTCCTCAAAACAAATATTTAACCGCTTCTCTGGATGGGGTCCTTATTCCCAAATAACGTAGCGTCCCACTGTCAAAGCCATGAGGATCTCAATGTTCATCTCCTCTTTGATCCCCAAACCCCAGTTCAGGAAGAAATCTCTTCCCCAGAGCACTTGCACATGCACTCAATTCCTTTGGGCTGGATGGCACTTTTCAGTGTGCTGGCTGAAGCACATTGCCCAGCGAGGATGGCCTTGGATGCACCAACTGCCATGGTGAGTTTTGGTACCAGTGAATGCAGTCGGGCAACACTGAGCTGTAAATTCACCTGCTTCTATTAGAAAAATGCTTCAGATAAACCAAACCCTTAAAGTGACTCTGCTTTCTGAACAGTTCAGCCCTCAAGTGTCTTCTCAGGGACTTACATACTTATATACTTATATACTTTATATACTTGTATTGGAACAGGAAAAATGCCCAGTTTTATCTACGTTGATATGAAACCTAAGCCATGGAGATTTCAAATGGCTTTTAATACAGTAAATGCAATATACACCCAAAACTCACCCAGCAGAAATCTACGGGCAAAAGAAGGCAATATGACCATAACTGTTTATGTACATCCTGGGGAATTGCTCATATTTTTCCCAGAAGATCTAGGGTCAGGCAAAGTTACATTCAGGTAGCACACCAGAAAAACTACGTGTGTGGCTCAAAGAGAATTTGCACCCCACATTAAAAGAAATTACTGAGGCAGGTTAACCACAGCTTTGACACATCAAAGGAGTAACCTCATTCAGGCAAAATCTGAACTCCACTGTGCTCCTGGAAGCAGCAGTATAAAACATGGAGAAACTATTGAATATTCTTTATGCATTGAAAAGGAGTCATATTTCTTCCCGTTCTTTTCTAGGAAGAAAATCCATAAGGACAAAAGAACTGATGTTGCTACACAATCTTTGAACTGATCACTGGACCAAGGTCTATATCCAGTCTAGATGCAGAAAATGGCTTTCTAGACTGACAACTGATTAATATACAAGGATGATTATATGCAAATCTCCAATTTCTATTGACTTAATTGTGATCTGATGTAACATGTATAATTAACACATGCATTTAAAATAAATGTATATTTAATTAACATGCATATTTATAAAATGAGTATTTATATTTAGCATATAATTTTGGGTGAATTTAGGTGGCACAAAATTGAGGGGTTATCATTACTGATGAGAGCTAGTCATAGCAAAACAGCTTTCACACCTCAGGCTTTCCCTGGAGATTTCAGTCCCAATTTATCTCACCTCTGGCAGGCCAGCCTTGGGCCTTCCTCCACTAAACAAAGTCTGCAAGTCACACCAGACAGATGCAACCCTGGTAAACATCTTCATTAAGGCTGGGGGAGGGGAGTCACTTAAATTACAGTTTGAATAGGAAACTACAACAGTATGACAAGCTGAGTCCAAATAAATCTGAAGCCAAAGGTCAGGAAGTTGGGCATCAGATCTCCCAAAATCGTTTTGTATTTTCATTATGGATACAAGCTGCTGGGTGATGCCAGCAATTCTGGTAAGTTTATTCCCATTAAATCCTCTTCTGCAAAACAGAAAATGTAAAGCTTTTATAAATAAATTTGAGACACTGTTTTCATAGCAATACAAAGACATGATGCCTTAGACACACTGGAAAGACCAGTGCACCAAACTCCAGCTGTGAGCTGGAAGTGCTGATCTGGAGAGTTCCTCCAAGCAGCCTTGCTTCTCACTACTGTCATGGCACTTATTACCAGGGCACTCACTGCCACGAGCACCTGGCACCAAAAGAACAGGACGTTTCAAAATATTTATGTGGGACAAAATATCAAAGATGACTTCTTTAGTTAGGAATGTCTCTGGTGCAAGCAAGACTTTCTACAATCAACACAAGGCTCTCATTCTCAGGTGTTCCCCACGGAATTAGCAGCCTCAAAAAGCAAGAGAAATTCCATTGTTTTCCACAAACAAAAACAAAAAACAAACAAAAAAAAACCCCAAAAAACCAACAAAACAAAACAAACAGAAAATGAACGACACTCCCGTGGCTCTGTGTCTGTGTTTCTTATCACCTCTTCTGTTCTTGAGGAAAAAATACTGAACAAGTACCTTAATACATTGCTGAGAGGTGCTCAGTTGTGCTGGTGATCAGTATCAAATGGAAACTTATGTGAAACCCAACCCAGAAATTCAGTCATGGGCTCAAGCAGCATTCTGAGGCAGGGCTCACATCAAGCAACCGTCTGTTTGCTATCAGCCAGAGTCAGTACTTGTATGAAGACAATTATTAATTACCTAGTTTCCTTGGGAAAATCAGGAGGAGAGTAATAGCACATCTCCAACTGAGTAGTCATCCATTTCTCCCCAGGGAGAACAGAAATACATTTTCTTCTTCACTTCCCAGGGAAGGTAGAAATCCTGACAGCTGTTGCAAGGTTAAAAAATACCCTACCGTGCCCCCCTTCTCCAATATGATGGAGCATATCCTCTTTATAAAGGCCTGGAACGTAAATAGTTCTACCACACTATTCCTGCAGTATTCTGGTCAAATGTCATCTAATTCTAGACAAATACTTCTTCCTGACATATTTAAAAATCAGGTTTAATGGTTCACATACAGTTGATGCAATCACATTAGTTTCAGAGATGTACTGACAAAAGGGAACACTCTGACCAGAAAGACACTGTGCCTTCCAGCACCTTGTAATGGCAAAGGTTACACAGCCAAAATGACCTAGTGCTGCAAACACCGCGTTTGGCAGTGAAGTACTTAGACAAAAATCAAAACTTACAAATGAAAAAAAAAAAAGGATCAATCAAACTATGCACTTCTTCATTAGTAGGATGTGATCTTTTTTCTGTTGCACCAGATCTATCAAATCACAGATTTTGTAGTTAATCATTTGGATTGCACATCTCCAGGAAGCCAAGGAATCAATTTACAGTCACCTTTGTCCATTTCTTCTTCCGCCCCACTCCCCACACTTTTCTTATGTGGTTTTATTGCCTGTCCCCTCAGACAAATCTCTTCCCTGCTTCCATGAGTCTCCCATTCTGCAGCCTCTGTTCCCCAGAATGGTTTTCATTTCTCTCCCTGAATGCTCAACTTTCCCTTCTATTCTTTTCATCCTTGCCTATGTCTCTTAACTCAAAGCAATAGAGAAAAACAGATTTAACAACTGTCAGGATGTCTTTGATAGGGGAGCATGTACACAAAATGAGTCTGCATTGTGCTAAGGAAGGAAGAGCCACAAAACAGTGTTAATATTTCTGTTGGTATCAACAGGTGAATCAAAGCTTTGTAACATGGAAGGCAATATCATTCCATCACTGCCATGGTTAGTAAATAAAGCTTGTATCCATAATGGAAGTGAATTTGGGTGCTTTAGGAATAAGCCTTTTTGCTGGCCTGGATATAATTTCAAATCATGGTCAAGAGTATTTTTATTCTCAAAGATTTCCTGAATGTTCATTAAAAACGTGCATTTCCAATTCGTGTGTTAATTTATAACATCCATACTCCTCTTCAGATAGATCTAAGTCATTTGTAAAATGGCCCTTCAGTCACAGTGACAAAGAACACACCAAATTCTATGCAGAGAACGAAGTTGCTCCAGGGCAAATTCTCTACTAATACATATGTATTGTCCACCATGAGAAGAACTACCCATTGAAATATGGTTATCCTGAGAGGTGGTGGAATCTCCCTTGCTGGAAACAATCAAGACTCAGTTTGACAGGGTCCTGGAAAAGGTTTTCAGCAGAAGGTCAGACCAGGTGATCAAGAGAATTCCCTTCCAACATCTTTTTCATACAGTTTTCCACTTCTGCTACAGAGTTGAGGTACACCTTCTGAGGCACCCACAGATTTGCATTAATTTACTACCGGCAAATATAGAAGAGGCAGGGCTTAAACTGACAAGGAGAGAAACTCTGAACCCACATTCATGCCTCCTGCACAGCCCAGCTGCCTGCTACATCCTAACACCCTGCACTCCCATCTGACTTATGTTTTCGTAACAAAATTATTTTTGAAGAACCATCTGGGAAAGGAAAAAGCCCACAACAAATATGCACACATTGAATGTCTCTCCAACAAGAATATCTTCTGTCCCATATAACACTTGGAAAGAAGGTGTGTTTACGCAAAATCACTGTTTACTAGTTTAAATGCATCCCAGAAGGATCCCAGAAAATACCCACAAAGGCTTCAAAGGATCATAGCAAGACACATCAGGTGGTTTTCTGTGCTAAAGAGATGCTTCTGAGGGGCTGAAGATGCAGAGCTTTTCCTTTTGTGTATCAGAATCCTCAGAACATCTGCTGATCCACCAGGTATTATTGTGGTGTTTCAGTTTGGTTTTATGGAGGTTCCTCAAAAAAATCACTATTTGTTCACATGAAATTACAGGTTGCAAATTCCCATGATTCATTTCCTAATTAATGAAGTCTTTCCTTTCTTTTCTCTCCTCCCTGGTTCCCTCCAAAAAAAACCAAAAACCAAAACCAAAACAAACAAACAAACAAACAAAAAAACCCCCCCACCTTATTTATGATATACTAAATAACTTCAGCTCACCAGCACTAACTTCATTTTACTTCAAATTAGTTGGTACCTCTCCCAGTATTCAATATTGCATGGAAAACTGTTACCTTTGCCAATGCCCCAGTGAAATTGTCTCTGCTCTGGCAGGAGAGCTGGTAGCATACAGAGCCTCTGACACACACTCTATCTGTGCTCGGATCACATTGTATATAAGATTACTGGATTTTACTGCAGTTTGGTACTTTCTGAGCACAGGAAACACTTTTTATTTGCAGGATGAGTAAATGAAACTACACAATGTGGTAATTAGTTCTCGCACTCGGAAAACAGAGTTATAAATAAAGGGAACAAGGGAACTTATAAATAAAGGGAAGGGTAGGGGGAAAGAGTCATTTGGTTTCAGACATAGCCCAGTGTTCAATGCTATCATTTGTGCCAATACCCTGTAAACCACTTTCCTCTCTCCCTTCTTCATTGGTACCACTGCTGGTGGTGAATACAGCAGGAACCGTGCCTCGTTTGTCACTTGTAAGAAATGGACAGGACAAGTGACCCAAAAATGATTGAGAAGGCTCATCTAATTAGACAAGACAGAAGATGGACGTTCCTGGGTGTTTCTTTACTGAGGAAATCACAAGATAGGGAGGAGAAAAGTTAAAATACAGACCAACACCTTCTAAAGCAATTGCCCAAGAGCCTGCAGGTGAGTTTAGGAAGCTGAGTAATTGATGTTGTGTTCAGGAGAGTGTGAGCACAGCAAATTTCCACCAAAGCCCTTGGACTTGTTCTGAGTGCCCACACCCACAAGACAAGCCTGCACACTGAGAACAACACTGTACATTTACTTAAGAATGAGCACAGGCGTTTTTACACAACAGGAAGATTAAAGCCGGAACGACCTTAATGAGAAAAAAAGTCCTAGACAATCTCATATGAAAATCTGTATTGAACAAAATGTGATTTTATGATTTCTAATGTACAATATGTTTTTAAACACCACAAGCAGAAATGCACTGCAGCACCCTAAACCCAGGTTGCTGGTCCATAGGAACAAGGCCCTGAGCAGCCTGCAGGGCAGGAGGTGACTGAGAAGAGCCTTTAAGCATGTCAGCTCTGCCTTGGGAATCTCAGGTGTTGGCACAAGACTCCTTAGCTATGGACACATACTTGCATTAAGTGTCAGAAAAATCCAAATTCAGCCCAAATGGTATGAAGTGCAAAAGCTCCTTCTATAATAAGTTGGCAGCAGAAAAAAACATTAATAATTAAATAGGAGGCACAGAACTACAGCCTGATCTTGAAACACCGATTACAGATTGTAGTGCTAGTTAGATTTGGATACTAAAAACTAATGGATGGTATATTTTAAACAGTTCTGGTTTACTTCCTTATCCTTACTACTAATGTGCTGTTGACCCTATTTTCTGCTGGAAAATTACTTCCTGGGTGGAGATACTAAATCCATATTAAAATAACATCAGGGCTTTTTAGGCACTAGGGACATTTAGCCTAAATACAAATCTATTAGTATACGCAGGAATCCTCTGCTTCAAGAAACATCTTGTTTAATTATGAAATTTAAGCCTAGCTTAGACTGAAATTTGGATTTAAGGAGACCAAACAAACAGCAACTATTATTGCTACCCTCAGAGAAACACAGGAGGGTAAATCCACCCAACGGCTACAAGCTCGATCTCTCCTGTTTGAAGATGACACAGAGCTTTACCCATCTAGACGGCTTTTCAGATATTGCTGGTAACATGTCACAGAGAAATTAACACCTTATTGCTTTTATCTGCATTCCAATCCTGTAGTCGGGTCTAATTATAGGGAATAGGGACAAGCAATAAGCAATGAACATGCGGTCTCTGGGGAAAGTATTAACAGCAGCAAGATCATATCAACAGTGACTTGGGAGGCATGAGAAGAGCCAATCAATGAGGGATCATGCAACTGGAAGCCCCTTCTTCAGACAACCTTCTCCCTTGCTATCAGTCATTACCTGAGCCAAAGGTCAGCAGCTTGATGCTTGTTGGAGGCAGACTTCAAACACTGCATGCAAAAACCCGGAGCTGGGAGCAGGATTAGTGTAAAATGGAAGCTGCGGAGAGGCAGCTCTGACCACCCTGAGGCTCCCACATCTGAATTCCAGGAGCTTATTCTTTCCCCAAAGGCAAGACACTGCTCCAAGGCCCAGGGTACAGCAAAATGCTTCTCGGAGAAGGACCGTCTCCTGGCCTGCCCTCGGGTCCCAACTGCAAGCTTCATCTCAGAACAAAGAAAAGCACCTCTCACAATTCCCTTCCAGAGACTGCACATCTGCAGACTACAGGACCTCACAATACATCACAATACATCACTACAAGTCACAAAGAACACACTTCTGAGCAGTCCCTTTCCCAAACTGAAACAGGACATCAAGACTGAACAAATGCAGTAAGCGACCCTAAGCAGGAAAATCTAATTTCCAAAGGTTATTTCCCCCACTTCTGAGAATACCACCTCTTGTTCTGATTAGCATCCAGAATCACAGGTTACACACATCCTTCGCAGGCTGGAAAAGGGAGCCAACTACACTTGTTCAACATCACGGAACTGGTCCAATTTTGCCGATGCCATTTAAAATTCTTACTTTAAAAAAAAAAAAAAAAAGATATTTTAGGCTATCAGTCCTGGATTACACTGATTGGATGGTTCTGGCGACCTATTCTAGGCTATTTTACATATGCAAAAAGTGAAATTTCCACCTTACGAAAGTCAGCAGCAAAATTCTCATTGACTACCCAAAGGATAGAATATCAGCCAGCTTGTCTTCCATAACCAAAGGTTTATTACATCAGTTATTTTCTACTGTTTGTTTTCAGTCTAAATTTATGGACAATCTTCTTACCAAACTACGCAAACTTCCGGATCTGAACTCCAACTATTTATCTGATAAGAGCCACCATATTTTAAATAACAGGAAATTGGCTGAGAGAAACACCTGCCCTGGGCTCTACTCGACTCCAAAAAATTCAACCAAAAATTGTGTGCCTCTATTTTTTCATGTTTTTGCCTCAGTCTAAAGCCATACATCAGGACTGTTAATAATCATTCCCTCTCTCACGCACCCACCCCTTGACCAGCTGGCTGCACAATCTTCTTTCATCCCTTTTCTCCAGGGTATTGCAGGAATCAGATCATATGTAATAATTGCCAGTGCTCCCTTATAAACATAGGTATAGGTGCACTGGATCTGCTAGGGTTCTGGACAGGAACAAATATGATCCTGTTTTTTAAAATATTTTGGAAAAATGGAAAGAAAGTGTGTTAAAATGCCTAGGAATCATGGTGATTCTCTAATACTTATACCACAAATACAGTGTTTTTCCAACAACTACATCTGGTTTATAATTGTTGTTTTTAGAGATGAGCATGTGCCAAATCCTTTTAGTATTCTTAGTTCAATGCTTACTGCAACATGTCTTCAGCTGGGAAGTTTTTTTTAAATAATTTGGAGATCACTCTTCTCTGGTCAGAATTTCACACTGCTTTTGCATGAACAATTTAGAAGAAAAATGAAGCCTGAAGAAGATCTATCAAAGCTCAAGCATACAATGGAGGGAAAAATATTTCCTAAAACTGTGATTCTGGTCAGACTGCTGGTGCATCTAACGTTTGCTTTTTCTGGTTTTTTTTATCTGAGCAAGTCAGGTTTTGGGTACACAGCTCCATGGCTACCATGGTTTCAATTCTCCCTAAGGCCAGCAGGCTGGGACCAGCCTTTACGTAACCTTACCAATTTAAGATCTGCTTTCAGTAGGAGCTGCAGCACACAAGGCGGGAATTCACCCGGACACTTGGAACACACAAACCATCTCCTCCAACAGTATGACTTGTCTGTCCTTCTTATTGCTCTGCATCCAAAATTTCTGCTAGATTTTTTTTTCCCAGAGAAAATGATGCCACAACACAGTTCCAATCGATACTTGACACGGTATCAGATTCCTTGCAGTAAAAAATACTGGCTGAAAGTCTCGTACATGCTTTCTCCAAGAAGCCTATGGTAGCACGCGTTGCCTCAGCAAACCATCAATTTAAATGATTGGGAAAAAAACAACACATAATAAGTGACAGATTTTTCAAATCAGATAAAGATGGGAACCAGATTATCTGTCTGTGGGTGATAGATTGCAGCAATAATAAATTCACTTTAAGACACTGGATCAATTTTTAATCAAGCCAAGAATTATTATTGCAGAAAGATAAAATGACCCATGAGGAGATGCCTTAATTTTCCACCAATCAAATTATAGCCTTTCTAAATAAGATGTAATGAGATCCATGGAATATCCAGGTTACACAGCCTACCTAATTACCCATGTTCCCTGTCATGTTGTGATATAGTAGTGGTAAACTGACCTCTGAATTTACCAAGATGAAAAGGTAATTAGTTTTTCCACAAGGCTGTAGGGGAAACAACAGCAATGACACGTCACCTCCTTCCACCAAGTCACAATCTCAGAGGTGTTTGTTCTTAAAATATATAGAGGATATGACCTACTGGGTAATAAACTATGGTCATTAAGTGAAGCATACATCTGACAGAAAAACAACCACTATCTCCAAAATGAGAATACGAGGTCTGAAGGTAAAGCAAATCAACCCATATTCTACATGAAACTTTATCAGTGTATTACCACAGAGGGGCTCAGGAGATAGCAGAGTGTTTTCTAATTAAAGAGGTCACAAAGCCATATATAAAGGAAGCTTTCCTGAGACACAGGCACCACAAGTATAATTTTCTTTCCTATTGTCCTTAACCACACAGGCGCTTGTTTCTGCAAATTGCAGCATGACATCATTGGAAAGCATTCCTGAACACATCCTGAGAATGTGAAGGCACACCAAGATCAGACTCAGAAATTGCCATCATCATCACAAATTGGTAATTATTTCAGACAGAAGATTCCAGTTTTGTGCACACTCAACAAGACTAATCATCTCTTCACCCAGACTTTGAAGGTAGGATTAAGAACCACATTGGCAACAGCTTTTGGGGCCTGATATCTCCACCAAAACTATTAGTAAGAACAGAGGCTGAATTTTCTCTGGCAACCTCAGAAAGCAGGTTATCCCCTCAATGATTTGTCCCTGTCTATGTGCCCTTTCCTTTGGGCACCACTGCAGTTTAGAGATACAATGACAAACGTAATTGGCTCATGTAAAGAAAGCCATCATAAAATTAATGAACTACAACAATTCATTCCATCTGCTGCCTCTTTCTTGCTAATGTATTAATAACACTTACACAAAAAAAAAAGGTATGGATTATAAATTTCAATTTCTCCTCTTTACCTGAAAATTTAGTTTGAGACTCTTAAAAAATGATTTCATATTATACCAAATAGATTTATGGCTTATTACTAGTAATGTGGAAGTACCCAATTGACCATAAAAGCTAACTGTTTAAAAGTAACTCAAATTACCCCTTCTGATCAAATTGGATATTTGGTTTACATAGCTTTCACTGCTTTTTCAAGTGCCCCTCTTCAGTCACCAACCCATCGTATTGCTCTGCTTGGATCTTCTTCAGCTTGTCATAGACATCACACAGTGCAACAGCTTTGCAAGCCACAAGCCCAACCATCAGTACACAAGTTTTCCTGCAATGGCAAAAATACAGCGAGACATGCAGAATAGGAAACATGGAATGGGTTTCCCAGGGGTTCAGGTCAATTCTACCCCTTTGTAAGACTGTCAGGCATGGATTTCAGAGGAAAAAATACATGAAGGCCAAGCACTGCAGAATGGCTCTTTTGTGAGTGAACGTAGAGGTGGAAGTCAATGAAGAGATGTCGTCAGTGTTCGTGATACAAGAAGCATGAACTTCACAAAAACCTGTGGAATCGTTCTGCTGGGCATGCCCCAAGTACAAGTGTGCATGCACTAAGCAGGCGTCCACCACTGCTGCCTCTCTGTTTTGTACTGAACCATGTGAAAAAGGCCACAAAACCCTGCCAAGTCCCTTCAGGCTGGGTTAGGACACGCAGGAAAGCCTGACTCCTTTGTATCAGGGCAAAACTGCCACTTCATTCAGCTGGATTAGAGCTTCCCCTGAGGCCTGATCCCCATACCAATACTTCAGGAAGGTAACTGCTTAGATAGTAAGGGTTTTTTTATTTATTTTTCCAGTGTATCTCCTGCTATTAGTGCAGTTCTATTGATATAAAACCCATGATACATAGAAATGTCATCCCTTTTACTGCAGAGAAACAGCCGTATCAATGCAACACATCTCTGCATCAATGTAAAGATCTAGGCAATAGGCAAATTCCACGTCTTTTGTGGGACCAGGCAGTAGAGCAGTCAAACTTGAAGGGAATTACACATCCTAGACTGATTTGCAAACACCACGGAAAGTTTGTTTTAAGTGGGATCACTGTGTATTACCTAACACGGGATGAGGTAATGCTAAACTACAAAAAAACCTTCAACACTTTTTCCAGTAGAGATTACAGCTGCTGTGGGGGGAACCTATTGCTCAGAAGGAGTTGAACAGCATCAGAGGGCTATCTGTTAGGATAGTTTCACTTTGCATCAATGTTCCTATTTAGATGTTTTTGATCAAAATACATCAGTAAATTAAATGCAAAAGCTATATGTTGATTAGAACAAAAGTTACATTACACTAAGATTAAAGTCTTGGTATTGAGTAAAATATCTGAGCACTAATTCCTAGTTCTGTAATATTTCCATCAATACTATTATCTCCACTTAATTAGGACATAAAAGTAAGTAAAGTTAATTTAAAAGGAAATTTCAGACAGCATTCTTATTTGATTTTCCAGCAAATTAACACTTTAAAACCTCTAATGGGCATCTTCAAAAGAAAATGTTATTAACAAAATATGTGATAATTAACATAATTAAAACCCTCTAAAGTATACACTTTTTTAATGGCAATTGTTCTGTTAAAAAAAATGCAAGAGTAGTGAATCCCACTCCCCATATAATGTAGACATGCATTAAATAGCATAAACATTGGACAATTCCTTGTGGATATCCATTAACCTAGAAATTGCTAGCATTAACTCATAACAAGATTACCTTTTGTGGAGCTGGATTAACTCTTACACACTCCCTTACTCCCAAAAGGAGCTCAGCGAATGGCTGCGAGTGCTCCAATATTTCAAATTATGCAGTTATTAATTTAAAGTAGCAGTATTTTCTCTGATCATATCCCAAACATTTTAGTCCCTCTTACACCTTCTGTTTTCTAACACTATTCTGTCACACCAAAAATTATAGTTAACTCACATGTAAGATCAAACTGGCAAAATAAGACAATTTTTACCCTGTTGAAGTGTCTGAATTAAAAGATTTTGTGATTTTCAACAGTTATGACATCAAGCTCTATAAGGAGAAAATCTTTTGTTCATCCTTGGGCTGTGTGGATGCACCTCTCACCTAGGAAAACCATCACATATTTCAGGGAACAAACTCAATAACATCAAGTACATCTTTTATGCCTTCTGTACTCTCAAGAGATTTGTATGTTCCAACCAGATGGGATAAAAGCATGAAAAACTTCAGTTAGTTATCTGAGCTGTTCAAACCTCTAGAGTCTGCCCAGGGAGTGAGATATCTGAGGAGAGGGGCTGTGCTTCCTGCTCCCAATCCGCTGAGAATTACCTCATGAGCTGGCACTCACGTCACTTCACACAGGATGCAGCAATGGCCTTTCATGTGGGTAAGCTCAGCACCAGGTGCAATAGCACTGCTGATAAGGCAGAATAAAGGCAACTTTCTTCATGTTTGCCTTCCTCCCACATTTCTTGGGAGGGACAGGGGAAAAAAAAAAAAGATGAAGGAAAACATGTGAACCTACCCCACTAATATTTCCTGGTTTATGCTCACTCCATGGACACAGAAGGGCTCAGATATACCTGACATTTTTAACAAGCAGGACTAGTGGGCCCACACCAGAGCACCACATGGGTCAGCTTCTCCCCGAGGGACAGGCAGCCAGGACCTGAGGGGAATCCCGTGGCTGAGGCCTTACCAGCAAAAACCCAGCCCCTCCACACCTTGGCAAGGTGGCTGCGGCAGTCCCAGGATGGCACCCAGGGTCATCTCAGAGCTCGGGGAGAGGAGGCAGGACCAAGAACAGGCTGGAAGCAGAAGTCAGAGCCAGGATCAGACCTACTGAGGGCAACCAAGTCAGACAGAGCCCAAGGGTCACCAGGGACATCCATGGTGACAAGACAGGCCCAAGAGAGCAAGTGAGCCCCCAGACCAAGGGTATCCATAGCCAGAGAGGGGCACAGCTGCAGCTGAACTGGAGACTAAAGCTCCTTTAACAAAGCTCAGCCCTCGAAGGCAGGGACAGAGCTTCAATAACATACATGGGAAGGGAATGTGGCAGACACTCCTGGTGATGTTGACCAATAAAGCCTTATGGTGTACTTGGGACACTGGCAACCAAAATGCAATTTCTTCTGAGACTATAGTGATAGGTGTCCCACAAACCCATCACCTTCTTGATCCCAGGGGACAAGTTCACATCCCTGCACCTCTATGTCAAATCGATTTATATCAAGCTCTCATGTGCAGGTGCCTGCATCCCCCACCTCACACCACTGGTCAAGAGGAAAGTGCAGCTCTATTGAGCTCCTGAGGAAAAAAAATGTGTTGTGTGGCCCAGCCTCTCAAGCAGGCTCAGTGCTCCTGCCCTTGGACAGACCTGTACAGATGACAGTCAGGAGCAGAAGGCAGCACTGGATTTAGCAAGGCCCTTGTTAAACATCACCCCTTTGACAGAGCCCTGCCCAAGGAGGGCACACCAGCAGTCCTGCTCATGCTGAGGCCTTGCTTCTGGGCAGTCCTGCAGAGCTACAGGAATTCTTACAATCACGTAGAAAAGGAGGATACGAGTGAGTTAACACTAAATAAATACATAAATAAATAAAGAAAAATTTTTTACAAAGTCTTGTTTCTCCAAAGAAAAAACATTTCTTCCAAGAGCAAGAACTAGCTGAGTATTTGGTTTATTTTCTATTTCACTTCAGCCTTGCCAGCCACAGCTAATAGATATTACCACCTGAATCATGAGCTGATTTACTTAATTACAGCCATGACACTCTACTAGTGTAACCTTATAATAAGGCAAATATTTGCCACCATCTGCAGTAAATTTAAAGCATCTGCTGTAACTTTTTTTGATGAAAGTAAAGTAGTATACTCCACTGTAAATTCTTTTGATATTATTATTACAATATTCTGTCATAAATAAAACAAATGCACAAATACAGCTCAGGCTAACAAAATAAATCAGCAAAGCTTAGCCACTGCTTTAACAATTTCGCATTTTCTTACCTGTCACCTTACAGAACTATTTTACTAACCGCTTAAAGAAAAGATTTTTCTACTCCTTGCATACCTAAAAAAAAAAAAAATTGAACAAAATCTCAATGTTTGTTTCAACCTTAACTGAAATTTTTCAAAATAACTCAAAAGTTGCTCAATCTCTGCTTTCACTGAAATCTACACAGCTTCTCCCACTCCCAGTATAGGTAGAAGCCAGAATGACGTGCTTTACAAAAATTCCAGCTCTAGGTATCAATGCTGTGTTTATCACCACATTATCCAGGAAACTATCACTCTTGCACTAAGTGTAAGAGTTTCTCTCTGTCCACCCACTAATGGCAGCTTGGCTGATTGTGGGAAAGCCAGCAAATCTTGCTCTTTTGCTCTGTGGATGGATGAATTCCCGGGCATTTTTATCTCTTGTGGAAGGGGTTCAGTTACAGCCAACTGGCCTTCATCCAGGTACTGATCTTTCCCAGGCAAGGCAGAAAGCTGGAGAGGGAGTCAATTGCCTCTGGTATAAAGATGATGTGCAACAGCATGTTGCTGGAGGTCCAGTTGTCACACAAACTCCACCAGACGTTTAAGAAAGATGCTAAGTAAGATGACACGAGACCAAAAAAAAGAAAAAAGAAAAAGAAAAACGAGCACTGTTGGAAAGATGAATGAAATTAAATTACCCATTACAAATCTTCCAGCTTTCTTGGAGTTGTTTTGAAAGGAATAAAAAGCACCATCTCAAAAATCTTCATACAACTTTATAGTAAAAAAGGCAGTTATAAAACCAGTAGTGGTAACAGGAACAGTTGACGCAGCCACAGGACCATAAATGACCATAAAATGACCATAAAATGTCAGCCAATAGCCAAAAAAAGACTAGACCACTCACAAACATAAATGTCATCATTTTGGATTACATCATTGCAGAAGAAGGATTCAAGACACCTGCAATAACCAGATGGAGTCGGAGTTAGCCATTTATTAGCTTTTTAGCTGAAAAAGATTAAAGCACTGCACTGTTTTCAAAGTTTGGGATACATGGACATAGGAATTTCATCCTTAAAGATGATATTGGAGGCCTTGAAGCAGGCACAGAGTCAAAAAAGAACATCCTGATCCTGCTAAAGCTGCTTCAGGGAAACAGCCTTTTCCATGCCTAGTAACCAGTTCCTTCTTTTCAGACTAAATGCATCCTGTATCTGCTCAGCTTCCATCAGGTATTTAAACCTGTATTTTTAAGTTCTTCCAGGTTTGTTTCATGGTGGTGTTTTTTTAACTCTCACTTCATCCATAGCATTTTCCTACCTTTTACTTGTGATTTTAGAACAATATTACTCCCTTTCAGCCTTGTTTTCTCTAGGCTAAACAAATTATACTCCCACAGAAGACAAACCCAGAGTATCTAGGAACCCCCTCTCCAAATTCCTCTTCTTGAACACGGTTTGCTTGTATTAGCACATGGGAATATTTACAGAGGGTAGATCTTTTTCTCATCCAAGAACACCGTTTATGGAGATACTTCACATATTTCAATCATCTCATAGCAAGTACTACATTCCAGTCTCCCTCCTACTTACATACTTCTAAATTATGAGTTTTCAATGGAAATAGGATATTTATGAGTGTGGCTTTACATTTTTTACTAGTGCATTTAATGCCTTTTCTTTCACTTGTTTTCTCAGGGTTATCTTAATTTTCCCATGGGAGATTTAAGGACTCCTCTGTGTTGCCAGTGCATCTCATTTTTCCCTATCAATGCAAGCATGCTCCAATTTTCATGCCAGCATCATTAAAGAAAAATCTTCAACCAAATCCAGTGCCAAAACTCACTCAGGAGACCTTCCTTTCGTAACTTGCTTTCAGCACAGTAATACTTCTTTCAGTATAACTGCTTTGTCTCTTACCAGTCCCACTCCCATTACAGTTCTAGCAGCTGCCTCCTTAACATTTTAAACTAAGAATTGCCTGTGCAGCACCATAGAGACTCTGAAGATGTTATGCAGCAGATCAAGCTGATTTCTTTAGTTTGAGAAATTAGTTATAAAGAGAAATTGATGCAAAGACACTTAAATAAAATACTTTTGGTAAAGTTGCATTTCTCTTTTACTGACCCTTCCTTCTAAATATTCTTTCTTTGTTTATTACTGTCCTGGTTTCTTAAAACCGCAACAATAACTGAGTTTGGAATTTGGGATACTCAGAACCTTCTCTGAACACACAAATTTAAAAAAAAAAAAAAAACCAAACCAACTGTGTAGATATTGTTATGTCTCCAGCTCCTGCTTACCTCAGTGTTTGGTCACAACTTGCTCATCTTCAGTCACTACTCTTAAGCCAACTGCAGTTTTTGAGACAGCATGACACTGAAATTCCTGGAGTCTAGAACATGCTTCAACAGTAAAAAGTCCTCCCAGAAATAATTTGCCATTAGCAGTCAGGATTTAAAGGAAGGCATTCTGGGTTGCCAGCATGATTTTCAGCTCAGACTACTATTGAGGGATGTGATTTAATGACTCACATGCGGACAGTGACACAAAGTGGTCAGGTCCACCCCACAATTGGGCTTATATGACTTCTGCCCTAAAAACCTTTCTATTCATATTTCTTCACCTCTAATGTTACAGTTTCCCTTATTTTTTCCTCAGATCACAATGGCAACTAAAAGCTGGGGACTTTTACAACATAAAGCTTCCAAGTACTCCATGAGTCCACAGGGACGATTCCTAAAACCACTCTGGGCATTTGTTAAATTATTAAGAATTAACACTAATAAAAGTGATAGGTCCTCAGTTTCTGGAAACACTAGACTTTACATCCATGTAAAAGAAAAACCAATGTTCTGAAAAAGCTTCCTAAACAGAAAGGCAGACATGGAACTGTATTATTTTCTCTTCCAAATTTCTTCTATCTCTAAAGCCCAAACTTCTTCAAACTATTTTCATTACGCTGTTATCTTTAGATACTTAATTAATTTGCAACAAAGTCCCCAGTATTTTTGTTCCTTAGCATCATGCTCAGTGGGGCCCCAGAGTAAAGAATACATATTCAGTCTCTTAGAAGCTAGAGATCTTACCATATTTAACAAGAAGCATCTCTGACAGTAATTGGAGTTCTGTATCAAGGTAAATAAATGGTAAGATCATAAGAACATACTCTAGTGGCCACATGCATCCGGAAAACAGTAACATCAGAGAGCGAATTTAACATACAGTCTCAGTGGGTATGAATTTTCTGTAAACAAACAATCTGAAAAAAGCCTCACTTTTGTCATCTGTTATTCCCATTGAAGAAAAATGAATATTCTGTTTCATACTTTTTCTACCAGGTGGCTTCATTATTTACCACTAGTCTTTTTTCCCTCATGTGTGGAATACTGTAATATACTCAATGACAACAGATTAACTTTCTTTCCTCAACAGTAGCATTCAATGCAAATTACCCAAATTATCCAATATGCTAGAATGATGGTACTTCACAAGGGTACATTGGAAGGCCAGTGTCTCATATTGCTGGGGAAAAAAGCTTACTTCTATCAAGATACAAAGGCCCCTCTGGGCAGCATGTATTCCCACAGGCACAGGGCACCGAGTGGAACAGCAGTCAAGGCTGGGGACAGTCAGAGAGGCTCCAATCTCGCCAGCCACTGAGCACGTGAGGAGAGCTGGGACAGTCACTTACTCTCCCTGTACACTGGCTATCCTTGTGCATTACAGAGATAAGACTGCTTCCTTCCTTCAAAATAAATGCTGGAGGCATAAAAATTCCTAGACTGAGAGGTGCAAAATCCCTTGATGATGAGGTAAGTGCCTTGAGCAAATAGTGGCTGGATAACTCAGACTGGAGTTTGAGCACTGTGTTTAAAGAGTTAAGTTCAGAGCAGAGAAGGCAAAGACAGGCATGAAGGCTCTTCTCTACATAACTAGAAATCGGTGGCTTCAGCAAACACAGGACTGGCCTCCAAATGCTGAAGCTGTGCTAAGATGTCTGCTATATAGAGAAAGAAATACTTATTCTGACCTGGAAAAAAAAAGAAAGGCAAGTGCCATGGCTTTGAAATAAAAGACCAAAAAGAAAGAATAGGCTCAGGAGGGTTTATAAATCCTCTTAGGCAGCCTCTCAATATTCTCTTCCCTACAACTTTAGAGCAGGGCTTTACAAAATTTCAAGGAGGATGGTCAGACACTATGATTATGGCCATTTCTGGCTTTATTCTGATTAGAATGGCAGTCAAGTTTGATGGTGTTAACTCATCAGTTCCAAACAAACCTCAGTATAAATATAGCTTTATTGTTGTACCTCTGCTTTGGAATAGCCTTAGTTGGCTTTAAGCTTATTCAGTTATAGCTTTCCTGAGTATCTGAGAAAACAAAGTAAAAATAGATTTATAGTGACACCAAGAAAGGGTCAGGAGGCAATATTCAAATGAGCCTCATAATCAAGGTGAAACCTCTAAAATATTTTTAGAATAAACTGTTGCTATCAGATATTCTAGTACAAGACAAAGAAATCAAAACTTTTGGAAGGATTTTGAAGTGTTGAACCAGCAGGGCAAAACTGGGGATATTCCCTTTGTACAATTCTGGAATATGAAAGGGTCAAAAGCACTCTTTCAAGGAAAAGGACAATTGTGAAGGAAAGAACAGGCCAGAATTGTTCAAGCTGCTCCACCTTGTTGTAGGAGGCTGACACGGTCCCCAGGCAGCTGTCAGGAATGAAACAGGGCAGTGACAAATCACAACTACATTTGCCCCCTTCCTCCCTCAGACCTTTAACACTGCATGCCTAACCCCAAGCACTCTCCACAGCACTGCTGCTAACTTGCAGCAACCTATCCCCTGTTTATAAGATTCCAACAGCTTCCCAGCTGGGGAGTGCTCTTTCCCCCCAGCTACACAGCCTAGTTTGCAGTAGCTGCATTATCAATGGCTTTACCCTCGTCAAAGCCCACTCAACCTTTTCACAGCCGTATCACAAAGGCGGGAGATGCTCTTGTATGACCAGACGTGACAACGCCCCAGGCTGTATTTCCCCCTTCAAACACCCACCAGACCGATGGCCAGCCCTTGTAGCCTCCAGGTATTCCCGGCAGGGCAGGCATTTCTATTAACTCAACATTCAAGAGGTGCATGGCTGAGAAAGGGGGGAGAGCAATCAAAGCATTTGAAATGCCAGAATCCTCCCAAGTTGCCTGTGCTGGGCTGTACCCTGCTACATTAGTTATAGCTGAAAGTAGCTACTATCAGCAGCTGACTGACCAAAAAGCTACTTTGGAGCTTTAGAAAATTAAGACACTCTCAATACGCAGATAGAATGCAAGTGTGAAAGTCTGTCCCTGTCTGCTCCTCTCCATTTTAACATCCTAGCTCCTTACAACCCCGATAGGATGCTGGAGTCTCTAAACTACAGTGTACACAGGATGAAAAATAAGTGTCACAAATCCCTAACTCCTGCTGCAAGTGTTGTGATATTTCTAGGAAGCTGACAAAAACTTCTGTTTAGCTGGCGCATCACTTATCTCGTCACTTAGATTGCCTTTGTTACTGGTGGTGTCCAAAGGCTTTCCATGTAGAGCTGCCAGAGAAGCCATTGCTGAGCATCTCCACATCTTGGGCCATGACAGGAGTGTGCCAGATGCACATTTTAAAAAGCAGAGCATGTATCTGCCTCCTCATAGAGCCCTGTCAGAAAAATTTGATTAACAGTAACGTGCTACAAATCCTAAGCAAAAAACACAGCCCCTCATAATCGTTCTACCCAGATTAAAGCCATGTGGCCATGGATACTCAGCACCAAATGTAGTTTCTGAGGCTCTTTTGCCACTCAGAATGTTTCAAACCAAAAAAGATTTCAGGCTAACAGAAGGTTTGGGAGTCGTGTTTTCATAGCCTCTGAAGTTTCAGAGTAAAAGCGTCACACTAGACTCCAGTGATTTGAAAAACCTGAAACCTTCAATGAACACTATTTTTAAATTATTTGGGATAGAAAGAAGAAAAGGCTTTCCACTTCTGCTCCATGACCCACAAGCTAATGGACTAATGTGACAAAACAATAGGTTATAATAGGAGTCTCAATACAATTAAAATCACAAAACTAATGGTGATCTGTTTCAGACGAAGCCATGAATGAAAATAAAAGATTAAATACTTTTCCCCATTTATTAAGCACACTGAAGCTTTCAGCCATGTAAAAGTGTGATTTACATGTATGCACTTGCACACACACAGGCAGATCTATGTAAAGAGATCCATTTCGTCACTAAACCTTGTACTACAAGATTTCACTTACTCATACCAAGGAATTCTACTAATTTCTATGCCAAGAGGATTATTTTAGAAGCATCTCAATATAGATGTCTAACAGAAGAAAATACCTGATGAAATAGACTGTGACATGATAGAGAGGGGTGTAAGAGGAGTAAAAAGACTGAATAAGTGACACACTAGTGAGAAATGCTATTTGTCTCAGCAGACTTCACTAAGGGCAGCAACACAACTGCCCACAGTTGGCCATTTCCAACTAGGCTTCCTACTTTCGGAAATAAGCTTTAATTAAAATGTGGGAAGTCAGTGGTGCTGTCTCTCAGGATCCTCATGAGTCCCATTTTGCCTCTAAAATGAAATTATATGAAGAATTTTCCCATGACAAGACATATGTCTTGCCATTGTGTTTTGAATATGTTTCTCCAGTATCTAACACAGCAAAACCTCATCTGCTGTTTCTTGAAACAGTGTGATCTAAACAGACAGATTTGAAAAGAGAGGAGACCAAGTTTCAGCTGGAATTTATATTTAGGAAGACATCTGCTGTTGAGGTGAAACGAAACAAGAAGTCAAGCATTTCAAAGGTCTTTATTTCTCTGTCAATTCATTTTCAACTCCTTCCCTGTAAAGAGTCTGCCCCTATGCAAGAAAAGCAGGTGACCCAAAAACACAATGGATCCTTCTCCTTTTCCAGTATGTTGGACCAGCACTGAGGGGGCCATAAATCAGCTCAGGACCAGAAAGATTGCAATGCAGGTACAACACAGAAGTACCTGTTCCGAAGGCTGATTCCCTGCAGTTGACATTACAGCTGACCCTCAATAATTGGTATGAATGGTTTGTATGACAGTGAGACTGAGGGATCAGCTGAAGAGCCATAGGACCTAACACCCATTGTAAAGGAAAAAAAGAGCTTGCAATCTTAGCAACAGAGCAGGAGAAAAGGATTTACCTTCAGGCTGCAGACTGAGAAGCACACCACAGCCAGAATGGAGTGACTTGTTGAAAAGGAATCAAACCAGGAACTGGTTTAAACTAAATACAGATTTCTCACATCTTTGTCCATTCCCTGAACCATAGCTGATCATTTCCCATACAGCGTTGGAAGACTTTCACTTCCAAGTTCCTTTGAGGCTGCTGCACTTTGGCCCCATCCCACACAATCCAGCATGCTTTTCATTTCACTTCATCTGAGCTGGCTGCAACAAATGCTCCTTCTGTGGCGTCTCTGAAGCACTTTGTGGACAGGCATCTGTTATCCTGTCAAAGACACAGGGCCCTGAAGCCCAGCTACTTTCTGCTCCTCACACCAATGCTGACACCCTTGGTGTCCCATTAGTAGAGGAACACTCTTTACCAGCCTCACGGATGCTCCAGCTGAACAGCTGTCCTCCCAAGGAATGTGCAGCCCAAGTGAGTTAGACACGCTCATTTGTAATGGCTGCAAGAGCCACGTGCCTCTCCGCTTTATCTGGAGACTCTGGCAAAACAATTCACACCTATACATATTCCTGGGTCTCTAATACTGTTCAGGCACAGGTCAAAGTCATCTCACTTCAAGGACCTCCTCCCTTATACATGTTGTCTTCTCTGACTCCCACGGTCTGTCTCTGTCTCCCTCTCCAGTCAATTCCCTTCTTGCTTAGCCAGTCTTAGAGCGACACCAAAGTTGTTACCGAAGCACACCCCTCCATTCCTCCTTCCTGCCAACAATCTCTTAATCTCTGCATGTGCCTCCGAGATCCCTTCCCCTTCTCCCACAACCTCTGAAGCTCGAAATGCACCGTTAGCACTCAATGTCTTTGCCTCCGCTTCTGGGGAAGTTTCACAGCTCCAAACACCTTTTCCACCAGCAGATTCAGCTGGATTGTTTTCCCTTGCCTTCAGCTCTCACATTGTCCGCAAGGGATCCCACTTGAATGCAAGCCAGACCCCCTGCCGGGGAGCTGCATTGGCCATATGCTGTTCAGCCTGTGAATCTTGCTCAAAGTGTGATATTCAGCCACGCACCAAGACTTCAGAGTCACAGTCAGAATTAATAAAGTATATAGGGACACCTTCTCCCTCCTCACCTTTGATTATCACACTTGCATAATGTGTGGTTTTGCAGCTATTTTCTTGATGCTGACTGAGATACAAGCAAACTAATAACACTGCAGTATATTATTTTGCAGCATTTGTTTCCATGCTGGAAAAAAAACCCATAAAAACTGTGAGTAAAATTGAGAACAGATCCTTTCAGCTGGTGTAAATCTAGATACCTCCATTGATTTTTGGTGGATTTATGCCAGTTTCAAAGTGAAGATTCAACCCTTAAAATAGCAAGTCACATGTTTTACACATCTTCCATATTCTTAATAAATTATCTAACAGGTTTTCATTTAATTAAAACTTGACTGAGATATTTTTGTATGGAAGGATATTAATGGAGATCTTACTAATCCTGGACAAGTTGCTTTGCATTTGACACTGATGCAATACTTGGAAATTAGAGTGGAAGAATAGTATGGTCCCACTCAAGTAACTGCCCCACTAACTTGAGCTTTACCCCAAAAATGAGCAAATGAGGTCACACACTGAGAATTTCACTCTATTAAATTACTATGTGCTGATTCCCTGCCTTGCTTTTTAAAAGTAAGGTGACAAAGATCACTGTAATCTACATTTAATGAAACATCGTCTCTCCTGTGTATTCTCATTGATCATATCTTTTTTTTTTTCGTTCTTAAGAGAATATTGGGCTTTTGAAACGATAGAGGCTCCTTTCCTTGAAGAAACTCTTGCTGTCTGCCAAGTGATCTTGTTATATGCTTTGAGAGTCTACTCCATTTGTAATTACAGTCAAACTATCAGGGAGTTTTGAACCACAGAATATCTCTCCAGCAGCAAAATCTAGTCAATATAATGCAACTTGCACTGCTTTCTTTACGTGTCCAACTGCTGGGATTGTTGTTTTTCCAGAGAAGCATTTTGAATATGGTAACTAAAAAATAAAAAGAAGGGGCGGGGGGGATGGTGTGCTGAAAAAAACTTTGTGAGAACCTCACAAAAAATGGCCAAAATTGCAGGCAAGCTGAACCACCCTTCCAGGTAGCACTCCTGAGTAACACAAGTATAGTTATTGCAAGCAGATATTCCAAATATTGATCACAGGATCCCCATTCAAGACAGGCTTTTGCCCAAGACCTTTTCTGAACAGGGCCAGCACCAGGATATCCCAGAGCCACTTTCTTTAAAGATTCTCCTACACCAGGAGAATGCTGAATTCTGCATCTTCTGATGTATCAGAATCTCCTGATTTAGAATTGTCAACATTGTTACTCTTCTGTATGCCACCATTTCTGCTTTCGCAAATACAATGATTGCATTTGGTTGCTTGTTTCAGAAATACCCTGGTATTTCTTGCAAGTTTTGGAAATGGGAAGAGATGCTGCAAACTCTCCAATGTACTTCGCATGTCAGAATTTAACCAGCCCTCAGTGAAACTGCTGAATTGTGCTTTGACAAGTGTTATTTAATGCTGTGGTCAGACGACATGATGTTTGCAATGTTATCCTGGAGGGGGTCAGGTTCTGAGAGGACTGACAGTTCTTGATTCGCTTTCCATTTTTTTAATGCTCATTAGTAAGCAGTTATTTTTCTTCAAGTTTTCTGCACCTCACCCCTAAATCAATGGAAAACAAAATCCTCACCCACTTTTGGAATAAAGGGGGTATCCAAAACAACACATCTTGACACTTGACTCCAGGAGCCCGGGCTTTATGGAAAATACCAAACAGCAGATTTCTCAGCCTTTTTTATCATTAGCTAAATACAACCAACCCAAAAAGTGACCTTAGCAGTCATATCTAAACAATAGAAGGTCTTCCTTTCTACACGTAAACAAAGAGGGACTAAGGACCATTGAAATAAAATCACTCATGTCAGTAAAGAATCATTGACCTTGTTCACTGCTTTTGGGAGGAGGCAAATACAGCAAGAATAAAGTGTTCAATTATGTCAGTTCTGGTATTTGCCAAGTGCTTGGGATGAGGTGAATCAGATGAGGCACAGATTAGAGCAGCTAAACATGAATTTCACTCATATAATCATAGAACATCCCCAGTTAAAAAGGACCCATCAGTATCATCAAGTCCAACTCCTGGCCCTACACGGGACAGTCCCAAGAGTCACACCTCGTGCACAAGAGCTTCGTAATAACACTTCCTGAACTCAGGCAGGCTCAGTGCTGTGACTGCTTCCTTGGGAAGCCTGTTCAGTGCCCAAGCACCCTCTGGATGAAGAAACTTTTTCTAATATTCAACCCTCTAATATTCAACTTTTTCGATATTCTAGCCCTCCTCCAACTCTGTTTCATGCTGTTTCCTGTGGTCCTATTAATGGTCACCGCAGAGAAGAGATCAGTGTCTGCCCCTCCTCTTCCCCTCACAAGGAAGTTGTGACTGCAATGAGGTCTCCTCTCAGCCTCCTCTTCTCCAGGCTGAACAGACCAAGTGACCTCAGCCACTCCTCATATGGCTTCCCCTCAAGGCCCTTAACCATCTTCATACCTCTCCTTTGTGTTGTCACTAAGAGCTCTATAACTTTTTTATATTGTGGTGCCAAAAACTTCCCCCAGGACTTGAGGTGAGGCTGCCCCTTTGCAGAGCAGAACAGGAAAATCCTCTCCTCTGGGCAGCTGACAACGCTGTGCCTGATGCCCCGCAGGCACTCTGTGCTGTTGTTTCAAGCTTTGAGAAACAAGTAACAAGATAAAAGAGTCTGAGTCTAAAAACAGAAACATACTCTAAGCCTCTGAAATTTCATCCAGGTGGAAATCAAATTTGATGCCTACACAACTCTCTCCATAATGTTCCCTAAGGCTCTAAACTAACAAATGCCTGTGCACCTCCTCAGACCTGACATTTGGTCCTAAGCTCTTCCATTGAAAGCCATCTTGACCACTGCTCTAATCTGTCTGCCCCTAGCCGGGGAGGGAACAGCAGCAACCATCAGTTTGTTTTCTACACTTTATTTCTGGTTTATAGGCTGGTTTCCTCTGAAAGGTCTTTGTAGGTGTTGCCAGGACTTTGAGCATTGAGTCTCTCTAGACCAACACCTACAGAGACAGAAAAGGATTAGCCCCAGGGCTGGCTGGACAGGAGAGATCTTTCATTCTCTGTAACAAGCCTCAGGCAAACAATCACTGCTTCTGGATCTAGCAATGGAGTCTTCCCCTAAAGCACATTATGGTGCCCCCATCCTATGACCCCATATGATGGGGCTAAATGCAACAGCAACCTTTTGCTTCTCTTTTCCTAGGAGTACCAGATACTACAAAGACCTTTTCCTCTGTGCTGTACTCACACCTACCTGATCTTTCAGAAAGGATCCAGTGCACACCTTTGACAAGCAAAGTTATTAATCTTAATGCAGTCTGCACAGGGATTCTGAAATTATTTTGAAATTGTAAGTATACGCAAAACCTGTAACATTTAAACATTTGCACCTATGCTTTCACCCAAAAGACTCCTGAGGTATTTTCCCAAGGTATTTTTTTTCTTTTTTTGGTAACTACATCTTGTCAGAAATATGAAATGGAATATTGGTAACTTCCATTTATGAGTTGATTATAGCTAATGGACTCATCAAAATAGTAGGATTTTTTTAATTCTTTTTTCTTCATATTATCCAATCACAGACTGCAACAGCACAAAATACAGCCTTTATTCTTTATTTCATTCAATCTAGTAAGTATTCTGAGTAGCCCTTACTGACAATCTGATTTCTCACAAAGGAGTATTTGCAAAGTGAAAGATGGATATTCTGTGAAATATTTTACTTGTCATCAGTTTCGTGTTCTTATATCTCGGACTGAGACATCCTCTGACAGATAAGTTCAGTCATCAGAGGAAAGACTAGCAGTTCCTTACTCAAAGGCTGGACCACACTGCTCCCGTGTGGTTTCTGAGGAAAACAGAACGGGCTGAAATGACTGTTTGACAGAGAAACTCCTCTTCCCCTGCTTGTATAAATCAGGCCCTTCATATGGGGCCTGATTTCTTAGATGGCACTGTGCCTTCTCTTGGCACCTGACAAAATAAAAATGACAGTGGCAAATTTCAAGCAGAGGGTTTTGAGGGTTTTTTAAGTCCACTGTAATAACAGTGCCAGTACAAAGTTCCTATGAGTAGCTCAGCTCCTGGTTGCTAGCACGTGGCTAAACATTTCACACCAAAAGTAAAGGAAGAACTCTGCACCTGCTGAGAAAATCTCCTCAGACACTAAAATCAGAGGTCTGGGCTGCTTCACCCACAGGATAGAGACCTATGTCACAGGAGCTGCAGTGAGGAAGCACCAGTTTCTGAGAGAAATGCTGCACATCGGCACCCAGAGACACAGAACCATTACATATCCTGAGTTGGAAGGGACCCACAAGGACAATCAAAGGCCAGCTCCTGGCCCTGCACAACACCACCCCAGCAATGGAGGTGACATTGGTCTCTGTCAGGCACTGTTTGCCACTGGCTGCTATTCTTGCACATCAGACAGCAGGAATGATTCCTGCAAGGATTCAGTCCCAAATGCAGCAAATACTTTTAGTAAGAGTGCAAATATTCCTCCCCTGAGAAGTCAAATGCTATTGATGACCAAATACAACCCCAGCAGAAAGCACTGCCAGGATCAGGTCCTTCATTTACAAAGTATTTAATCCAAAATACACAATTACATCAAATGAGTTGACAGACACAGGTATTCTGGAATTCGAACAATTAACACCAACCAGAACATGAAAATTACCTGAAAAATAATTGTGTGCTGAATAGGCCTGTTCTTCAAATATGTGTTAAGACCAGGAGCATTTCCTGTAAAGAGATGACATTTTCCTCTGATTATTGCACAGCTAATTTTATATTAATTCAGTGTATTCCTTTCCCATTGAATATAAATTATTCCTTCATACCCAAACTATATCTGAAAATAGACAATGAAAACAACTGTTGTTTTTCAGAGTAAAAGTATTTTTTGACCTGTTTCATCAGAAAGGCTTGCCTTCCTCAAATCCAAACTCAAAAGCTATTTACCCTTATCTGGGGGACATGCAGACCGAAGAGGTGGGATGGTGTGACTGAAAGAGACCTAAAAGAAATAATTCCATATAGAAACAATCCTTACAGAAGAAACCTCAAAGAAACCCCAAAAGCTAATTCTACCCAACTCCCCCTTTTCACTTTCTATGGAAAACCAGCAGACTGACAGCTCATATAAATAGAGCGGACGAGTTCAGCATGAAGGCAAGAAGGAACAGAAATTCCTGTTGGATTGTGGAAGCAGCAGCCATCCCGGAGCCTGTTACTGTATCATCTCAGATTGCTTGCAGGCCTCATTTCAGTTAAAAAAGATATTTGTGAATCAGGCAGAAATGTGGTATCTTAGAACAGAATCAGAGGACCTGTCAGCATTCTGGAGAGTTTACTTTTAACGCCTACCAGGCCTTAACCACATGCACACAGAGGACAGAGCATAATGAACACAGACTTAAAAAGTTCCAAAGGTTCATAGACCCTCAAAAGGGATGAACGGCTCTGAAGAAGATGTTATGGTGCATCAAGCAAATCCTCCTTAGTTCACACAGTTATTGACCCGAGACATCACAATTATTCCTTCAGAGCCATTAAGGGTCAAATGTGTTAATCCCATTGCCACCACAGATTATTTGTTACACAGTTTAGTGAGTAGGATAAGGGGGATGTTATATGGGAACTGCACATACTCATCATTTGGAGGCTACTTCTCTTCCTTGTGCCACATTTCAGTCTTGATACTCAGGGCCTTGCATTACAGAGAAGACACAACAAGGAGTGGAACAGGAAATCAGCACAGCAGGGAGAGGTACAAAGCCACCAGAAGGCAACATGTCCTGTTGGGACAGCCCAGCTGCTCTTCTCCCTGGGTTCAGCTGTGTGCTGACTGGCACAGAGCTGGAGATGAGACATTTTCCTTTTAAGTGCAATATGCCCACAAAGCACATAGAAACAGCTGCACCCCTTCATTCCCTCCGGTACAGGCAATCACTGTCACCAAACTTCCCACTCGATTGCAAAGCAGTGTTTTTATATCCTTCTACATCTGCAGAAGCCAGTGGCAAGCAGAGGCTCAAGCAGAGACAAACCTAGAGCAGTACCAGCTGAGGGAAGGAGTCTCCTGGAATACTCAGCAACCCTTGGTACAGCACTGCCAAACAGCCAAATCCACAAAAGTTAGCATTTAACTGCAGGATGTTTCCATGTGCTTTTCAGACCTCTTGGATGAGCACACAAATCTCTCGGCTGCCTATTCCAAAAGCTTTGTGAACAATTTTTGTCAAGAGACATGCTTGCACCTTCTTTTCTGGGCAACACCTTAAGGAAGCAGGTCATTCCAACTCCAGGAGCAAAACCCACAGTGAACAAATCAAGCTTCCATCAGCCTCTGACAGAAAAATGCTGATGTGTAGTAGCTGTGACACAGATCACACAAATCAGCATTTCTGAAGTGGCTCCTTTCTTCCCTATGCCAAAATTGTCATAACTAGCTATTTCAGACTTATTAAATCTTAATATTGGAGCTCTTTGCCTTTTCTGAAAAAAAAAAAAAAAAAAAAGCCAAGAGCAAGCATAGTCAAGGTAGGAACTGCTTGAAATGCTCAAAAATATTTAAAACCATTGTTTAGGTCTCTCGAAATTACCATGATTAATAATCTGCTAAAATGCTATGCAGAAACTAAACAAATTCAGGCTTCATTGGGCTGATGATTTTCTACTGAACTTGCCATGGTATTCTTCCTGAAAGCAAGGACACAAAGTGGGCTATGAAGCAGTGGAGGTACCTCAGCGGAGGTAAATGGGAACTGTGCCTAACCCCACAACCCACCAGCTGTGGAATTCTGCCATTGGATGCAATATGCAAAATATAGGAGGCAGTAAAAGAAAGGGTCCCTTAACACCGTAACAATATGCTCGTACCACCACGTAACTCAATCTATCATGGCTGCAGTCTCCTGCATCATTCCTGTGTCATTCAGATAAACTTTTAATCATAGAATAAGCAAAGAGGATATATATAAAAACAGCCAACAACATGAAGATGAATAGAAACCATTTACTGCATCATCTCTCAGAAGATGAAGTAAAGAAGTATAGAAGACTATCCCGAGGTTCCTGCTTTGCTTTGCTACTTGTAAGCTGCAATTCCTCATTCCACAGCAAAGCCCTTTGTTACCCCCACTCATGTTATACATTACTCTGTCCTGTGGGATATACACATGTATGCTAATATATTATTAATATGATAACACAGGGCCTCATTTTCTTGCAATTTTTTAATACTCGGTAACAGCTGCACTGCGGCTTCTGTTAAATTGTTTTCCAGTAGCAGAATACTTCCATAGAGCAGGATAAAGGAAAAAAAGTGTCTTTATTTGGGGCTTAAATTGGCCTCAAAAATGTCATCAAAATATTGCTTAAAATATGCATTTTTGCAAAATGTGGAAAAACTCTTCAGTCCTTGGGTTAGTCATTTGGGGGAAGGAAAACAGATTTTGGCTATGTACAACCTCAAATTGCAAGCAAGCCAAACATTTATAATTTCCTTCACAGATAACTGAATATTACAGAGACTGTGAGGGAGATGGGAAGAAAATGAAGAGAAAAATACAGGAAGACAGTATTTTTAGTGTACACTGTACAAAATTTTACATTTACTTAGTTTTGCGTATCTCCAAGGGAAAGGCAAGTGAGTACTGCAAGCTTGTAAGGAGGCTATTGACCTGTAAAGTCAAATTTTATAGCAGCACCAAAACATTTCACAGCTCCTTAACAGTGTAAGTGGAGAAACTGGATTCTCCATTTCCAGTTCTTTTTGTGAAGACAGTGAAGCTCAGATTCAGCAAACTACTTAAACTACTGAAGTGCTAAGCAAGAGCATTATCTCAACTAACATGTATGCAAGAAGTCAGAAGATTCGAGTTAGGCATGCCTTGAAAATATTTTTTTAACAAATATCACTGAACTGACTGAGAGCAGATGTGAAAAATGAATAAATACTAATATGGGGGCTATCATCCATTTTCCCTGCAAACTCACAAATCCATAACTATACCCAGCCACACTGGGCAAACAAAGATTTTCTACTCACTTGTTATGAACAAGAAATTCAAAGCCATCTTTTTTGTGTAACTGCTCTCCTGTGATGGGAGGAAAATTCTTTTATGCTTTTATCTTGAATTCAGTAAGTCCTGTGAGAGAGGATTGTTTACATTTGGCCAAATGTTTTCATATTCGTGCCAATTTTAAAACCACAGATTTGTTCTTTGCAGTGATTATCTATGCTGAGATGATGACCATGTTTTGTGTTCTTCTCATCTGTTTACAAGTACAGCTAAGGTTTCTAACAAAAAATTTCCTTTAAAACCTTCAAGTAAGACAACGTCTTTCACATACAACCCAAATTGAATGAAACCAGAGGTGTTTGGTAAAGGCCTTCCTCTGTGGCTACCATTATTCACAATAAATGTTTTCAGTTTACCCTAGATGGCAAAACTAGAAATAAGATCTCAGCTTTGTATTCAAAAGCTAGTCAAGCTCATGTCACTATTCATAAAGTAATATGAACATCAGTCCCAGGTACATGCTGTTGGGAATGCTCAATACAGATCGACACTTTGGATGCATTTTTAGTTGGTGAAATTACAGTAGGGGCAGGACAGTCAAAAAGGGCTGCTCGATGCCTCCCATTCCCTATTTCCTCTTGGGAAACTCTGTCATCACACTGTTTTTCCCTTCCTTTCACTTTCTAACTATTTCAAGCTCTGGGACACAGACTGATTCACACTGATGCCCAGGTCTAATCTTAGCACCACAGTACCAACTACAGGAGCTGAAGTATCCCAGCAGCTACAAATGTGCCAGGGCAGCAGACACTTCATCATGAGTAGAAATGAAAGCCTGTGAGCAGCCCCCTTCACTTCAAAGGGAAGTGGCCTGAAGTAGCAGGGCTATAATGGCCATAGCTGTCTTCAGGGTACAGGTAAAACTACGACACAGATACGTAAAAATTGAGTAGTGTAACAGCTCCCTCAGACATCATCCAGTCACTTTTCATTACTAGAAGGAGTTTCTTGCTGCTCTTATCTACAGAACTGTTTCCTGGTCATGAACCTTTATCATGATATAGCTGCTTTAATGCTGTTGGCAACTGACATCACCTGTTGGGTGTTTTTTTATTAAAAAATGCGGGTCAGTAAGTTCAGTTTTCAGACACTAACATCTAACCACATCATTAGCATTATACACCCTCATCTCCCTCCTGGTGAGTACAGGACACATTAAACCGCTGCCACAATGACAGAGCAGTTGCAAGACCTCATTCTTCAGAGCTTCTATATTACAAGAAGTCTCTTCCATACTTCTGTCAGATGTTATGGGCAGGCTGGTGAAACTGTCCCCCCAGGACACTCACTTCTCTGGGCTGAGCACCGAAAGCAGCTTGATTTGAGAGCTTGTCCTCCTTTCTCAGTTGATAAGAAATTCAAAACAATGCATGCTGCTCCAATAACCTACTCCATTTTCCCTTTTAGTCTTCAAGAAATCACAGGGGAAAAAAAAAAAAAGACAAAAACCAACAACAAACAAGAAAGCAGAAATTGAACCATCTCTCCAGAAAGTCGTTTCATAGAAAGACTTCTGGTACACACCAAAGTCTGCCAAAGTCTGCACAGTAAATCTGCAAATAAATCATTGTTTGCACAAGGGCATAAGGCCTCAGAATAAATGTTTCTTTATAAAATGCCCCCAAAGAAAGTAGACTACTCAAGTAATCTCTGCATCAAGAGATTTTCTGCACGATTTTCTGCTTATCACTTATTTTGCCGACCAGCCCAAGTGGTTTTAATCTCCCTTTTCTCCCTGTCACAGGACATAAATGTTTCCACTGCAAGTTCTGAGACTTGAGTGTCACCCTGAGCTGCACAAAGCAGATGCTGAACTGACAAGTTCACTGAAATTTCTACCAAATTTCTGTGAAATGCACCCATAAATAAAGTCTGTCAACACTTGCTGTTCTACACTGATTGCCAGCATCTCACTATTCTCAAAATAAACACCTCCTACAGATACTTTTAGTTGCCTGGAGTACTAGATGTTTAAATAGAAGTTTAAAAAATACAATTTCGAATGTGGATTGATGATCTTTACTCACTCTTAAAGAACTGAAATCCATCAAACAGATATGAAAGATCAAATCAAAGTCAGTTTCTATCTGTTTCCACCACTGGGCCTCAATGGCCTTCAAACAGCCACCCATTCTGCCTCAAGTTATTTATGACAGCTGCTTTATCATGCAGTTATGCACTCAGTAGTGCATTTCCAGGTTTTCTTAAATCCTAGGCAGAGAATAACTCTTCCATTATTTCTTGTTTCTAAATGTCTGACAATCAGAAGCATTCAAAAACTTACTCAGGTTACATAAAAGCACTGCTTGAGCAAAATTCAAGCATTTGGAACAGAATATATATTCCATTTCAAAGCATTCTTTTTTTACAGTTTTTAATTATTTTTTCTTAAGAAGAAAATAAGGAGGAGTTTTAAGGAACAGCAGCATTCGCTGTTATTTATAAACCAGTTGGCAGGTTATAAAATTCTCAGGGAAAGCGCGCTTACACCCCAAAACATCAGTTCATGTCTCAAAGCAGGTATCAAGTACCCTGACACTGTTACAGACAGGCACAGCGATACTGAGTTACCACTCTGAGGAGCAGTATTTCACTAAAGGTGAGTGACTCTGCAGCGCAAGACTGTCTTTACCCAACAATCACTCATTCAATGGTACTTGTGTGACTAATCACCTGAAGAACCTACCCAAGGCTTGTAATGAAGGAGAAAAGCACCAAAATAGCCAAGAGTTTGCATTTTCTCTGTCTATGGTCTCATCGTACATAGCATAGTCCACCCCCTTCCCATTACCAAAGATGTAGAGTTAAGTGCTTGCAAAATCTTTAATGACAGCAAGTCTATATAGAAAGAGGTAATTTCTGCCAGACAACTTTTTAATTTTAAGTATTACAGACTTTAAATTGAGCTCAGGCTATGCCTCTGTTGGCTGGACACTGACTATCTAACAGCCTGAGCAGCCACATAACCATTTCAGAGAGACTCCTCAGCACAAGGAGAAATAAATTTACAGTACAATCCCACATTCTAAACCCAACCATAAAAAGGCTAAAGTTAAAAAACACAGTTTCAGTTCAGCTGCTGATAGACAAAAAGGCCTTTTAGATTAATCGGTCTCACTCGATTGCCCCAATATTCATTTTGAAGCCAAACTGAGCTCTAGCACAAGCAAATGAAACTGTGCCACAGATTGCGCCATTCCCAGTCCTCAACCTGAAGCTCAGAGGCCAAAATCCTATCTCCAGCAAGAGAGGCACAAATCTCCAGATTCAAATTCTTATCCTTCCACTCTTATCCTTCCATTTGATAAAGCACAGAACATCATTACAGTCGTCTTTCCAATGAAAGGGAACATTTATTTCAGACATGCAAAACCAGGCAACTTAATTATGACCCTTCTGATGAGACAGTTCCTAGATTTTCTATCAACATGTTCCCAAGCCCATTCCCAGGGGAACTCAGTGGTAACATGAAGAGCGTGACCGTTTATTTGGCTTAAGGAACACATTGATTTATCTGGCTTATAGAATTTAAACATCTGACGAATGACAGTGTGGTTGATTTTATTCATCAGCTAATTGCTTTGCCACCTGGAGCTGCAGCTTTATATATTCAGCTTATAAAAGATCTGAAAAGGATCTCAATTATTCTTTAATTTGTTCCTTGAATTTAAAGTAGGAAAATCTGGCTTAATCAAACATTGTCTCAATTCTATTGGGATATGTCTAGTTACCTTATAACAAGGTAAGCTTTCATTTAATCATATGATATGATAATTCCCCACTTTCAAGCCAAGTATCCTCTTAGTTACAATCAATTTTCCACTGAAAAAATAAACATTGTCTCTTTACTGAAATCCCTGTAGAGGAAAATAGTCCTTTCAAAGCAACTTGCTGTTAGTACAACCACCCTAGGAATTTTTGTGATGGAATTCATTAAACCCCCTCATTTAGCCGTGATGCGTAAATTGTGATATCCTGATTCTTCAGAAATGACTCTTCACACACAAGACGACTTTTGGCATAGCTGAAAAAGTCTGATAATGAGCATTTCAGCAGAATGGTGGGATAAAGAAAATCTGGGGGTTAGCTTTTATTTTGCTTTATAAGACAATTGTATGTAGCATCCTGTGAAAACTGACTGCCTGATAGTCCTTGTACTTACTTTGACAGCAAGTAACAAAGGGGTAAGAAGACATACCAAGCACAAAGTAGCTTTTCTCCAAGGTACAGTTAAAATTCTGTGTTTCTATAAGATAGCACTAAAAATTATATAACTGGGTCAGAGCTCTGCATAGTCACATAACATTTTCCCACAACTGCACACCCCAAGAAAACACTTGCCAACACTAGTCCGCTTTCACGCTTTACTAGAGAAAGCCTAGATCTACAATGAGTTTTAGAAAAAGTGCAGGAGAGATCACTGGCAGCCTGAGTGTCTGGGTGAGGGCAGTACTATGGAGTTTGCTGCTTGGAAATGGCAGCTTAAATTAGGAAGCTTAAGATGCCACCACGTGGAATGTGTAACAAACCTAAATGTGTGTTTGCATAGGAATAACTGAGAGGAAAAAGAAAACAAGGAAAAAGAAAAAAAGAAAACTTGCAGAGAAGTAGTAATTAATTTGAACCGATGGAGTGCTGAGCTAGATATTAGACTTAAAAACTGGGGAGTCCAAAGGCTACTCTCGCTGGAAGAAGCACCCTTCTGATGAAAACAGCATGACAGGCACTGGAGAAATAATTAGACAATGAGATGATATGAGGAGAAACAGCGAAACTACTTAGAAACAAAATTATTTGTACCAAGTCCCGAAACACTACGGAGCCAGAGGCAAGAAGGGATAAACCAGCCTTGCTAGTGCTTCTACAGACACTGAGAACAACTCGTGTTGTAGCCAGAGCACTGAGGGCCATGCCAGGCCACAGAAAGGTCAGTGTAGGAGGAGGAGTTTGAACGAGGGAGTAAAGCAGCTGACACAGCCCTATCAGGGTGGTGGAATGGTCTGGCCAGGTAAACATGCTTAGGAAAGTTCTCTGATGAAGAAGATAAGAAAAAAGTCATCCAATAGATGAAGCAAGTGCAGATCTAACCTAATATGATAGATGATAATTTTGTATCTCTGGCTTGGGCAACATATGGCCCAGCTTCAATTGCCTTTCATTTGCATAGGAAGTTCCTGATTCTGCTTATATGGAATTTCATTGGTCTCTAATGCACACTAATGGCATTAACAATGGTGATTTATAGTATTAACATTAGACTATATATTAATTGTTTTCACCTACTCTTCCTATTTTTAAATTTGTACTTAGATTTGAGCAATTGGAGCAACTGAGATGCACTAAGTGGGAGCAGACACTGGTGAAGTATTTGGAGGACAGGATTTACTTCCCTTGAAAGTAATTTCCCCAGAAATTCATATTCTCACTCTATCTGGAAGACTTAACATACAGATGGAGATCTGCAGGACATGGCATGAATATAAACACACAATGGCACTTGGAATTCAAAGGCCATACTCTAGAAGAAACTTGGGATTTTTGTCATGAGACAAGTGTTTCTGTATCTAAATGTTTTGCTTTGGATTCATAAGGCAGAGTGGAAGCATTCAGTGGTATTTGGCAACACTTCCTTGAGATCTCCCTGGAGCTCTCTTCTGTGGGAATGTCAACTTTGTTCTCTTCTAGCATCTGACACACATATGAGGTTGAAGCAACATCTGACTTCTCAATCAGCTTTGTTCAGTGAATTCAGGCAACAATGCCTACATTTTTAGCATCGAAAAAATCTTTTAATCAGGCTCATTATGGCTTCAAACAAAGCTGGATCTTGGACGCACTCAAGCTACTGTGAATTCCCAGTCTGTTTACTCAGAGAATTCTGAAAAAGGGGCATATTCCTAAAAAGAAAAAAAAAAAAATTCCAAGGCTAACACCCAGACATATTTTTTGCCTTACAAATATCAAAGACCAAAATATGCTTCCTCAATGCAACCTGTGATTTATGTGTCATGAAACCCATAAACCAATCTAGAAAATGGCAAAGTCTGAATTCAAACAGGTGGAAAAGTAACAAGAAGAATTTAGACATGCAGTCTGCAAAAGGTACATCTCTAGGCAATATCTGAATAATAAAAAAATTGCAGCATGGGTATACCACCAGCTAAGTATTCGTTCTTGCCTCCCAATGAACTTGCCTTTCCTGCCAAGTGGAGTAATGCAATGTGACCTACAAAGCATCACGGAGAACAGAAAGTGATAAGGTCTGGCCTGGCTTTTATACAGTGCCAGCATAAGAACAGAGGGGTTTTTTAGGAGTTTTGTTAAGAGTATAAAAGCACTATATCCAATAGAATGACTCCTGGCACATATCAGAAATACCTACCAGATACTTACAACTGGAGTCACTATAAAGAACAGAAATGAAGTATCCTTTGCTACAGCTCTTAGATCATCCACTAGTGCTCCCCCCATGTTTTGAAAAACTGCCAGGAGCCAATCCTGACAGTCATATCTATGTCATGAGGGTTCATATGCTTGCATATGCTCAGCAAATACAGCTATCACGTTTGGAACTCCAGTGTGCTCCTTTGGCCTATTCCTATACTCTGGTTATGAAAATAGCAAGGGGCAACAGTAGCCCCGTTAGGTTTTGGCTTACATCAGAGAGGCTGTCCTGGCCAGCAAGGAGCATGCACCTCATTCTCCCAAACATATGTCAGCAATCAAGTGGAGCACTCAATTAGAGCTATTCAGTGCTCTCCCAACTTTGCTTTTTTCAGAGAATAATTTTTTCTTTTCTAAAAGGAAGACCTACCCATGAAAAACACATGTTTAACAGGGATTTGGGACAGCATTTGCCTTATTAAAAAAAAGTTATTTTCGTCTTCTAGCTTGTGTTCCTCTTTTTCTTCTCCTCCTTTATCTCTTGCCTCCAACAACTAATAAAAATACATGAGTCCCACCTTCCTCAATTCTTAGAAATTGAAAAGCCTTGAAAGAGTTTCAGTAAAGCAAAAAACAAACAAACAAACAAAAAACCTCAGGGGTGGGGGGAAGGGGTAGAGAATTAAAATCAAAATAACTTGCAGAAGAGATCTTTTTCCCAAGTTTCCAAGCCCCAAGCACTGCCAGAGCGAGCAGTACTTCCCAGGCTCAAATTACACACCACTGCCAGTGGTGACATCCTCTCCCACTGATCTGCTTGCCAGGGTGCAGCCAGCTCGGCCTTAGAGATCCCGACAGTGCTGGCAGGAGATGCTGTGAGCTGAAAGCCCATGGAGCTTGAACATTTTTTTTTAAACAATCCCTCCACATAAAAGTAGAGACTTAGTAGAGGGATGCAACTTCATCCCTCTGTTCTCTGGACTGGCTGTTGTCTGAGTGAACAAACTGTACTCTTCAGCACATCCCTTAATTTTAGTATAGCCCAGCACTATCAATAGTCTAACTGTCAGGGGTAATAATAAACAAATGGTATGAGAATGTCATCAGTTTCTGTTTAAGCTCAGAGTTCCTGTCTGTTCACCTACTTCTCACACAGAAGACATGAGAAAAGATAAGGAGAGAAGAAGAAAAAAACAGCTGGGGAAAAACACCCAAATTTTTTCTGCCAATCTCCTACCACAGCATGTACAGGCACCTTTCCTACCAGCTGTGGCACATAACTTTAATTCCTTGCACAGCAGTCTCATTAAAATGGATATGTCCTGAATGGACACCGCAGCTCAAATTTTACTCATGAATTCAGGTATACAGAGCTCAGCACCAGATTCAGCTGGGCTGATCAGAGGAATTTATAATTCTTTCAGCACCTCTCTTTTGATAGATACTATTATTTCAGGCTTAACAAACCTGTCTTTGACAAGAATTTAGTACCTTCCCACTCTTACAGAGGAACGGATTTATCCCTGAAATAAAGCAGCACAGAAAAAAAAAAAGACATTATCAAAGGAGTTATTTCCAGTAGAGGAACACAGTGCAATGAATTCAAAAATCTCTTGTAAAAGCAAATGTTTCCATGTCTACCTTACTGTGGATCTTTGTCAGAAACCTTGTTACCCCTTGACAAGGTAAGGCTGAAGAATTTGGAGGGAACATAATCTAAAAAATGACCTGTACATGGAGAGGAGAAACCCAAGAAAGATTAATCAGACCATCTCAGCTAAAGCAACAGAAAGCAGAGAGTTGGAAAGGAGATGTTAGTGCACGCACACAAGTCAAGCCAATATTTTGTAGCAGACAATACCCCAGCAGAGAGTACAAAACTCATAGTCCTCATGCTATACAGCTCAGATCCAGGATCACTGGGTATGATATTATGAGGATAGTTACTAATTAAGAGGAACAGAGAACTGGTCAGGGAATGAAGGAGTTAAAATAATGAGACTAGAACCTGCACAAGCCACAAATGGATAAAATTTATCCATGTCTGATTTATTCTCAACGACAAACTACATTTTAAAGATAGCTGAAATGAGGCAAATCTTACCCTAAGATAAAATGTAAAAAGAGGTTTTGGTTTTAGTTTTGTTTTGTTTTGTTTTGTTTTGTTTTGTTTTGTTGGGTGCTTGCAATATAAGCCAAGGAAAGTAAGAGTTCTGACCAACTCTCAGACAATAACCTCCAAGATAGGGTACTGCCACATGCTGGAAGTATTCAAATAGCAACTTTTACATGAGGTGATCTGAAGTTCAGCCTCCCACCTCCCAAAGCAAAGGTATCTGTCCTCTGGGATAATTCCACCTCTTCTGCTGACTATGTTCCATTTTGCAGACCCTGCTTGAATACTCAGACATTAAAAAAAAAAAAAAATTTAAAAATTAAACATCAGCATTTAGAGAAGGCGATAGAATGGCTGGGTACCTGGTTCCATCTTTTTTTCAGTCCTCTCAGAGAAGACGTCTCAATAAAAGAATTCAAACTCCTTTCCACTGTGATCTAAGATCACTTGGATTTCATCCCACAAACATGGGAAAACAAGCTATCATTTCAGCAGTCCACACAAGCCTACTCTTGCAAGATATAGCTCCCTCAGATCTGTCTTGCCCTAACTCTACTCGGACTAGTACCCACACTGTCTTTAACCTTGCCTTGCTTTCCATCACTGCAATCCCCTTCTCAAATACTCATATTAAAATGCTTCCAAGCATGGGATTAGTCAGTTGTGGAGTTCTCTCTCATAGTAAGCAACAACAGTCATACTACATGAAGGCTTTAATATAAGACTGGAAAGATACAGTAGGGACAAATCTCACCTCTAGGAAAGGTGAGTATGACAGACAGCCCTCAAATACACTGCTGAAAATGATTGCTGCATTCTGTAACATCAAGATTTAATTTCACGCAGGCCCACTGGTTTCCCCTGTTGTGGATCTACTCTTCAAACCATCTGTTGATTAAGTTAGGATGAAAACCATTATTTTTTCTTAATCTCTGTATACACAGAGAACATTAAGACAAATGTCATGTTTCAGCCCTTTCCATAATTTCTACAGACTGTAACCAAAGCCAGAGAGCCCAATTTTCCTTCAGCACATGGGGATAAAAAAAAGTCTAAGGTGGTCACACTTGAGGTAATGGAATTGTGCCCATATAAAACTGGTAAAAATAAACTGAGCCCTGAATCAGATTTTCAGGCTTAAACAGACTAGCAAAAAGCTCATGCAAATCACAGTCCATGGAATGCATGCAATAGCTGCCTCATCAAACCAGGATGCTATGTAGAGATAACATGACACTACAACCATGTACTCAGTTACAACAATATAGGCAGCACTGTAATTACAATAATGACCTCCCAGAGCTATTGTGTCTTTAATTAAGCCTTTAAGAGTAGGCATTTGCCACTTAATCCTAACTCACTGTAACTACTGCAGCATATCATCTACATTTTCACAAAGAATTACTGTGTCATACTTCTGTCAGAAAGATGAAAGGGAATATTTTAGTTCAAGTGGCATTTACAGAATGAAACCGTATGAAATAAGTGGGCCATAGATGTCCTTTTAACAGCACTTCAGACCCAGTAAATGCTTCTGTTCCCTTTCTTTCTCCCACTACTCTGCTTCTTCCCGGAGTAAACCAGGAGAAAGCAGGCAGGAGGGGCTACACAGAGCCAATATCACACATGATTACATGGATGATAAAGCTGTGACAACGGATTTTAACCAGAATACAGCACGCAGCAGCAATGCCACAAACTAACAGTTTTCCAGTTTCTTTTAACTCTTTACCACCCATCACAAACAAACCAGTAAACAGCTCTTGGTGCCCACCAACTCTCTCTCTGCTTTCTTTGATTGGGAAAGCTTTCCTGAGATCCCTTTCTATTCAAAAGTATTCTCAGCTAAAGTAATATACAGTGCAAAGGGGTGTAGTTACGTTATTTTCAACATCATTAACAAATTGTTTGGGGGTATTTTTCTAATAATTGTTCTGCAAAAGTGAGGAATTCTTTCCAAAAATATGCATGTGAGTACACAGAAGAGTTTGAAGAGTTTCTGCCTGTTGTGTGAATGGCACCAGTGTTAGCTCAAACATAGGGACACTGAGTAGCTCTGTCAGTTCTACTTGACTTTAACAGACTCAAAGGCACCAGAGATGAGAACAGTTTTCTGCTTGTTTATTTGAGAGATTCTTATTCTAACTATGGAAACCTGAGTCGGCCCAATTTCCACATCTTTTTAGTGTCTTCTTCGATATGAGTATTTTCACTCCACTATACCATTTGCCTCCATCAACTTAAACATCACATCCAAACAAGTCTGATGAATGAGAAGAATTAAATCAAAAACTATGGAAGTAGCAGGGGAACTTAAAAGTGATCATCGGCCCCTTGTGTATTTCTGTATCATCACAAGATACTTTCCACACTGCCTTGCCATTGCACACCAGAGAAGAAACAAAACCAAGGTTATTTTAAATTTTCTCCATAAACAAGGCAGGGTCTTTTAGTCAACAGTCAGCACTGTTTAACCCAAGCACTCTGATAACTGTAGACTTTCCAAAAGCACCCACATCCCAGTATCCTACCAGATTTGGATGTCTTCTCTGAGCCTTCTGTTCTTTCTCCAAGCAAGTATAATCAGTTACTTCCCTGGCTGGCCTGTAAAATACTGAAAATAAAGCATTGTTTACGTTAATGTGCTACCTGAATGACACATTAAAAAAACCAAACTTCTTTATCACCAGAAACATAAATTTCTCTTCCACAAAATCCTATTTTGTAATTGTCTTTCAGACCTCTGTCATGCTTGTTCTACCCTTTCGCAAGACCTTTCATGAGCCTGAAAAATACTCATTGTTCACATCACAGGATAGATGTCAACTGCTGCGTGAAGTTTCTTTCTTTCTCCTTTCCCTTCCTTTCCTACCCTTTGCTGGAGTGTTAAAATCGTATTACCTTCCCAAGCTGATCTCGATAATAATCCACAATGGATTACTAGAGCATGAGAGAAACCGATGCTGAGCGGCTCTTCTCTGCCACTTCAGGTGTAAGTAATACTACTGTATCAGGTACACAGAGGCAACCTCTCAGCAAATTCTAATCTCCTGCTCACATACCATGCAAGTCTAGTGAAGTAATCAAGCCTGACACTGACTGGTAAAAAATTATACAAAGTTATTTTGCATTATAGCACCCAATGCTTTATTCATATTACAAACCAAATTTTGCACACACAAGTGGAAAGACTTACTGATAAATACCTGTTGGCATGGACAAACTACCTGTAGAAAAATAGGTGTTTGAATGGTTAAAGGTGTTTGAAATGGTTGACCAGTACATGTGGTTCTTTTCTGCCACTTCAGGAGTAAGTAATTACTGTATCAGGTACAAAAATGCAACCTCTTCTCCTTGTAAGGAAGTAATTCAGGCTTTTCTAAGGCATTCAGAAGGGTCTACAAGATTGGCCTATAGCCAGCATTGTCTGCTGGGGCATCATTCAAAAATGTTTAGAGAAAACTTGCTTCCTACTAGCAATAACATAAATGAGATCTTTTATTTTGTGACTGGATTGAGGATGGGAAGGGAAACAACAATACCTTTCTAACTTTTTGGCATCTACCCAAAGGAAAACAAAGATCAAAATATAACTTCCGGTATTTCTGCTCAGTACAAGATTTTGCAGTCCACTGAAACTATTCAGTTTAATTTTTTGATTAACTCCTTCTTATGGGCAGATAATTTTGAAATTAAAACACTTCAAAATATTCAAAAGCTGGAAGGAAAAATACTCTGCATTTCTCTAAACGAAGAAAGGTATTACTTCAACATTTCAGAGTGCATCTCTTCCTGTTTCTGCTTTTAAAGAATTGTCTCTCTCTCCTGTGAGGAGACAGCAATGTGATAGACACATCTTAAATTACTTCGCTAAGGTGAGAAAAAGGAGGTTCAGTCCTAATGAACCAGCCCTCTTGCCAACACTTTTGCATATCACCCTTAACCAGACCCTTCTCTCCAGGCTTGATGTGAAAAGGTCACTGGCCTTTTATCTAGAGAAGATAGACCCTGCAAAGTCCAACCATCTCTTCATTTCATTTGACACCAGAGCAACAACCTCTGCTTCGCTGCTACAAGGCAGGCACCTCCAAATGCCTGATCACGTATCTTTCTACCGCAACTTGACAGGCTTACAGTGTGAAGGATGTGTTAGAGTTCATTCCATTTGGAAAAGAACGTCTTTGACTGATGAAATTGTATCTTTCTCTCTCTTTAGAAAATGTACTAAGTCATTGGAAGTTCTTCGTGACAATTAGAATCACATCCCAAAACTTGTCATGGATTTCAGCAAGCTTTGGATCAAGCACATATATACCAAATGAGACTGTTTGGGCTTGGGTTTGATTTCTCGAAGAAATTTAGGTTGAGTCTGCAAATGTTAAAATAAGTTCAGGCAGCAGTGACTGATATACTCTCATACTTCCACACCTTCAGCAGGATGGATTTCCTTCCCCACACACAGACAATTGCCCCCCTTTTTAGGATGTGTTTATAAAACATAATAATATTTTATTAATCAAGTTCTTATATCTATGCAGGATATATTTTTTTAAATTCCACTGGCCTGAAGCAATCTTTCAGGTACTATTTCTGATCAAGCTCTGAGTCAGTTTATTTGAAAGTCATTCCTGGAGTGTGAAATGGGTATCTTTACAAAGATGTCTGAAATTCTATTCTCTCATATCAAATGACCTTATCACAACAAATAACCTTATATTCCCTGGAAACAATGGAGGATTTGACGATAATTTGTTTCGTTTTGAAAGATCTTTTTCCTACTATCTTGGGAAAAATATTGCCAGGAATTCAGTTGGTCAAACCTTTCTGACCATAGAAGCATCCAGCTCCTAAAGACAAAAGGAAAGCAAAAGTCCAAATTAAGCATTGGTCAAACCTTTCTGACCATAGAAGCATCCAGCTCCTAAAGACAAAAGGAAAGCAAAAGTCCAAATTAAGCATATGACTAGTAGCAAGAAATTAACAGGTACTTTCAATTTCAAGCTCAGCATTAAGTTCAAGCCATTGTGGATGGGTAGAGAAGAAGGTGCATTTTTGCTGAGGAAAACACAAAACCTGTGCCTTGTGAAAGCTATGCAGCTCACCAGTGACAGCAAAAAAGGTGGGGAATAGTTCCCCACCGCCAGCATTCAGTGGCATACATTGTTATACACAGAACTGCTCTTGTTGAGTCTGCAGTGAGCCAACTGGAAAGCAGACAGAAGCAGGTACCGATGTTACATCAGAACATATTGTCACTGCTACAGCCAACGTACCGTCACCGAAGCTGCCAATTATCCCCAAGTCACTGATACATTACTTTTTTTAATCCCAGAGAACGATCTTTTGCTGGAGGCTTTTTCACACCCATGACTGAAGTATCCCTGGTGGCATGTTGGCTAATTAAGAGCAAAATCCATCTCTTGATGAAATAACACTGCCACTGAAAGAGATTTCTACAGTTGGAAAAAAAAATGTTTAATCAGGCTAGAAGGAGCAGCATCCTAACACTTGCACTAAGCACAGGAAAGAGGTCCACAGCTAGCAATTAACAATGATGAAAAGGACAGTGATTTAAAGCATATTGCCATGACATTTTTATCAAAGTAAATGAGTTTGCTAGGCCCAGCGGCTGCATATGCTTATTGTCATTTAATGTTTGGATAGCAACACATCAGGCACTGAGTATCAGGAGGTGCCGAATTTAATAAGTCATTTTGACACTGGCGTGAAACGAACAAATCAGCATTCTGAGGAATGTGTTCACACTCTGAGCAGACAGGCAGACATCCTAAGCATGTGAGGTGACACCAATCAACAAAAAAAATGGGAGGCGGGAAAGAAAGGGAGTGAGAGATGAAAGCCAGGAGAAGAAACAGGCAGCGATACTCCGATGAAAAACTAGTTCTGTCCTGTCTGCTGTTTTGCCTGGTTGGTGTCAACAAGGCAAATTTCTTTTCACTAAGGCTGAGATACACAGCGTTTCTTCGATGGCATAAATCTCATGTATTATTTAAGCCCTATATGGATTATCTCAAATGAACTAAAATTAATGTCACAGAAATCTTTCAGGACTTTTCATTGCTTTAGCAGCAATGCAAAATTCCTGCCACGTGCAGTTAATCAGAGCTTGTTTTTTAGCACAACAAGGCTGGCTCTGCACACGTACTTTGAGAGCCTCTCAGACACTTTCTCCCCGAAGCCCAGAGGAGTTGTGCTTGTGTGAGCAAACTAAGGCTCTGGCTTTTCATGACTTTCAAAGCACTGGCAGCAGTTTTGATCCCAGCTCCTCTGCCCTCTGCAGATTGGTTGCTTGCTCTGCCCCTCGCCTTCCAACCCTATTTATATTCTCTTTACCTCAGGGTATGTCTGTAGTGCAGAGGTAGCTGAGCTAGCTACAGAACTCCCCAGCTCAGGTGCTGCTGTAGATGTGGTTGTGTGGAGCTCAGTGCAGACTAATTTACCTCCACTGTCCGTAATTCATTTAAAGTTACTTTAACTAGGCCTACCTGACAGACCCACTTCCCACCACATGTCCCTGTCCTCACCTCTTCACTTCCAAATACCCAGTATTTCACCACCGATCTTTTCACTGGGCTTGTCTACTTCTAAATTAAGACTCAAAACCTAAAAGAATTGTTGGTACAAATTCAAAAATCCTTTTGCATTTTGAGATTTATCTCAAACTGTGCCTTAACAGGGCTGACAAATTCCCTTCTTAGGCAGTCCTGAATGCTTAAAAATGCACATAAAAATGTCTTGGAAGAAAAATGTCATCTCCTTGTCTTGCATAGCATCAGAAAATGCATTAGGATACGATAAAACAACTGGTATGATTAGGAAAAATGAGGCATTAAGGAATATAACCTAGAGCAGGAGCAGCATTCAAACAATGTGGTGGAAAGAGAAGAAAGGAGAGAGATGAAAGCATCCTATCCATGTTCTGTCGATTTCCAATCCGCGTAAGTGAGAATAAATCTACTTTCCTCATATATACTGTTTGGACTTACTCCCCTCCTCTATTTGGACTTGCGCTCTTTCACACGAAAGATAAAAAGTTTGAGTTGACTGTCAGATAAATACATCAACAAAGCAAGAAAGGAAAAATAAGATATCATTGATACTGAACCAAGTAATTCTATCGACCTGCATAACCCACATTTGATGGAGTATCCACTAAAAAATAAGGACAGTTGCTATTTTTCTGGGCTGATGGGAGGTTTCAAGAAAATAGTGTCAGGTTTGCAACATCAAGTAAAAAGCAGGCTGAGGTGATCTCCTTACTTATTAGAAGAACTCCCCATCCCCAGACACTGCTGCACCTAATCCAGTCAGAGATGACATCAAAATGCTGGTGGTTATCCTCCCTCCCCAAAAAATAGTGACCAAAACAAACTGTCTTCAGCATTGCTTCAGCACTGAAGCAGAAGATAAACATTTCGGCCATGGGCCTCCTGCAAGAGATGGTGCTTCATGCCCTAGGGAGATACAGGGCACAGCACCTCACACTTCAGCAGGGTCATGCTCACCGAATTACACACAAGTGGGGCACAGGCTGGGAGGCATTCACAAGCCTGAGAGTTTGGAATTCACTAGGATCTCTCTGGAAGCACGACGACTCTGGGTTATTGAAGTTAAAAGTGTGTTATATTGCTTGTTAAACTTTTCAATAAGGACTGAAACAAGAGCAAGAGGGGCTCTGGGACCACAAAAATCCTAGTAACAGGAAGAACTGCATACAATGCTGGACAGGGAGCAAGGAACATGCAGCTGTGAAAGACCAGGGGAGCAGGATTACTGAACATGCAGTCTTGCAAGTGTATCTGAACCATCCAGCCACAATGTGCTAGAGAAGACAGAGGGGAGCACTGGTGCTCAGCCAGGTATGAGAATCTTCTCATGGCTCAGAATACATCCCCCTCCTAGGATTTAGTTGGCTAAGCAAACAGTTTAGCCGGCTGAGTTTGAGATCAGGTCCGTCACTGATAAGAGCTGCTGTGAAGAAAGCCAGAAGCAAGGGCCTCATTTCCCTTGGGAATCGTTTTTAAGCTGAAGTTTTACCACAGGTCCCCACCTTTGCTAACTGTCAGGGGGCAGTGAGGGCAGAGGGCTCTGCAAGGGACAGGAAGCTGGGAACAAAGAGGCCTAATAAAGAAGGTTTCAGCACTGACCTCACCAGCATAGAGCTGGGGCAGAAATCGGCAGGTCCAGATGAGGGTTAAGAGGCAGGGATCAGTCAGACACAGCCCAGTGATCACACAGCAAGGCTGCAGTGCTGGGGCACATCTGATGTCAAGCCAGGAATGCCAGCCAGCAGGCCGGGGTCTGGGGCAGAGTTGTGTCAGTACGAGACCATTGCAGACACAGCTGCTGCAAGGCCATGATGGAGCACAGGTAGGGCCAGCAGTAAAACCTCAGCTTTAAAGTAGTTCCCAAAGGAAAGGAGGAGCAAGCCATCTCTTCTAGCTTTCTTCACAAGAGCTCTTATCAGTGAAGGAGCTGACCTTGGAATGTGCCCAGCTGAACTCTAACCTAGCCAGATGAACAAGAGGCCTGTGCCCAGGTCTGACAGCTCCGATGGTTCAGGCCCTACACCAAATGTCTCTCACTGCTACTCACAGGAAAGAACACGAGATAGAAAGGAGGGTTTTATGGAGCACTACTATGCATTGTAAACTCCAGCAAGACTGAAGTAGAAGAAAAGAAAAATTGCTGAAGGCAAAACCAATGTCTGTTACAGCAGAGTTTAAAGGTCACATATCAGCTGAGAAAATCAGTTCTCAAACCTCTGAAACTCAGTCTCTTCTCTGCGACCACAGGTTGCAAGTATTTTCAAATTTTCTTTAGTGTTCAGAAGCCAGCTCATCTACATCCTAAGTCACTGCAGGAAGAGGAGCTAGAGCAAAAGGCAGAGGGAAGGCTTCTAAGACCTACATATCCTCTGTTCTTGTTTAACTTTAGGGGGCAGGGAGAGAACTAACTATGGATCCAAACTGAACATCAGTTTGTTCTTTCATCCTTCATGGAGAAGGTATATCCAAACTTCACACCAACACCACACCTGTCTTCAGGAGGCAGCAGTTTGAACAGCCCAATTTAAATTACTTGCATTCCCTGGAATGTGTAAAAGGTACAATAAAATTTTTACTATCTGAAACTATAATAGACTTTTCCCTCTTGGTTGTTTCTTCCCACACTCTCTCCTAAGACCTCAAAGTTCCATGTGTGGGCAGCAGAGCATTTTGCCACCCAGTCACTACATTGCAACATTAATATTAGGCAGCAAAGGTATATAAGCCCAAGATGAAAAGATGCCTTGGAATCCTTCATATTTAGTTAATATATTTTCCTTCCATGTAGTTATGCTGGCACTAACTCCATGCCCAAGAGGGCAGTGCAGCTCTGGCAGTCTGATGGGAAGCTTCTTGGTTCTCTGCCAGGCACAGCATGAACATCGCACAGAGCCCTCACGGCCCTGCAGAAGAGTAAGAGCTTTTCCTCCCTGTTCTCTGAGCTGATGCTGCCGAGCTTTAAAATCAACACTGTCCCTGAGTCTGCACCACCAGAGCTACAATTAGGTCATGCTGGGAGTAAATGCTTCAAAAGAGACCTATCACACCTTAAGTAGGCACCTTCCACTTGGGAAGGAACACAAATGCACGAATAAATCCTTTTGCTTCCAGGTTAAAATTAAACAGAAGTGATACCAGAAACACTTTCCAAAAGACTTGTGGAGTCTGCAAACGCCTCTAATTTATTCTGTGTGCAGTAACCCATTTTGTGCCTCCTTTTTAAAACACTGGCTCTTCTCTACTCCTACATAGCTTGTTGTTATGTTGCCTCATTCCAGTCGTGTTGCACCTGCTAAGTATGCTCTAAATCAGGGACACCACCCAGAGAGTTCAAGCTAAATAGGAACAAGAGAACTAGGCCCCAGGGGAGATTAACCCTCTGCATCTTCAAGCCCAAACAGCCCTATCTTGTCATTCTTTCAATTCGAGGTGGAGAACCCAGAATATTAAATCACATCAGGAGATGCCCAAGCATGTCTGATATTTTTGCCTTCTTTCTGCCCTTGGCCTACCATAAAAAAAAAAATCAATAACATTTTCTCTATGATTGGAGAAATAAAAAATCCTATATGATCCAAATGTTGAAAGCAGTGACAAGTGAGCCGTGTCAGGGAGTTTGTTTTACTAAAGCAAGTACCACAGATGGAACAGAGAGTGGCTTCCACTTTTAGAAAGCATTCAAAATCAGTAACAAAGCCACTGAATTATGTAGCCCAAATATATAACTCTCTGCATGTATCAGGTATTATACAGTAAAGAGCAAGTTAAAAAGTGGCAGACAGACAGGCTTATGGTCTCCTGTTCATTTTCCAGTCAAATTAGAATGATAGCTGCTTGATTTCTGTCCCAGGCTTGCAGTTTTTGGAGTCCCAAGCTGCAGTCTGGCCATATATGACACGACAAGGTTTGGCTCATTTCTGAGGAACAATAGATTCAAAAGGTGTGAGCTGGTAAAACACTTTCATGTTACTGCTACAAGCAACCTGCAGATATTAATTAAACTTCTATAAGAACAGTACCAAGATAAGAAAGGTCAGTTTACAAGCCTCTACAGGTCTAAAAATGGAAAAACCACCCTCTTTAGTGCTCCCAAATCCCAAAGCAAACATCTGCTGGCCAAGGGTTCGGGACTCTTATCAGCTGCTACTCTGACCTCCACAGAAAATTTTGCTGCTCTGACATTAGCTGAGGAGCTATACCACCCAGCAGAGAGAACACAATGCTGGGAGAACAGAGATCACCAAGAAATGGAAATTAGGTGATGGAACTGTCATCATCACAAAAGTCATGAAAAATGAAAAGCAGAAGGATAACACAGCCTAAGTAATAATACAAAAAGACTTTTGTATTCTCTTCCTCTAGGTCTTTACTAACAAAAATAATTTAGTTTTCTAAAGACCATGCCCAGGCATTGCTAATGCACAATGTTTTGCAGTATCCATTAGAGGTAAGAATGCATCACTGCTCCTTCCTACTGAAATAGGCTGGGAACTGCCCTGTGTTCTTGAATTTTTCTGCTGGTTTAACTTTGCTCTTTCATCTAAAATATCTTTGTGTCCATGGACATTTCATGCTGGCTGAGGAAGCTATATGATGGGAAATTATATTTTAATGAGTGCACAAAACAAAACAAAAACCTCATACGGCAACAGAAAGGCCAGAACTCTGAGTGGAGAGAGCCAGCATCCCACACAGCTGCTTTCTAGGTCCTAAAAAAGGATCCAAGTTAATGTTGTACTAATTATACCCAGGTGTAGAACAAGAGCTGGTTTTCATTTCTTTTCAATACAAACTACGGGACTGGTTTCCAGCCTAGATTAATTTGTCCAGAGGTCCTTTAAGAGGTGTGGTTTAATTTGCATCTGGCTTCAGTTTCAGGGTTCCCAGCAGTGGCACTTCTCTGAACTCTTATCAAATTAATCAATTAATTAATTGGGCATTCATGCATAACTTAATTGAGCACTCATGCAAAAATTAATTGGGCATGCAAGCATGAAGAAATTGGGTTCTCATGCATGAATCGATTGGGCACCGATGCATGAATTAACTGGGCGTGCAAGCAGGAGCTAATTGTGTGCTTGAGCAAGAGCTGATGGGGCACTCAGGCATGAACTCACCGGGCACTCATGCGTGAACAAGTTGGGCGTGCACGTGTGAATGCAGAAAAGCCTGCGATTTCTGCCCTATACGTTTTACCCTGTGCCTCTGTGAAAAGCACGTTTCAACATCAGTCCATTATAAACTCTACTTTCTACATCATCACAATCTCAGTATACACTAATTACAAACTCCACTCTTAGCCCCGTGGACCAGGCAGTAGGAATAAGCACTGTGTGGTGCACACTTTGCCCAGCACAGCACTAGAAGCACTGCTCATAATGAAAAAGAGCTTCCCTCCTGCGCTGAGCGCTTGTTAACACTTCTGTTAGCAGGCTTCTTTTATTTTAAAATAAGAGACCTTCAGCTCAACTCCCCACATCTGCCATGTGCTTCTGGGCTCTCTGGAGATCTGTTTAGAGGATGCAGTCAGTCCCTCCACATCCCACAGCGCAGCAGCTTTCCTCGAGTTTCCCAGGCACACAGACTCTCCATGGACGGTACTCTTGAATCTCTGGCTGTAAAACACTGGGGGAGGGGCTCAAAGCTGGCCCCATGCTATCTTGTCCCAGTCACCTTCTCATCCCTCAGGATCTTGTTCCATTAGCCTTGAACTCTCCATTTCCTACCTACTTATTCACTGTTTGCACCTACCCCTCCAGACATGAAGGACATACCACAATACTCCAAATTCCCAGTATCACAATCCATACTCCATCCTAGGCCTCAGAGTCACTTAAATTGTTGCAGTCCCAGGCCATGTCAGATTTGGGTGCTGCCTGCATTCTCCACTAATTACTGCAGTGCACAAAACCGTATCTACCAGAGGAACTTTTCTTTAGGAAGTGAACACGATCTTTCTAATCAGGCTCAAGCATTGAGAGAGAATAAAAAAAAAGAAATGAAGCACTTAAGAAAGCACCTTTTCTCCCCCTTTCCTAGACTCTGCTTAAGCTACACATACCTTCCTAAACTCAGCTCCTCTAATTTGCACCACAGGTTACACTTGGTTTTCCCCAATCATCTCTTTGATCCAGTGGGCAATGCAGGAGGTTGGGGTTGTGTACACGAAGATTTCTTCTGTCTGCCACTCCTTCATGTGTCTCACTAGGTGTCTTCCACTCCTCTGGCTTCCCAGTGTCACTCTTCTGGCGTAGGTCACCCATGGCCACATTCAAAGTCTCCTTGCCCTGGTGTATGTTGTCATCAACAGGCTGCAATGATCCAGGCGTGCATCTCTTAGATACGGAGCATCCTCTTTCATACATGTCTTCTCTGCCATCTTCCTGATCGTATGTCTCCTCCAGCATCTCCCCATGCTCTCTGCACTGTGGCACTGTGGGGTCCTCTGAGGGCCTGGAATTTAGGGACAGCATTTCAGCTTCAGAGCCAGCTGCCACCTGCACAGGGCAGTTCATGGTCACCTCCCATGCTGACTATGCTGGAACCCCTAGATGCCAAACCCTGCCAGGCATGTCCAGTGCAGCACTGGGGAGAACTCACGGTGCACTCGGGGGATGAACTCATCGGGTGCTCATGCGTGTACTAATTGAGCATTCATGCATGACTAAATTGGGTGCTCATCCAGATCTAATTGGACTCTCAAGCGTGATTTGATTGGGCTCTCAAGCATGAACTAATTGGGCGCTCATGCGTGAACTATTTGAGCAATAAAGTGTGAACTAATTGGGCACCCATGCATGAAGTAATTGTGTGATCAGGCGTGAACTAATAGGGTGATCATGCATGAGTTAATTAAGCACCCATACCATGCATGGACTAAACTGGCTCTCATGCAGGAGCTCATTAGGTGGTCATGCACAAACAAAGCAAACCCTACAATTTAATCTCAATACCTTCCCCCTCTGCAACACATATTTAAGAGATGTTTCAACACAAAAACATTACTATCTCTACTTTCAACATCTTCACAATCTTAATATACAGCAATTGTAAACTTCATCCATCCTCCATGTAGAGCGGACAATAGGGATTAGCATTGCAGCAGAGCTCTTTAAAATCTTGTTCCTTGCCCCACAAATCACATCATAGAGGCATTTAGGTTGAAAAAGATGCCTAAAATCATTGAGTCCAACCACTTACCTAACACCACCAAGTCCACCACTAAAACATGTCCTTAAGTGCCATTCCAACAAAGTCAGAACACCTTATCCATCACAAAGTCTACCCTTTATACTGGTGGACCAGACTGTGAGGGATTAATACCATAACCAAGTGCATATGCACTTAGTAAAATTCTAGCCCCACCCCAGGGAGCCAAACTACCGGAGTTATCATCATCATCACAGTCTGAATTTTCATCTGTTACAAGCTCTACCCCTTGAGTTAGTGTTCTAGATTATTGGGGTCAACCTCATTGCAGTCTGACTACACCTACTCTTCACAAACTTCAAGCCCTATCCCTATGGATCAGACTGTAGGGATTACACTCAGCCTGAACACATATTATTATGCCCCTCAGTGTGTACATTGCAGGGGGCACTGCATTCATGCATGAGTGTCCCATGAAGTCACACCGCAAGGCCCAGCTAGTTCCTGCTTGAGTGTTCAGTAAGCTCATGCATGAGCACCCAATACATATGTGCATGAGTGCTCATCCAGTTTATGCATGGGCACTCAAATAATTCACACCTGAGTGATCTATCAGTTCATGCATGAGGGCCTAATCAGTTCATCCTCGAGTGCCCAATGAACTCAAACGTGGGTGCACAATTAATTCACATCCAAGTGCCAAATTAATTTATGCCAGACTATCCAAGAAGTTCGTGCATGAGTGCTCAGTTAGTTCATGCATGAGTGTCCTGCGAATTGACACTGGATTATCCAATTAATCCCTGCATGGAGGCACAATTAATTCATGCTTGAGCACCCAATTAGCTCACACATGGGTATCCAATTGGTTCAAGATGCCCCATTTGCTCACACGAGACCGCACATTCAGGTCACACATGATCACTGAATTCATGCATGAGAACCTGACCATTTCATGCATGATGGCACAGCTCACAAGCACCTGATTTACTCCTGCATGAGCACTCAGCTGACACTTGCATGAGCGCCTGATGATCTCATGAGTGCCACACTGGACACACGTGGCAGGCTTCAGCAGGGCCATGAACTGCCCTGTGCAGGCAGCAGCTGTCTCTGAAGCTGATGTAAATGTCCATGGCATCCCAAAAGGAGCCCACAGTGCCCCATCACAGAGATATTTGCAAGCAAGCAGCAAAGAGACATGTGGAGGGAGAGGTGCCGGAAGAGTCACACAGAGGGAAAAACAACAGACAAGGATGAAGCAGGGCAGAAAGCCCATCAAAACTGGAATTGCAGACACAGGGAAAACAGAAGGCTCAGTCAATGTTGTTCAGGATATGGAGCAATGTCCAGAACGATTGAGCCATTTGGTGCATCATTTTATTGCCCAGGTTGAGAAATACCCGTGTTGCTTCAAGAGAACACTCTTCACCACACATTTTACATCTGGAAAAAGCTCTACAGCTATTTGAGTCATGAACCGATTGGTACCTCCAACAGTGGTGGTGGTCTTTACTTGTACTATTGTCATCATCTGCTTTGTATGCTAGAGTATAGTAAATAAATGAAAAATCTATTGTATTCTTAGCTTTGTGTTTTGCAAGAAAGAGGTATTAAGTTTGTAGCAAGTGCTCAGCATATGTTAACCCAAATAATGCAGTCCACAGGGGAAAGGGGTGGCATATGTAATACATATATATTCAAAATATGGCTTGGTTACATTTGTTGCAGGAGCAGGGACTGTAGTTCTTAAAAGCATGAATTCAGATTGTTACGAAATTAATCCATACAGTCTAGCCCACTGGGATGAGGGCTGAAGTTTGTGAAGAGAACATATATTCAGGCCGCGATAAAGTTGACACACATCTTTTCCTATCCATCTTCCTGACGCTAAGGACCTTGTTCAGGTACCTTCAAATCCTATTTCCCACGCACTTACTCATTGTTCACACCTACTACTGCTCCAAGACACAACAGCTGAAACACTTATAGCCCAAATGTCCAATACCAGAACCAAGGTTCCCTGCTGAGCCTCAGAGTCACTCTAATTATTCCAACCCCAGATCATGCCTGGCCTGCATTTTCCAACAACCACTGTCCTGGGCACACTTCCTGCTGCTTGCAAGACAGCCTTCACTAGGGGGATTTTTACTTAAGTTACTGCAAATTAATTCAAATTTCTAATCACTGACTTAAGTAATGAGAAAGAAGAAATAAAGCTATTAAACACTTAATAACCTTAACTTTTCCTCCTCACTTCCGCGTTTAAGCTTCCTTAGCTTTCACCACACTTTACACAAAGTCCATCCCAACCTCTCTGGTGATGGGCAGTGCAGGAAGGTTGGGTTGTGTGCATAATATTTTGCCATTGCTCTCTGTCTTTCACTGGGTTTCTTCCACACCATGTGAACCTCAGGCTTCCGGCCCTAGCATGGACTAGATGAAAGACAACATACTATTCCTGCTCTAAGGACACAACTAAGTAGTTTTGGTTTTTTTCAACCAGTGAAAACTGCACCTAATATCCTTCACTCTCTTTTCTTAGCAATTATACAGAAAGTCTTGCAAATGCTCACAGTATTCCCAGCAATATAAAAGATCAGGGCCTCAAGAACGTGTATAATGGTGAAGAATAATGTCTTATTCTTTAGAAAGCAAAACTGGTTCAGTGCAATATTCACCACACGAAACAAAAAAATCAAAAAGAAATATTGAGATTGTTAAGCACATCTCAGTACCTCACAGACTACTCTTATACCACTCTTGCTACGCAAAGCATTCAGCAGTGCAACGTGACTGCCTATACCAGAATGGTAAGTCCTTTGCAATAGGCAGCCTGGATTGTATTTAAAAGACTTGCCCATTTACTGCATGCTGCTGCCAAGATATATCTTAACTTGCAGCTGACTTTGAAATGCAAACCACTTAGCTACTCATAGTGTGATTTCTAATCTCTCAAATCCCAAACTACCGACTAAAGGCAGGAGGCTTAGGCCTTGAAATGCCAAAGTGTTAAAGAGTTGCATTGACAGAAACAGCATTTGTTTTGAAAAATCTTCAAGAGTATTGATACCAGATCAGGGCCCATCAGAGTCTGTCAGCTGAAAGTCACTTCTCATGTTCCTCTCTGTGTTGACTGGTATACTTGCTAAGATGTCTCTCAAGCTATGCAAAGCCAGGAGGGAAAAAGCTGTAAACTGATCAGAGTGAAAACTAAGCCTGCTTTGTGGCTATGCCTTACCAGCGCAGAACAGCTGGAATTTGTGGCCATGGTGGTTGTAAAAGTACTACTGTGTGAGCTTAGGATGTCACATTCCCAGAGCCCTCTACATCAGGAAATGGATGAGTATTTCCTGATGGACAGGAGACTATCTACCAGTCAAAGGTTTGCCAAAAAGCGTATTCTGGGTCAGAAAGGAATGACATTCCTCATATTGCTGAGATTTAAACCCTGTAAGCATTATTTCCTGTCCAAATATGTAAAAATCAGTTTAACATAGCTGTCTACAATGGCAAATAATCATAATTTATCTCAGCTGGCATCTCCGCGTTTAAGGGATCCTCCAGCAGATATCTACAGGCAAGAACCAAAAATGAAGGGGTGAAAAATGGGGACTGTTCTTCATGTACTACTGTCTCCTCTTCACCTTGCAACATAACCAGGCCTGACAAAGAGGGATGGACAGTCTGGGCAAACACTTAGAGCCATGCTGCCTCAGTGGCCCCATGGAAAAGAGACTGCCCCTTCTTCCACCAGGCAAGAACATGATGCCACCCCACCTCCCATGGCTGTCAAGCTACCTGAAAATGCCAGTAGGAGCCACTCCATTCCATGCAGGGCAGGAAGTCTGTCCCCACACTGCAGCATGCATAGGTAGATGGAGGTTTTACAAGGCAAACAAGTCTCCTGTGCTCTGGGCAACCACTCTGGGCCATTTAGCTTAACCACACATCTACTTCATCACTCGGTCCCAAAATTAGCATGGAAAGTAAACGAGCACCATATCACAAGAGCCCGGTGTTCAGATGCTCTCTCATGCCCTATCTCAATCTAAATTTCACATTCTGCAACAAGCTGACAAGATAATTGTTAGGTAATTACACTGTCTTCATTTCCAAGTGCAGCAAAGATACAGCAGCAAGAGAATGTACTAGCATGATAAAAATTGCATGTTTGTCTGCTTTTCAAAAATTATCCAGCTGGCCTGTATATTACCAAATAAGTAGCAGGCTGAAAAGAAGCGGTGGCTGAAGAATGCTTCAAAGATCTGAAGAACATCTGAATCTGCTGTGAGAACCTGGCAATGTATGTGCAATGCTACAATTTACAGGCCTAAGTAGATGAGAAATAACAGGGGCATGCATATATGTCATAATCTTTGGGGCAAGCTTTGGATAATCTCAGTTTATGAACCAGCAATATGTCCAGAAAATCTGGAGAACACTCCAGCTTCATCAATTGAGATGTTCTGAAGCTTCTTTTATTTTGCACCAGTGTGTCTGCAGCTTTTCACCTATCTTCAGAGACTTCTCCATCAGACATAAAGTGCCAGAAGAGACATATCCAGAGAAGCTCACCAGCTGAAGAGCTGAAAAGATGATTGTGAGCAGACCAGACATTTCAGAATGCCTTTATTTTAAACAAGGGACTGTTGATACAGGACTCTAACCAAAACCCAATAGAGGAAGAATTTATCCCAGTTAAACTCAAAAGCCTGGCTGTATATTGCAGCACCATAATTTGCAGTTCAACAGCTTTGAAAAATAAACTAAGGTTCTTGGAGGAAATAGATGAAAAGAGGCAGCAGTGGATGATTTTAACAGTAACAGGATATTTTACTGACAGAGGAAGGATTCCTGGGACATCTCCCCAAAACCAGGAAGACTACAGCAAAGCAGCATAGCATGCTTAAGTCAAAGAACCTTGTCTCATCTGTGTAAGGCTGGTGCCATTTCCTCAGCCTGCTTGGTACCACAGTCTAAGAACACCTCTGAATATTGGTGACACAGGTAAACTGCTGCTGTGTTCAGATGACCCAGGAAAGGCAAGGCAAAGGGAGGTCCAAACCCATGGCTGACATGAACCAGCCAGCTCCCTCAGAGTTCCGAGAGTTTATCCAGCTTAAGACTGAGCCCTGTTTATATATTGTTTTTCTCTTCAGAGGAGTAACTGAAGTTGCCATCACAGAAATGCTTTTGAGGTTGCCTTGCTAAAGCAACCTTGATGAACCTTGCTATTCATCACAACAAGCGCATTTGAGCACTGCAGTCCCCAATAAATCAAAACATGCCAGGATGTCTGTAATTCTTAATCAACACTTTTGAATTTACACTCTCCTCAAACACCCTTAGAAAAAAAACAGAGTGGATGCCAATTTCCCTACTGGTGCAAATGAATGAATTTCCACTGAAATCGAGAAGCTTGAGCCAGTTTCAACAAGCTAAAAATTCGGATCTTGTGCTGTTTCTGCTCCTGCTTAGAGTGGTTTTGAGATGAAGCAGAGTTCTTGCAGGATGAGTAGCAATGAAGCAGTTATCTCCTAAAGCAGCTTTCATGCAGAGGTTTGCAGTCCTTGGCAAAGCAGATCTCAATACCCACAGGTTTTAATTCAGGCAAAGGAAGAAGTGACTTGTTCAAGTCCCTTGGCAAAACAACAGCCAAACATGGATATGCCTAAGCCCTGGAGACCAGGCTTCAAGATGCCTGTTTCCCAATTATGTTTAACCAAATAGCCTTTCAAGGAGGGACTTGAAAACGAGGAACCTTTTCATTTTTTTTATATTGCTGAAAACCACAGCTACCACACTGAGACACATTTCTGAGCTTTAAAAAAAGGCTGCTTTCAACATTCCTCATTTTCACTGCTTATAAGCCATGACTTTACAGAACAATTTTTTTTTTCCTGTGTAGTTGAATATGCCCTGTATCTAGAGGGCAATTTTGGCTTTAATCTGCTCTAAATGCTAGAATGTCGGACAAGTGAAGCATTTGATGGTGATGATAATGAGTAGCCCATTAAAGGTAATTTTTAAAAAGTTAATGAGCTCTCACCAAGGGACCGACACGTACTGTAATGAAAAATGTTTGCATAAAGAATATAGCTTTCTTGCTATTTATTTTACTTTATAGAGAACCTATAAAACTTTTTAATATGCCTTCAATTAATTCAGCAGTTTAGATGATGCTTGAGTTTTATTTTCATTCTTGCTTTGCCACAGTAGGTTACAGAAATTTAGTTTCCTAAGGAAAGCAACTCAATTAATCACTCTCTTTTACCACTATATTCACTATTGAATGTCCAGGGATTCAATTTTTTTTCTTCCCTGCTTAATTAAGGGAACTCAGCAACAAAGTGATTTAGTGATAATGACTCTTGCCATTTTTTTAGCTGTGTGGTCACTGTTAGCCACTATTTGAATTTACCAGCATAAATAAAGCCCTTCAGTGACTAAACAAAGTTAAAGTAGCAATAAATTAAGCTTGCCATGTACACTTGGTTAAACCTTCAGCCAACATAAATACAAGCAGCCTTTTGCTGTGATTTGCTTGGTACAATGACATCATACATTTCCAAACAGAACATGAAGACCACAGCCAAAAAGCTAACACAATTCCCTTACGTGAATCAAATTACAACAATCTAGAGTTTGTTGCACTGACTGTTTCATTTCTGGCTTCTATGCCATGTGCTCTCATGTGACCACATTATAAAATAATCTATATGGTGATCTCAATTTTGCATTTTCCGCATGATTACATTTTGGCAAGGGGACTCCCCATGTCATCGCTCTCTGCAGGAATGCTTTGAAAGTTACTGAAAAGTCAGAATTTGCCAGCTCAGAGTCAAATCAAACCTTCTCCTCCTGAACCAGATCCTAGGAAGAATAAAGGCTACAAAGGGCTGTGTCCAGAAACAGACAGAAAGGCAAAAATCAGAGCTAAACCTAGGTAGGGCTGATTAAAAGGGGCTCTGCCTCTTTGGATGACAAAGTTTTTAGGTGGCAAAGACATCAACAAGAGGACAAGAAAATTGCCATGTTCTCTTAGATCAAAGCAGGCCTTGACAATATCTCTGCTCACCTTCTGATCCATTAGAGCCTCTCCCAGGGAATGTGTCTGCTCTGCAGGACAACACAGAGCTCAGAGGCAGCTGAGCTCCCTTTAAAGAAAGCAGTTGCGGTGTTGAGTACAGGCCCAGGAAGGGCTCACTCAGTCCATCAGCACCACAGTGAGCCTGGGTCAGAGGCCCAAACTTCCACAAAAAGGGCAGGACCTGAAACCTTCTTCCAGAAATAAGGCTGCTTCCCCTGAGGGTTGTTATGCCCTGCAGGGTGGACTCTGGCCAGCTGGCACTGGCCAGGAGCAGCCGGTGAAGAGCAAAGCATTGGGCCCCTGTTTGCATGAGAAAGGGAGATCCTCAGCTGGCTCCCACGGGCAGAGCTGGTCATTCTGCTCTCAGCAGAGGAAGCATCATTTCTGGTGCACCTGCAAACAGACCTTCCAAAAGCACAGTAGGCAGTTTTGCTGGACTACAGCGCAGATAATTTTATATTACTGCTGCTGAAAAAAAAAAAAAAGCCAGAATTGTTGGTGGATGCCAACTAGGTTAAACCCAGAACGACAATTTACTTGTGGAGGGTCATGCTCTTGTATTTGTTATTTATTAACAACTTCTTCACTAAATAGAGCAAAACAATTAAACTTCTTAATGCAAGAAAGAATCAAATGAAATATAGCATCACACACATTACTGAGCCATAAATTAGCAAAGTGTGAGAGAGACGGAATACCTCTCTGAGCCTGTGTGCATGACAAAGGATTAAAAATGAGAAAACTTAATAACTAATTGATTATAACTTTATGGTGTAGCCATGAAAATGGCAATAAGAACATTTTGCCTCAACCAGTCTTGTGCTGAGCTGTATAATTTTATGTCACTTTTTACTGATATTTTCATCATGAAAGTCTTGTTGAAAGAGAAGCACTAGAAAAACTGGGTGAGCCTAGTCTTCACAACAGATTATACTTTTACAGTATTTTAAAAATGAAGAGATAGAGCAAAGTCACTCATATATCAGCTTTTCTCTACTCCTTTATTCTCCTAAGCCTGTGTTGAGTAATAATTCCTGCCTACTAAATCATGACATATTAAGGATTAAAAAGATTTCACATTGGTTTTCTCCCCTCCCTTTCTTTTTATTATTCCTTTTGTAAGATCTGTAAAGGGCTGAAATATCATCCAGGACTCTATGAAGCCAATCAGCACAATGCTTATTAGGCACAAAAGAGAAGATGTGATCTATTTTTAATTAAGCCATCTTTGAACAATGCAACATAAGGAACCTGGCTTTTGAATTGCAAGGCAATCAGTGAATGGATGGTGAGTGAATTAAAAGTAAACAGGATGAAGAATTCCTAATACAGGAAAGGCACAGAGAAGATTTAAAAAAAAAACCAAAAAAACAAAACAAAAAAAAACCCAAAAAAACCAACAACTTTTCTCAAGAAAAGAAAAAAATGAAGATTTTCTCATTATAATTTTGAGGTTACATTTCATTCCCTATTTTGACTCACTTTTCAAAGTCACATCAGGTTGTTTGTAGAAACAATTTGTTAGCAAATACATGATTTGCCTCTGCCTGGAACATTAGAAACTGCAACATATATACAACACTTACTGATGTTTAAGTATCAATCAGATTGTGTATTATTTGAGCAGAGTACACATTCAAGTCCACTTTACACCGTTATGGAACAGACTAAACAAACCTGACCTCAGGGGTGACCCTCATAGGTTCCCTAAAGATTGCAAATGTATAGTAGGCAGTCACCATGAGACTTTTACAGCCTGGTAATGGCATGCAAATGACACTCTGTCTCTGTAAGGCAGCCAAATTCTGGGGTTGTATATGAGAGTAATTTCCTGAAGAATTTGGGGAAAATGTGATACTTTTCCTTTTATGTATGAAATTCACATCTCCTCCTTTTACTAGAGGACTACAGGGAAAGCACTCACAAACTTATCATGGAGCCATACTGTTCCCTGTAGCAGCACCTCTCCAAAACTTGCCCTTTGTAAGCGGGGTGGCCATGTGTCCCTGGGACACAGAGAGCCCAGTGTTCCAAGCCCCATTTCCAGACCCAAGGAAACCTGCTGAGCAGCTCACTGAGCTATCTGTGTGAAGCATTCTCCTCCAGAGCCCAGCTTCAGGCAGAAGATGAGAGATGCTCTGAATTGCCCTGCGGAGGATCCATTCTCCCTCTCCTTTATACAGGATACATGGAAACCGGATATGGTTGGCTCCTTAAAATCAGTAAAGAGGAATCCTACTCATAGCTCTCAGGGCTTTTTTTTTTTTTTTTTTAA
>VZRR01003450.1:1107011-1181069 GCA_013398015.1 Oreocharis arfaki | reverse complement strand
CGGGTTTTTTTTTTTTTTTTTTTAATTGAATATACAGAATGGAATGTCTTGAGGTGGAGGGGCCCTTTAGAGGTCACTTAGTCCAAACTCCCTGCCATATTTCACTGAATCAGGTTGCAGATTGTTCAGCTTGAAAGAAGTTGTCTAGTGGGTCTCACGCCAGTGCAATGGGTGAAGGCTTAGCTGCGGTTGCAGCACCACTGGGGATTAAGTCAACTTTCACAACAGCAGCCACACCTTCATGTCACAGATGTAAATTCTTGTCCACACAGTTCATACCTTTCTTGGCACTTTCAGCGCTATAGCTGTGTTATTCCAGTTTTGCTTCAAGGCTTCCACTGCAGCTGTGTATACACTTGCCATAAATCAGCTTATCTGTTCCCACTGGAGCTCTTAGCAGAGGAAAAGATACAAGAAGGGAAAGGTAAATGTGTCTTCCATAAGCCTTTGTACTTCTATGTACACTGGCTAGTAAAGGGCCACGATCATCCTAGCATAACACAGAGGAACCCACTTGTGGTTCCACCGTGGGCTTTGAGGAAACAATCCACTCTAGTCATACTGAGTAGCAGCTCCCAAAGGACAGCCTGCTGTGGCCACACTCCCTCACTCTGTTTTTATGAGAGCTTACAGATGGACATCTGTTTTAAGACATTCTTGTGACCACAGGGACTCAGGAGGGCTTTTTTCTTCTCTGCCTGGCCATAAGACTTCCACTGTCCTTTGGGGTCCTACCTGTGCTTTCACCAGCTTGCTGATGTGTTGCCACAGTGTACTCCATGCACAGACACATCATGGATTACTAAAAGCAAAATCTGAATCACTGAATCACAGAATAAGCTGAGTTGGAAGGGACCCAAAGAGGAATGCAGCAGCCACAGTTTTCTGCACCAATTTTCAAGGGGTGTATTTGTCACATTACACATTTGCTTTCACCTGACTGCCCCTGCTATGAGACCCAGGTTACTGCCTGGAGCCAGGACTGTACACAAAGGCTGACACCAATTTGTGATTCGGCCCAATAGGTGAGGATTCCTCCGTTTTCAGTGATGGCATTAAATGGAGACACTGGGAAACATTGCCAAATGTAACAAAGCAGTGTTAATTCAACATACCTGCTCTGTGGAGCACTTAGAGCTTCATTTGGAATGTGCATCTATCTTCTTCAACGTGCTGCTGTTTAAGGTTAACCTCACCTGAGGACTACACAAGGGCTGCAGGGAGGAAATGTGTCGGGCTCCTGTGTTTTTTAACAAAATAGATTCAGATAGATCACTTTCAAGACCCACTCTAGTCATTTCTTCCTTTTCCCAGTGCCCCTCTTTCTTTCCTCTTCCCAGAATCACACTGTTAGGAAACAGTTTTCTTCCAATAGATAACATTACAAATCTATGCGTATTTTCCTTTCCTCTGCAGTTCCAGCCTCTTCTGGGGAATTAAGTTATGCATACTGCATGAAAATAGGACCACAGGCTGGGCCCCTACAAGCTGCTAATTGAAAACCTTGTCAGAAGTAGGAGGAAGTGGCAAGAAACTTGGCAGCCCCTCCTGCTTTTCATGCTGTACTTAGCTCTTGGTACTTATGAATGGCAGCTCTGCAGTACTTTGCAGAGGTTTACAGGTTGTGCCAGTGCTGTCTCTGCAATTATAGAACAACATGTTCTTCTCTATGAGCTGAAAAAGAGAAAAGAGCATTTATATTCAGAAAGCCACATCCTATGTTTTTCACCCAGGTAATACTGCTGTTGAAATGGAAGTGAAGAAGACAGCAGACAAGACTTCACATCAAACTTATTAAACATGCGTGGCTACCAGCTACAGAAAAAGCTGATGAGGCAATATTATGCTTTGAATTAAAAAATCCATGTGCTAGATTCCTGGCAAAGATGATCTTATTCTGGAGTAGGTAAGAAAGTCCAAGAAGGCACAGGAAAGATGTCTGGACCTGATCTTCCATTTCTCAGTCGAATCTTGCTTCAAAACTCACATGGGAGCTGAAGAATTCAGCCCCAAAAAAAATTACTACAAATTACAAATGATATGAAATGCTTGCATTATGAAAACAGGGATGATTTTGCATCTGTTAATGAGGATAATGACTAATATATTCAGGCACTAGACGTGACAGCTGTCTGTATGTTTTTAGGGGCATGTATTTTTAGATGCCATTTATCTCAAAACATATTAACTACTACATTCTTCCCAAGTGCTCCAAATCTCCGAAGCTGAAGAATGCAGGTTAAATTTCTTTCTGCTTCTGCATCACTCGGTTACATCACTGTCTCATTATTTAAAAGCTCTCACAAATCTGCTACTCGGATCCTCAGCTAAGTGCCATGGTAAAGGGAAATGGCTAATGCCAATTTGAAGCAAAACAAATTTGAAATCACAGTCCACTGAAACACCGCTTAAACACAACTGCACTGCCTGCTGCTCCATTTTAACTAGTTTAATCGCTTGCTGACCATGCAGGGCTTATAACTGCTAAGGAATATATGCTTGGACTTTTCTCCTGTTTTTCAAAACCAAAGATTTGCAACACAAACCCTAATTTTAAGACAAAAGTCACCCCATTAAATCTTAACAGATGTTTCTCAAGTTTAGAAGATTAAGAAAGATTTCAGCATCAAAAATCAAAGAAAATATTCTATGACCTTAAAAAAGGATAAATCTCAAAGCTCTAAACAAACCAAAAGTCCACTTTGACAGCTGCATCTGACTGAATTGATGAGATGCTATTGATGTTTGGATTAAACTATGCCTCTGTGATCAAGTACTCAAACATGGGATAAAATAGGAATATATTCTTTAATCCCACCAACTAATTTTGTGTAGGCAGCAGTTGCAGAAAGCAGTGGTTACAGAACAAACGTTGGAAGTGGCTTCACTTTTGCTTATTGACAAAGCTATTTTTATTTCATTAATTCACCAAGTATACTACCAGCGTTTAAACTAACATGGGGAAATCTATATCAAGCACAGTATTCTCCACAAACAAATCACTGAAAATTTCAAAGTCATTAAAGGTAGAATCAATAGGATATGATTCTGAAGGGCTAGGAAGATGCAGTGCTAAAGTATAATAGAAAAATTAGATATTGATTTTTTTATATAATCTTGATAAACAAAATAAACAACACCGGAGATTCCAGCTCTGGTTTTATAGCACATCTTCTCCAAAAAAGAGGAAGGGTTAGAAGACACTAAAGTCATTTGTTAATTACTGTCTTCATCTATCACTCTGTAATAGTGATAGTCACACCCTAGATCTCTGGAATAAGACTACCTGGCATGTACTTTCTAAAACTCCTAGCAAGAGAGGAAGTGAAGCAAAGCTATGTTCCAGATGCTACATTACTAAGAATCCAGATGGGAGAAACTCTAACACAAAACCAGCCACCTGGATACCTGGATCCTCATCTGACTACAACTGGGAAAGGGCTTTGGCACAAACAAGAATCTGACCTGGAATGTATAAACAGTGGCATTACATCCCCTGCTGCACTCTGAGATGCTTCCTGGGGTTCTCCCACTGTGAGAAGGATAATATTTGAAGGAATGGGAATGAAAGTCCAGTCCCACTGTGAGACCAGATTGCGCCATGAACTGTCAACATATGAAGCCCTGCAACCTGAGCAAACAGCTGGGTACATCATTTTCTGGAGTGGAAAGGCCAGTGTTGAGCAAAACAGAGTCTCAGGACACAGGGATCTCAGATTTGCAGAAGGCAGGCACACAGGGAGGGAAAATCCACAGGTAGTAAATTTGTGTTCCAAATAAATCTTCCCTGCTCATGCACACAAAAAAAAATCAGAACTTCTTTTCTCTTGAGGCACTCAAGAATGTGATTCTGAAGTAATTTACTGGAGAATTATGTCATGTTAGGGGATCCCCTGTCAGTAAATATTTACTCAGAGAATCCTTTCACTAAAATAAAGGGTAAAAATGCACCCTGATCAAAGGGATACAGTAAAGGTAGGCAGCTATTCCCAGAGCAGACTCTGTGGTGGGGGTGTGAATCCACTGAAATGAGTGACAAACTTCCCATTGGTTTCAAACAGGATCAGACATCACCTCTAATTCTTTACTCTTCTGCCTCTTTTTATTACTTCTGTTTCTCTTAGCAGCTGCTCCTTCTGTACACGTAAGGAACACCTACTTTCAGATCCAGATTCGCATGCACTGTTATTTTATTGGGCACGCATGAGAAAAAGTAAGTTTATAATTCTGAGAACCGTTCCCGAGAAGAGCCAAGCACCCCCAAGCTGAACCAAACTAACCCATACATTTGGCAGGAATAGGCCCAAATTAACCAATAGCAGCTGCCTTGCATTCAAGAGATGTGGCAAAAGTGACAAACGATAACATGAACCATAAAAGTGAAGAATGAAAATAACAGATGGTGTCTTTGCCTGACTTAGAAACCTAAAAAACGTGTATTCTCAGCTTTGAGGGAGTCTAGACTCTCTACCATTTCTTCAAGCACAGTTAGATGTACATTTGCAGGAAGAGGTTGGATGTAAACAAAACTTTATATTGCTATCGGTTTAGTCTGTCTTTCCAGTCACGTGATCCTAAAGGATGCAAAACCACACAATAATATGACTGGAAAACACCAGAGGAAAAACTGTATGTGGTAATATGCTATTTCCATAAAAATATTATGTTTCTATGTTGTAGAAAAATACATAGAATATTGGCAAAACCTTGACCTATTTCTGGTTTTGGATTTTTTTAATTATTTTCAGTTGGGTAAAATAAATATTTGCAGTTTTTCTTCAAAGTCTTTTTAACTCACAAATAGATCTTATTAGAAGCTTATGCTTCCAGAATCATGAATATGAAACCAAGAAACACCAGTGGTCATGATTTATATAGCTGGTCTGTGACTATTATGCAAAAACAGGTTTTACCATGACAATTATACTTAGGTAATTCTGACAGTTTTCTTTGTGTTGCTAAGGAATCCTGTAAACAAACCAAATAAAACCACAGAGCACTTCAATAGCAGTGACAAAATTTTGTAGCCACAGTACTGAGAATATGGTCTAATTATTCTATAAACACACTTTGATTTGTTTACTTCAGTGTCAAATTAACTTCAAATATGTACCAACAGTCACTGATTTGATACGGTATACAATGCTGCCAGTGACTGCTTTCATTGTGATGTGTGTAAATCTATCCCTTTTTAAAATGAGTTCATTTCTGAAAGCGTCTCTGCTGTACATTGTGAATACTAAACAGTGAAACACATATGCAACTTATTTAAAAGAAAATTATTTCCAATTAATTTTGCTATGATCCAGCATATTTTGGCTCCATTTTATTTTTCCTTTTGCACAGTAGAATGAATATTTTTTAGAAAGATTAATAACTCACGGTGTAGAGAAACAAATTATAATCTTACTGGGGAAAAATGAGCTAAATTTACCTCATCTCTATCCATGCAGTTGCCCTGAACCAGTAATTGTGCCACTTTAAAAGAAAGACTGAACTTCAACTGTTATAACCAATCTATAAAACTGGGACAAGAGCAAATTTTTTGAGCAGTTGCAAACAACACAGATCCTGGAGGGATGCACTAAAAAGCAAATGATTGCACTGTGGTTTTCATTTTTTTACAGTATTTACCTAAACTATACTCCAGAGAAAAAATCAGTGGCCTACAAAAATACTCTGATGTGGGATTTTTGTCCTTTTTAGGGAGCTCTTTTCAGGGGTTGCTGCATACTATGACCGTCAGTGGCGGCAAGTAACAAATTCAGTAATGGCAGCTGCTACTCTGCACAAATGACTTTGTGCACACCACAGCTTAGAAAACTCTGGTTTGTATCACAAAGTGCCTTTCACAGAGAAGGATCTCCAAATGGTTTATAAGGTCTGCACCATATAGACAGGTCAGAAGCCCTCCCACTGAAACAAGGCCAGCTCAGGAGAGAATGAGGCTGCCAAACGGCATCTGTAAAACTAAGTAAGATAATTAAACAGAAAAGAGCAAGCTTGTTAGTCCCACATTCTATCTGTGTCAGAATGTAAATGGGCAGCTGTTTCTGTCCATTTACTCAAGTAGTATGAAAGGTGTGACATTATCCAGTGGACCAATACTCTGAGGTTGCTTCAGCCCTCTGGTCCCTACATAAACACTTGCTGAGGTGTCTTGCTCCTGTTCTGCCATGAAACACTTCAGGGCCTCACAGAGATCCCAGTGACTGGGTATTGTGGGAAGGATTTGGTCCCAGGGTGCTAATGTGTGTGCAGTATAATCATCAAGACTCCACAGCAGGCTCCAGTGTTCCCAGCAGTGCACCTCAAATAGCACTGAGTAGGGTTCAGCTACACTTATGGACTTACGCCCTTTAAAGGACTAATATTGCCAGGAAGAAAATACTTGATTTACTGTCATTAAGCTGCAAAAATCTAGGGACTTGTGGAGAACTCAGAGTTTTAATACTCGTGAAGTAGAAGTTGTGGAAATTAACAATGAAGTTGTGGAAATTAGAGGTTATTATTACAAAGCCTCTATTTAAGGGATAATGTTCTTGGCAGAGAAATATACAAGGCAATAAATTGCATTAATAGGTGATTATACTCCCAAAGCAAAAACTGCAGTGATCGCTGAATAAGTAACCACAAACACCATTATACAACAAGGGAAAGGACAAAAGCCGCAGCACTGTGCCTTCTAAAAATATTTTATAAACACACATTATTTCCATCCGTTACTAGTGCATTTAAGAGTATTGCGTTTCACTGTTCTTAGTCTTTCCATATTTACCTGAGTGGAACAGATAAAGTGGAAAGGAATTCAATTCATAGGTGGGCCTTGGACACCTGACCCATCTGATGTGCATTGGTAAGGATATACAGACAATTTGAAGATCAAGTTCATGGGCAGGGAAATGTTTTCAACTTCTCCACAAGCACAAGCATATAATAAGAAATCAAGGGGAAAGGACCATCTTCCCAGAAATCTGTGGTCCAACCTTCTCGGGGTACTTCCACTCGTACAGATAATCCGCACTCTAGGACTGAGCCCTAGGTCAGCCTCTCAGGCTGACTAGGGTATGGAGAGCAAATCCCTCCTCCTCCTCCTTAGCTCTCATTTCTCAAAAAAGGACTCTCCCTCCTCCCACTTATTCAGGGTGAATTTCATCCAAGAAAAATAACTCTCCCAGCACACAGCCCACATGGTTAGCTGAAGCAAAGCAAACTAAGAAAATACAGCAAGAGCTGTATCTTCATCTTTCCTGTACTTCATACTCTGCAGCTCGGGGCTCTGATGGCTCTTCAGCTATTCCAAGACTGCTAAGAAGGATTCTCTTTTCTCCCTCATTATGTATGCCTGAAAATTTGTAACAGTTTCACCAGCCATGAGCCTCACTGCCATTACCCCTGCCACCGTCACATCACTATAAGCCTGCTTTGTGTGTATGGAGCACACACTAACCCCAGGCTACACTTCAACTCACTTGGAAATGAGAGAAGGATGCAACATGCCACCGTTGTGTGCAAGTTCACAAGAAAATTCTTCCTCTCCTACCACTTGCACTGACTGCCAGTAGGTGTCCACGAGGGGGAGGTATAATGAAGCTGGTTTTGCCCTATAAATCTCTGCTTAGCTTGCAGTCTATCTACCTGGCAGTCTATCTACCTACGCTGTTTCCAGAAAAGGGAGGGTGGTGTTGGAGCCTCTGCAAAGACCAGTTTCAAGCTCAGGAAGACAAAGTTCTCTGGCCAGCTTCTCCAGGCAATACAGGGAGACTGATTCCTCGGGTGAAAACCGTTACTTTCTGAAGTCAGGTGCCTGGAATGAGGATCTATCCCAGTTTCCAGAGTTTGGGTTCCCTACAGTAGGGTTATCCTCTGTGAACATGCATCTGAAAACAGTAACAGGGTGTGCACAAAACTTCCGTTGTTCCACCTCTAGCATTAACCTCTCTCTAGCTGATTCAACAACTGTAGGAGAATGCTCCAAAGTATCTTCTGGTAATGGTTTTATGGATGCAAAAAGTGAAGGGCAGAGGTGCTGGGGGTCTGGCACATTTTACCCCAGCTGGCTTGGCTGAGGGGAGACCTGAACAGTCTGTTAGAAAGAAACCTTCAGACTCAGGCTATCAAGAAGATGAAGAGTGGCTGCCCAGCTTCAGTAAGTGGCAGCTGCAACACTTCCGGCAGGAACAGCAGAAATACACTGCACCAGGTGATGTCGTCACCTGTACTGAGTAACGACAGGATTTGAGGGCTTAGGCTTTCCTCTTCATACTCTTGAGGGGGGATTTTCAGATTTGTCAGGCTTGTAGGTGATCTGAAATGTGTGTTAGAGTGCAATGAATTTTAAAGAGCCTAATTGTTCAGATTTCTATTGACTGTGCTGTAAACATTCAGGTACCTGTTTGAATGTTTCCAGGGTTGGGGCATCTATGACGTCTCAAGACAACCTGCTTCAGTGTTTCACGACCCTCGTCATAAATTTTTTTCCCTTATATCTAGTCTAAATCTACCCTCTTTAAAACTATTACCCCTTGTCCTGTCATAACAGGCCCTACTAAAATGTTTGTCTCCATCTTTCTCATAAGCCCCCTCTAAGTACTGAAAGGCCACAATAAGGTGCCCCCAGAGCCTTCTCTTCCCAGGGTGAACAACCCCAAATCTCTCATCCTGTCCTCATTGGAGAGGTATCTAGTTCTTTGATTAATGGATGCACTGATCTGCACTCCTTACTTCTGCAAATGGGCCCATCATCTTTTATTTATGAGTCTGATTTCTTACTTCTCAAGGTGCAACAGAAACAACTCTGTCCTTCTCTTAGCAGACCTGAAGACTTCTTTGTACCCAAGCTCCCCACAGTAACTGTTGCACAAGAACAACAGGCTCCGCTAGTTTGGTCTTTTACAACTTCTAATAGTACTTTCAAAAGCTCAAAACAACAAAGCTCTTGCTACAAAAGTAAATTGAAACTTTATTATTTGTTCCTCTAGGAGCCTTTCTGAGAAGTCTGGTTGATTTTCAACTATCATTTGCTAACCCAATAAACTGGTCATTGGTTGACAGACTCATCTGGCTTTACCTTTAGCGGTTTAGGGACAACGTATGTGATTCCTTTGGCAGGCAGAGTTCTAGCACTGGGAAAAAACATCTGGATTGTTTTCAGCTCTCGCAGCTGCTTGCAAAGCTTTGGACACTGCAGCGGCAGTGTTAAGTAAGCAACAGTCGCTACAAGGGCTGGAGTTGGTCCCTTGTCAATAAGGATGCATTTTTACCTATGAATGGGTTTCCAGGCCTTAAAATCTGAATCAGATGTATGTCTGTTCCCTGAGAACTGAAGAAAAGCAAAGCCAAATTCAGAGTAAACCTGTTTGGAGGAAGACCAACAGAAGTACCTGAAAGTAATGTAAGTGTTTAAAAAGGTTTTTAAATAATTTTCTTTATGTTTTTTACTTACCATAAAAGCCTACAAAAAGATATATGCCCTTTTGAGTGAGTCTAACTAAAGACTTTTTTTTTCCTTTTTTAATATGTCTCAAGGATAACTGTAATTTTTTTTCAAAGCTATGGTCCTACAAATGTAAGACAAATATCAGCAGCATTGACAGCAATCCTGCCAGGATTGTGTGCAAGAACAAAAGGCTGGGGATTTCTAGCACATACATTTGGTGTGTCAGACACTTCATGGAGTGCTGTAAACCCTCAGTGTAGGCTTTGAATTAGTGTATACTGGCAGTAAGCAAACACAATTCTGGTGGACTCCTCTGCTCACAGAGGCCTCGTGTCACTCATGTCACCATGCAGACTAACCAAACTGGCTCTATGCATATGCTGCATCAGGTTATATCTCTGCTGGAAGTCACCCTAGGGAAAAATAAATAAGTAGATATCACAGTTCTTTCTGTTCTTTTATCCTTAGACCAGATACACTCGGGACACAGAATATGCCCCCCCCCAAAAAAAAAAGTGAAAATTTATTTATAAATAATAATATTAAAAAGGTTAAAGATTAACCCTCTTACAATGATAATGAAGTTTCTGTTTCTTTCTCCTCACACCGCTCTGTCTTCCACTTAAAAGAGCACGTTCCATTGCTATCAATGCACTAGGCAGCAACACACCTTCCAAATCAGCTGATGCCAGCTGACGGTGCAGATAAAAGACCTAAAAAAACACCCAGTATGTTAAATTGCACTGGGAGTTGTTGGGAGAACTGCTGCAGATTATTGTCCTGAGATTCAGAAAGGGAAAAAAACCACCACCACAAGTAACAGGTAAGGATTTCTATTTCTGCACCTTCAGTAGAGCAATTTGTAGCTGACAGGATCTGACAAGCATCCCACTAGAAAAAATTACTTCCACAGATGAGCTTCAGACCCATGGGATCATCAAAACAGGGGATGGGGAGAAGCATGTGGGGGTAGGGGGACAGCAGGACGTTCTCTGCTCATTGAAGTGCAGTCAGATGCAATAAATATCAGCAACTGTGCATTGACAAGCCATCCTACCAAGGTCTGCAGCTCAGATGAAACCAGGAATAATGTTCTTAATTCAGCATATTCTTAATTCCTGAAAGAGCACTGTGGACTGTCCTGTTCCTGTCCTGTCCTGCTGAAGTACTCTGGGCATACATCAATGCTACCAGATCCCTCCATCTGTGCAAACTGAGATCTGGTTTAAAACTGATTCCTGATCTCCCTCTAACAGCAGGAAAAAAGTCTTTCTGAAATCAAGAACATCCTGACTCAGTTCTGTACCGATGACTTCCTAGAATTGCCCCAAGATCTTTTTCTTCTCTGCCTTCTCCTGTGTGTGAAACAAGGCTTGGGAGGTTGAGTTGCTCATAGCCAAGGGCTAGGAAAATGGCCAATCAATAGGAAGGAAGGCAAAACATAAAGGATAATTGAGAAAATATGGTCTGTATATGGTAATGAAAGATCCCCAAGATGATTTATTGATGCCTTATACAAGGCTCACAAAACTATCCGTAAGACCACAAAACTACCTCGAATGCCGAAGGAGCCACTTATACCATCTTGGATCACAGCAGGAAACAGCCTTCAACAATCAGTTCAAGAGCAATTCTTTAGATGTACAGTATTTGTGGGATGAGCTCTCCCTGAGAAGACACTGAGATAAGGAACCAAGCACAAAGAACAGAAGAAACAGAATCTGATCTTCCCAGAAAATCCTGTTACGCGATGCTGTTCACAGAGGCTTAAGACAACGAGCTGACCTTCTGGGTAACCTGCGTCGGTGTTCAGGCTCAATGGATCATTCAGTCACTACTACTCACTCACTCACTCTCTCCTAAATCTCACTACATCCAGTTCAACAACTAACCACCAAAACAATGCATAGCACATCCCAAGGAAGATACCCTCAAACTACTGCAGAGAAGGACAACAGCAAAGAAAAAGATGTTCATTAATTCTGGTGTCCTAAGCTCATGGGGAACCCATCTTTCTCCTATTCCCCCCATTTCTGGCTGCATATCATGCATGAACTCGGTCTTTCAGAATAGAGACAAAAGAAAAGGTCTTATGGTACTGTCTCCATAAGAGGCTTGGTGGGAAATAAAATACCAAGTATAACAGCAGAGAAGGGGGGAGACAAATGGGCATAAGCAAAATAGGGGGTAAGGACCAGGGAGAAAAGGCACAGAAGAATCTTTCTGTCCTTCAGGTACAAGGAAGAAGAAGTTCAATTTCAATGCTCCTCTACAGTAACATTTACCTAGATACCTTCAAGGCAGATATGGAAATATCAACAAAAAGGTAGCTCAGAGGTGTGGTGCCTCTTTTCAAACAGTGCCTTAATAAACAGTGGATGTGTAAGATAGAAGTTGGCTCTGCTGCCTACACTAGAGACATTAATGGTTTTGCAATACAGTAAGACACACACAGAGATGAAAGTGAATTGGAAGACAGAAACGGAATTTGGGGTTAGAAAACCAATGGGCCTCTGTACCTGGGTGGAAGAAAGGCACATTAAACTCGGCCAAGAGCCTGGAGTCACCACGAGAGCCCACGTTAGAAAGAGGCTGCTTTGCTGGTGAAATTCTCTCAGTTGAGAGTCTACCTGCCAACTCCACAAATGCATTAATAAAAGCAGACCGAGACAATTTAATAAGCTCACTCCTGCTGCCAATTCCTTTTGCTCCATTAAAAGAAATAACCCATCCCTCTGGTTCCAGTCTGCCAACTAGCTGGCACAAAGACCAAGTGGGGCTCGGCTCTCCGGCCCTGAAAGGCAAGAGGTGAAATCCAGTCCTTGCTTAATACCAGCAGTGTAAAGCCAATTTAAAAGTCTTTAAAAATCTATCTTTGATCGAAAAGAAGATGTTGTTTAATTGAAAAGTCTCCTTTTCTGGAACAGATGGATTTTCCTCAAGCTGCAGGCACTTCAAAAGGATTCCCAGTAATGTCAGAGCTTCTTAGGTTTAAACTGTCAGCATCAGAAGGGCTGCTACAGGCTTTCGTTTCCAGCAGACTCCTAAAGACCTCTAGTGTATAAAGATCCATTTTAAGTAATAGAAATGCTTTAAAAATACAGTAGGGAGGGAAAACACTAAGAAAAAAATTCCATCCAAATAAAAAGTTATCATGGTTTCTGCTGGGGACTAATTTCCACAGTAGGTAGCTATTTTTGTAATATTAATACTTTTGCTTCTTGTTCCTCCATTTGCTTAATATAAACAGTGATGAGGTACCCATTGCTGTAGACACACAAAACCATGTTTTGGAATTGCTGCTTTACTTCAAATGCATTGCATTTAAATGAAGATGGAAAATGCACTTAGGCAGGCATTATTATTCAATAAAGTGTGCCCTGTCATGTCTCATCATGCTTGACTAAAACTTTGTAACTCTGGCATAGCTGGCATAAAAATAGGGATATGCCAGTATCTGGATGGAGACATAACATTCTCCAGGGAGAGCAGAGAGGAGTTTAACTGAATTGATGCCATACCCAAATTCCAGTGAGCTAGCAAAATAAGATAGACTGGGTTTTTTGTAATTTCAGAACTGCCCTCTGCACTTTGACTTTCATGACCCATATGAGGATTTACCTTTTCTGCATATATAACTTTAAATTCCTGGGACACACTTTCTTTAGAGATTAGCAAAAAACATAGGAAATTTGCTTTAAAAACAATTCCTTCATACAGACAATGGTGAGGTCTATTCAAAATTAAAATAGATGAACAGAGACACACCTGATTCTCAAATCCATAGGCTGCTGAGGTTTAAGGACAAAAGATCTGAGAACACTTCACTTTTGGACTGGGGAGAGATGTGCTCTAGAGTATGACAAGCACCAGGCAAGCTCAGTCCCCCTGTTCCCTCAACTCTGCCTGGACTCACACAAATGATATTCAGCTGACACGGATTCTACCACATCCCCATTCCCTGCTTTTCCTGCTTTTCCTGGTCTCTAAGATACTTTCTGTTCAGCAGTTCATGCAAGATTTGGGACTTTCCCTCCCTGGACTTAGCATCTTTAAGGTGAGGTCCTCTGTGAGCCTCATCTTCATGTCTTATTATGCTTAAATTTCTCACTTGCACAAAAAGAGCCACAGGACTTCAAGGCTGTGGGTATTTGCGAGGAAAACAAGGCTGCACAGAGTCTGTAGGAATGGAAGTGGGATACTGCAAAACACGACAGGAAAATTTTCTAAAACGAATGCACATACACAACTAATTTTTGGGTTCCCCATGCATCAGGACCCATAAGGAATCTTCTGTCATGTCACATCATATTAGTCATAGCAGCGTATTCACTTCACAGCAACAGGGTTGGCTGGTTTTCTGAACACTCATGTTTGCTATCAGCAAATTTGGGAGTGAGGGACAAGGGGTCAGATTAGGGCAATTAAAAGCTCATTTTGTTACCAATTACTCCTATTGCTATTGTACTCCTGTGCTATCTCTGCTGTAATTCTATTAAGTTTTTGGAGTGGCAATAGGGACAGATATGGCTCAGTGTACTTAAATATTATTTTTGTATTTGATACTAGTGGCTGTATTTATATCCAAAGCAATATGTCTCTTATTACAAACATAAGTCTTTGTAATGGCATAGACACTGAATGCATAGGACATTTAGCCCATAAAAATAACGAAGGTCTGATTCAGTCTGCATTGAAATCATCGACAAAACTCTCATCATTTCTAATGGAAACAGAATCAGGCCCCAGCTTTTCTGCCCTTTAGAGGGGAAAGTTGCATTAAGAGTTAGTGGTAATATCCCCATATTGATGAGTCACTCACTTTGCAGTACATAACATTTTATGAAGTAGAGAATCACTTTCCCTAAGCAATTACAATTTTGTGACAGGATCTCAGGCACCGGCAAGATCCTTTGTTTCACAGCCCATTTTGTGTGGTGCTACAGCCATTCTTAACATGCCTGCCTGGCTATTTGCTAGGGTAAATAATTTGTAAAATGTGGTTTCTGTGATAAGAAGAGATCCCAGCTGGGTATTCAAGTGTGGGTTAAGATCTCAATGAATGATGGTTTCCCTTAAACTTCTCACCCCATTTCTTCAGCTTCTCAGTTAGGGGCCTGTCAGTAAGAACAAGAACATCCACCTCTGAACCATATTAGCCCTCCTGACAGGAGTCCAGTGTTGAGTGTGAACAACAATACCTTATCACATATGTAATAACATGAGCAAATGCAACTACTACAGAAATCTTTTAAAACTTATGCATGTTACCTCAGCACTGGCAGAAATATAGACATGCCTTCCACCACCTTTTGGGGAAAATTGAAGACTACTAGCAAAATCCTCACATCTCTCCAGCAAGACTGCTAAGAGTTACTGCGAGCTCTGCCCACAGGAACAATGGACTGCACTAAGAGCATTGCAACAACTGAAATTTATGGCTCCAACAGTGGGGAAACTATGTATTGATATCAATAGCTTACCTTTGGTCATCGAAATAGGAAGATTTAGTTATCTGGGATGAAGGCTCAAAGCCACACCAGTGTATTAAGGAAGAGAAAAGATGTAAAAATGGACAGGCCATCTAACGGTGCTTGATAGGCTGCTCCGGGGTATTCTTTTCAACTCAGAAATATTTTGCAGTACTTAAGCAAAGCATTACCTTGGCCACTCGCTCTCTCTAGTGGCCACTGTGGAGAATAACCTGAGCCCTCGGCAGCATGTACAACGCTTCAAATGTTTCTAAAGAAGAAGCACTTCCAGAAAAGAAAGGCAAACTACTGGCTTTAAACAAAGAGCATTAAACACTTGATCTGCCACTCAAACCTTTGTCATCTCACCATCACGCTGGGGAGGATGTAGGAAACAGGGCTGATTTTCTTCTAACAAATCTCCTTGAACTGCTCACTGAACTATCCGCTTCAGTTTCTGACATGGTCAAGGTGTCCTTGAGACGCACTGCTAATGCACATGCAAAGAAAGAATGACTTTCGATGGGAGAGAGGTGTGATTCACACAGGGGAGATGCCACTTCTGGTGAGCTTTTACACAGAATCTTAGAATACAGAATAGAATCTGCTCAAAGTCCACGAGCAGCAAAAATGTTGCTCCTAGAAATGAAATTGCTATGAGCTCTGCAAAAATGTCCTTTTTATTATTATTATTATTTTTCTTGGGTTTTTTTCCTAAGGTAAAGGCAATTATTATAACCCAACACAATCTTTTCAGCCAGGCTTTCTAATACTGAGTATCTTCTTCCTCTTCCACTACAGTTTCTGCTCTTACAAACTTCAGATTGCCCAGCAGCACTGTAAATCCACTTCTAATATTTCTAAGGAAGGGCTGTTGCCCTTTGGATTATATTCCTCCAAAACTGGAGAAGAAGACTTTCAAAATGTCAAGAAAAAACAGAATTTATAGATTAGAGTTTAAAACAAGTGGAAAATAGATACAAATTAAATTACTTACTGCATAAGAGTCATGGAAAAGACAGTGCCAAGGCTTTGGTTTTAAATAGAATACTTTCATTCCATGTAATTTTCTTAATCCAGAGATTGAAGTTACAAGGCACTACCTCAGTCTATTGTTTAATGACATTTATAACTCTATAATAGTAGTTTGCAAAAATAACTGCTCAGGCTTAACATTTCTGACTATGGAATAGACAATACAGTGATGCCATGAATACAAAGTTAGTAAATTATAATCTGTCATTTGTCTTTAAATAAGTGTATTTCTTCAGACAATAGGTATGATGAATATAAGCACAAATGAACCATGAATCTTTTCAATTATTCTTATTTAGATTCATTTTCCTATGAGTTTTCATTTAATTCCTATTACAATCTCTTTACCATAAATCAAAGGCAGGCCAGTCTTGTGGCAACATGTCTACTTAATATAATGAAGAAACACCTACATACATTAAAAACAGTGTTTCCATGATCCAAGGTTCTTTTATAGCAGTAGAGACTTGAGTTTGAGGCTATATTCTGAAGTTTGCAATATTGTCCCTTCTTCTCTACCATTAGATTGTTACTATTAACCACAGAAACTACATTTAAAGCCTTTTACCTTTAATACTAAACCCAGGTGACCTGGAGCAATAAGGATATGATTCTCCTAGTGCTGGAACCTCAGCTGATCTACCTATCAGCACCCACCTCTTGCCCTGACAGCATGGAAATGAGTTGGTATTATCAAAATATCCCATTCTGACTCTTGGAAACAACCCTAAGGCCTATGAGATTCCAGATCCAGGTTTTCAGTTCAGGCAGATCCTCAGGGGACGTGGGCCCTTAACCGCATCAGTACTAATAAAGATGCTTAGTTTTTAGCTGTCCCACTCGAGTCCCCTTGAACCTGACAAGCAGCTGGTCTGAAGTTTCCCAGCCAGAATCCTTGTGCTCCATCTGGCTCATGCTGTCCTTTGAGTAGCAAACTGCACATCTGCAGCAGGATTCCCATGCTGCTCATGACACCCTAAAACCCTACTTCTGGATGTCATGGTCTTGGATGAGTTCATGACCCTTTGTGAGAGTAAGTAAATGCACCCAAAAGAATCCTGTCACGCCCTCTGTCGGGAACCACTGATTTAAAGCCCCACACAAAGCCCCACACAAAGCCCCAGGGTCACACGGCACAAAAACTGTGCCACAATTCCTTTATGTTGCTTCTCCCTCACCTATTTGCCTCCTAGTACCATATCAGGTTTTAATCTTCTGTTTTCTGAACCTTTGTAACACACAGTTGATCAACTTCAGCCCACTTCCCAAGGTGATCCTGTTCATCCGTGGAGCCTCCTGTGCCTCTTTCCTGACACTCTCCTATTGTAAGCCAGCAGAATAGGCAGAAGGCAAGAAGATAATCAGGCAGCCGATGTGGTCTGAATACGAGTCTCGTTATCTCTTTATGCATTCTCTCCTCAAATTGTATGACCTGCATTTCAGGCACCCTTGGGCTTGGGATTTACATTTTTAATATCAGGGGCTTGTGACGCTGTCCTCTTGTTGGTTAATTGGTATCAGAGAGCAAGTGTTTTCCCTTCCACTGAAATAAATCTCCCCTAAAGCTGCAATTGCTCATTCTTTTGTTCCATCCTCATTTGAAATGGGTTCTGCAAAGCCTCCACACCATGCTAAATAATCTTCAACTCTCACTTTTTAAAATCTGTTGGTTTATGCCTTAATGGCTTTGATGGGCTTTGCTATTCAGTCTTGTTACTTAAACCACTTTCCTCATATTCCTAAACTCTGTGTTTTCATTCATCCTTACCACAGTGGACTCTTTGAAGCTGAAAGGATTTATTTATTATCCAGAATACTTTCCCCCCCTGATTTTGGAAACATACCTTTTTAAAAGACAACGTGACACAGTTCAGGGTATTTTCTAGGTCTAGAATACTGAGTCTAAAACAAATGCATTTTGTGTTCTGATTTGCTGAAAAATCCATCTGTACCTCTAAGGGAATAATTTTTCCACTGGATCTGTGTCAGCTCCAAACAATAGAAATGTTGCACTCATCATCAGTTTAATGTGATCTGAAATAACATTCTGTCTGAATTCAGTAGTTAGTGGTGTTAATAAAAGCTAATCAGTAGCAATGGTGAATTTCTGGAAGATTACTGCACATGAGCTGTAATTCTCTGTCTTCAATATGCATTGCAATTTTAAATTAAACTAATTTGGACACACATAGGTAATGTCAGTCTGGGTAGCACTGTGTAAACAGACTGAAGTATCACAGAGGAGGATCAGGAACAAATAAAATTGTCTGTGTGACTTTGTTCTTAAATCAATGTTGACACTTCTGCTGCTCCTACAATGATAATGTAACTTTCAGCTCTTTCTTCGTGTGCTGTCCTTATTGTGCAACCATGGAAATATTGAAAAGAGTAATCATCATTTTGTCAGTCATTTATTTTAATATTGTTCTCCAAATATTTGAAAATATCTAAAAACAAGGGCAGAATTTCTGAAGCTCATCTATCAGTCAGAGGCACTCTGCTCTCCTTCCAACCCACACACAGCTTCTTCGAAAACTGGAAAGACGTCTATGTATTTGAAAAACCGCCAGTTGCTTCCACGCCAGACAGCTGATGTGCCCAGATTGCTCCACTCTCTGGGGAGAGTTAATCAGGAGCTGAAGCTGTTTTGTTTTCTCTTTTATTTTACACTGATTACAGAAAGAAATGGTGTCACCGAAACATTTCAGTCAAAAAGGGTTTTTCTATGATGAAACTGATTCAGCCCCAAAAGACATAGACATTGAGCCAACCTGAAACCAGAGATGTCACTTCATCTGGCTTCTATGGGAAAAGAACTGAATCCACACTGAGCCCAAATTTCTGGGCTGATATGTAATGGCATTTGCCTAATTAGAGTCCAGTTGGAGGCTTATTATATAGCAGGATACAGTAGGCTTTTACTTCTTCAGATCAGTCATGGATACAGGCTTGGCTGAAGAACTTTGCTTCCTGTGATCTAACCAGGACATGATGGTATTTAATGGGACTGTGACTGGTTTTTTATTACAAACTGGCCCCTGCAGAACTCTGACTTTCCCTGCAGCCATGGTCTCCCACCTGCAGTCCTGACATGCTTCAAGTCGCAGGCTGAAACACCAGTTTAAGGGTGTGGTTAAACACAGATGGAAGAACCAAGGTTTGGAAGTGCATTGGGTGGCCTGGTGTTAACCCACTTAACTACATGAAGGTCATCTTCCTAGTTCTGCGTGTAGAATTAGACCACTTTCTTTAGTATCTCAAAGCAGGAGGGGGCACTTCCAGGTTTAGCTGGTACTTGCAAAGTGCTCTTGAGGTTGTGAAGAATTTTAAGTGCTATTTTGTAAAGTCGTGTGCAGAACGTGACAGCACAGGCCACTCCTTACCTGGTCAAGATGGATTTCTCCAGCATCATATTTCCAAGTGATTAAATTCCCTGCTCATACTGTGGCTTAGGTTTCACCAGTGAAGAATTCGAAGGGATTCTGCTCTTGGGCAAACAGGAAATTTAAAATCCAATGAGAGAAACTCTTCCAGCAGTCCTTCCAGATTAGAAACAGGTTTCTGCATTATTGGATAGGCTGGAGGAGAGTTGTCAGCAGGACTTGTCTCCTTGCACAATGAAATGTTCCACAAGGATGAGAAGTATACCCTTGCTCAGCAAAATGCACTGGGGACTAGATGGTTTTAATGTACATGGTTCTCTATGCTTTCAGAAGAACAGTAACTGGAATTCCAAAGTGCTGTCTCCATGCTCCAGTGATACCAACCAGTATCCATTAGGGCTGAGGACTTAATATTTGCTATTAAGTACAGCAAAAAGAAAGCTTGCCTGACACAGATTTTTCACAATTTTGGTATGATGAGTGAGTCTCGGACATCAGACACACTTTCAAGACCTTGAGAATCAGCTCAGCTGTGGTAATTACCCACACACAGATACAGAGTCTGAGGTGGGACTTCAGGTCCTCTGAATTAGATTCACTATCAACAACAGAAATTAGCTATGTTCCAAGTACAGCTCAGGGATCAAGTGCTTGTACATGCATATTTACCACAGGTCAGACAACATGATTAGAAGTATTATTCCCAAACCTGGTTGACACCATTTGTCTTAATTTCTTCAGATGCGGGATTTATTTCATAAACTAACAAAAGCAAAATCTACACACTCCCTTAATGCTGATACTTTTATAGAAGAGCAATGGGTATAACTGCTACTGCTTTCATATACTCTCTTCTGGTCACAGAAGGCATACCTCAGTTACTGCCCACCCTTCTACCTCTGAGAGAAGACAGCAAGAGTGAGTAGGTCATGCCACAGTTAAGTTCTATTCTAAACAAGTCAGGCTAAATAATCCAACAGCAAACCCTAGTAAAAAATGACCCAAGTTAGAGGGATGAGCCTTCTTAACAATCACTTAACTGAACAGTGAACACTAAATCTAAGCAGGCTTGCCTGGACTTACACCAGTTCAGGCTGTGACCATACGTACACTTCAGGCAGCAGATGGGATGAGAAGGAAAAGAAAGGAGATAGACCCCTATCACTGCACCCACAGGTATCAAATTGATGGGAGCTGAGAGAGGAGACTCCTTCAGGCAACACAACTGTGTACCTTGCAAAGGGCCACCTGGGATAGCACATGTCTTAACTGGGACCCTCAGCGGCTCTACCTGGAATCTGCACAGGTCACACACCTCACTCCACAATTCCTTCAGCCACGTCCTTCCAGTGTTTAGAGGCCAGGTACAGGGAGCTGACTCCTGGCTATGCTACTTCAGCTGCTGACTCTGTTTCCTTGCATACCTCTTCTGCCCCAGCACTATAAGCCCAGAATTCAGTTCAAGAAGGCTGAACTCAGAAAGAAAACAAGCCTATACCACCTAAGAGAGATAACATCTCTCTCCCTTTGCTCACTGATTAGTCCTTTTTAGCTGCTTCTATTCCCCCTTAAAACTTGCAATACAAGAAGTGGAGAAAATAACTCTTCTCATTAGCAATAAGAGTCATGTGAAAAGAAAAAACAACTTGTCTCACTAATTATGGGCATTGTGTTCGCAGTCCATTTGCTCTTGATCACTTCTTTTCAGTTACTCCTTGTACTCTGCTTCATCTCGCTCAGTAAGACAGCAGCACAAGGGGAATATAGCACCTCTTACTGCTCAGCTCCTTCGTTTTTGCGAACCTTTGGGAGGCCTTTTCAGCTCTCTCTCAGAGGATAATCAGGTGTAGTGAGGGTTAATACCAGAAGTCCAGTAACAGCAAGCCCTGTATAATATTATTCTTTACAGCCATAGCATATCCTAAAACAGGTGAGCCAACAGTACTTTTCCTAGTACTACAGTCCACTCCATTTCCCATGGAGTTCTGTCTGTCCCAAAATAAAAAGAAACCAATAGGCTAAATCTAAAAAGCCTCTTAAACAGATATTACTTCCCTCATCATCCAAGGGAGTGAGTGAAGACAAGATACCTCTGTGCTTAAGGATGAACAAGAGATGTCAGAACAAGAGATGAGCTCAGCATCCCAAACTGGAAAGGCAGAAAAAAAAAAAACAAACCACAATTCCAAACTGCTTTCTGTTCATGTTGTTTGCAGCCAGACAAACCTCATTAGAGCTGGATTTCTGCAGAGCATCATAGTGACATTCAATGGACCACTTGCAAAGTATGTATTTCCTTCAAGTGTCCAGACCAAACTATCTGGGTCTGGAGCTGGGGCCAGATGTTTGTTAAAAAGCCAAGCTCTGGGCAAAACAACCATCCAAGCTTCCACACTTGCTCCAATTTGCCAATTAAACATACAAAACAAATAACGGGAAAGGGGAAGAAGGAGGAGCAACACCCTGTTGCTTTGCCAGAAAACGTCAAAATAAGCCGGAGATAAGAGCCAGTAGAGCTACTTACACCACATTATAACAAGCAGAGCACTGCCTGCCTCCTGATCCCAATAGTAATTTGCCATTGTACTGAAGTCTCATTGTGTTTGTTTCCTTTAAGGGAGATAGAAGTCTCATATGCCATCTTTGAGGGAGTGTGGTCAGGCTGCCCAGCAAGACATTTCAAGGGAAGGCCATTATCCCCACCTTGGAAAACCCATAGTGTCTCTGTGTGAAAACCTAACCAACCATAACGTGGAACAGTCTGTCCCAGCAAAGGGCTCAACTACTAATCCTCTCTGGTACTCACTCAAAGAAGCAAATGCTCCTACTCTGGAAGCACAGCAAGGAATAGCTCTCAGCCAGCTCTCACAAGCAGCAAACACTGCAAAGGATGCCTTGGGATGCCTCTCCAAGTTTCAGTATCTGCCTTCTTCCTGCACCCAGAGGCAGGTAGCTACAGACTAAACGCAGGCTTGCGTAACACCTTCCACATGACACTCCTCTTGAGCTCCAGTTTTGTTTGTGCACCAAGAACACAGCAACTGGACACCACTTACGAAAGAGCAACACTGAAATCCTCTCATTTTGTCCACCTTTCTGGCACTATTTGGGATGTTTCTTGCTCGGAACTGTCACCTGCACAGATTCACTGCACATAAACACAAAAGGAGGGAAACATCATTGAGTCTATGGAACCTGATGAGATGTATTCCAGAGTCCTGAAGGAATTGACTGGTCTATTTGCCAAGCCACTCTCCACGATATTTGAAAAGCCATTGCAAACAGGTGAAAACCTTGGTGACTGGAAAAGGGGAAAATTGTACCTATCTTTAAAAAGGGTAGACTGGAGGACCCTGGGAATTACCAACCTGTCAGCCTCACCTCTGTACCTGGGAAGATCACGGAACAGATCCTCTGAGAAACTCTGCTAAGGCACATGGAGAACAGGGAGGTGATTCAGAACAGCCAGAACAGCTTCACCAAGGGCAAGTCTTGCCTGACCAACCCAGTGGCCTTCTATGACAAAGTGACTACATCAATGGACAAGGGAACGATTACAGGTGTCATTTATCTGGACTTCTGTAAAGCCTTTGACATGGTCTCCCACAGCATCCTTCTCTCTAAATTGGAGAGAGATGGATTTGATGAGTGGACTGGTAGATGGATAAGAAGGTGGTTGGATGTTTGCATCCAGAAGGCAGTGGTCAGTGGCTCAGAGTCCCGATGGATATCACTGACAAGTGGTGTCTCTCAGGGGTCCATGTTGGGACCAGTGTGATTTAATATCTTCATTAATGACATGGATAAAGTGATCAAAGGCACCCTCAGCAGATGACACCAAGTCATGAGTGGTGTGGCCCAGAGGGACCTGGACAAGCTTGAGAATTGGGCCCATTGAAATCTCATGAGATTCAGTAAGACCAAGTGCAAGGTGCTGAATCTGGGTCAGGGCAAGCCCTAGTATCAATGCAGGCTGTGGGCTGGACAGATGGAAAGCAGCCTTGGGAAGAAAGACTTGGGGGTGCTGGTGGATGAGAGGCTGGACATGCCCTGGCCATGTGCACTGGCAGCCCAGAAAGCCGAATCTGCCCTGGGCTGCATCCAAGGCAGTGTGGGTGGGAGGTGAGGGGGGATTCTCCTGCTCTCCTTCACTCTGCTGAAATCCCACCTGCAGTGCTGCACCCAGATCTGGGGTCCCCAGCACAGGAAGGACATTGACCTGTTGGAACCAGTCCAAAGCAGGCCACCAAGATGATTATAGGGATGGAGAACCTCTGCTATGAGAGAATTGTGAGTGGGATTGGGATTGGGATTGGGATTGGGATTGGGATTGGGATTGGGATTGGGATTGGGATTGGGATTGGGATTGGGATTGTACAGCCTGGAAATGAGAAGGCTTTGGAGCGACCTAAGTGTGGCCTTCCAACACCTGAAGAGAGTCCACAAAAAAGATGGAGAGAGACTATTTAAAAGAGCATGTAGTGACAAAGGCAAAATGGCATAAAACTGAGAGTAGGTTTAGATATCATGAAGAAATTCTTTACTATGGGGGTGGTGAGGCACTGGAACAAGTTGCCCAGAGAAGTTGTGATGATCCCTCTCTGGACATGTTCAGGGCCAGGCTGGATGGAGCTCTGAGTAAACTGGTCTGGTGGAAGGTGTCCGTGTCCATGGCAGTTGGGTTGGAATGAGATGATCTTTAGGGTCCCTCCCAAACCTAACCATTCCATGACCATGATTCTGTAATTCCATGATTTTTTCCATGGGGAAGACGTAACAAAGCAGTATGGACCTAGTACAGTAGAGCAGTTCCCATAGAGAGTGGCCAGGTGAGAAGTGAACCTGATACTTGCTAAGCCCGGGAAGTACAACTGTGTCAGGTGATGGGTCAGAGCTTAACAAGACGGGGATGGACAGAAGGGAGGAGAGTCCCAGGGTGACTCCAGCAAGCTGTGTGTACCCAAGGCCAGCTCTGAGCTCTGCACTGCACTGTAGTTCTGCAGTACAGACATACATATTCACTGATCTCAGAGATGACAAGAAAAACCATCAGTGGCTGTGATTCATCTGTAATTTCCCTTTCTAGCTCCAAATGTGCCCTGTGAAACTGCTCAGAAGGCTTTCTTTGTATGAATTAAGAATTGAAGATACTTTGCTTCATTCATATATTTCTTTAATTATCAGCTGCTCATCTTGTTCTTAGAAAGCTTCTGATTGTCCTTAAAATATAGTTCATATCCATCCTTTATCATAAGAAAAGCCGCAATCCTTACAAAAGACAAATTATTCCAACCCACCATCCTGTCACTGAAAAAATGTCATTGGTAATTTGGACTGCTGTTTAATTTGCCAATAGGTTCATTTTGTACTCTAAAAGGCAAATCAGATAATTACTTTGGCAAGACTGCACATTGCTTATTGCACATGGTTATTGCACAACCTTCAGCAAAAAATGTTTAAAAAATTTTTTTCAGAGACTCTTAAGCCCATCCTCTCGCCACCAGCACCCTCTTTTTCCTGCTCCAAAATCTCACAGCTTTACTTTATCCTTGACTGCAAAATCGGCATAAAAAGTGAAACTTGACATGAATTGGGGAAGCAGTTTTTAAGTAAAGATGAAACAATTAAAATAATTTTGGTCATTTTTAAATATTTAAAGATTGCAACCACAAAATCAAAGTTTTGTGTTTCAGATACTTTTATGTACTGGTCTAACCAAAACCAGCTTTGTATAAAAACACAGTTTTGCAAGCCAGCTCGCTTCCATAAAGAGAACCATCCCCTTAAAGCTACTGCTAAAAGGTCATTTGGCCTGCAGAGTCTTGCCCCCCGGTCTAGTACACTCCTCTTAGCAGAATGGAATGACCCAGCATCCCATAAACCTCTAAGCCCTTGAAATACCAGAGGCACCCAAGTCAAAGACTATGAAAAGCCATTAATTTGGTATTCATTTCCCTTTTTAGATGCTTGGAGTAAGTGGTTTCTGGACCTGGAACCTTCAAAGGCTCAAACACAGGTTTAACTTTACACACTGAGTGGGGTTCCATTTACTTCAACAATTGCAAACACTGGGAGGCTTAGGGACTTACAGACTGAAAACTGGGCTCCACTATCTCTTTAAAAAGGATCCCACCTATCTGGAAAGCCCATTTGCAGGGAGAGAGGGTAGGAGATGGGGTTATTAACTTATTACACCACGCATTACACCATGATTAGTCCACTGAAAGAAAACTGCAGGAAGAAAAAAAAAAAAAAGCTCCTACTTCCTCTCCACTCCCAAGTTAGTTTATTATGTGTATTTGATGGCCCTTCATGAAGACGCAGTAAGACCCTGAACCTGCAATGACCCCTGTTTCCATACAGAACATACGGACTTCAGTGCAGGGGTTTGCCTGGACAGGGCTCATTGTCAACTGAGACTCAAACATCCCTGAGCAAGCAGAAAAACTAAAGTATATTTTAATATTCCTCTTAAAAAAAAAAAAAGTCCGGCAGGTTTTTAGTCTTCTGCTTCCATGAGACACTTCCTATCGTGTTGTTTTACAACTGAACACATCCCTGTAAGCGTCGGATGCTTGGCAGGGACTGCACTATTTATATGTAAGGCACCATTCTGCAGTACCTTGACCTGTGTTATTCAGCACCTTCAACTCTTTCTGAACTCTGCTTGAGCTGGGGGCACTCAGCCCCTCTCTGGATGGCACAAAAAACTAGTTTACTTTGATCTTAAGCAATGGAATTGTTTGTGATTAAACCTAATTTCATTAAATCCTCAAATTTACCCATTTCCCTAATATTTGCAACTTCACCAAAAGCAATACACATACAAATCACTAGCAGCACACATCCTAGTGAAGATGAAGTTAATTTACAGGATCTAGCCTTTAAAATACAAGGATTTCACAACAAATCTGTTGCTATAGCAACAGAGTAAGCTTATGTGAACTTCAGGCATTCATATTCATAGAAACTCCTGAAGCAAGACTGACTGTTGGCCATAACATCCCTACTCTTGCCAAGTTTCAAATAGTGCATGAATTATGCCAAAAATAAATGGGTGTGACTAATACAAGCACACAGAACACCAAGGGAAAAAGAAACACCCAAGCTTTTGCCTCTAAGGCAACATTTGTTGATAGAAAAGAAGGGCATTTGGAGAGTATGCCTTTTCCTTCGCTATATCTTTTTGCTTTACTTGCACATCATAAAAGCCCCACATGCACATTTGCCTGCCATAAATTGAACGACTGCTAGTAATCACACATCTTTGCAGTCTATAGAACAAATCTTTTTTTAAAGACTTGCTCCCTTTGTACTCCCCTGGTATTTAAGGAGCACGTGTGTGCTGGAGGAGGAAAGTCAATCTGTTTTAACTCATACCTTTCTCTGTCACATAGCTGCAAGCAATTCTTTTTGCAGCCTCTGAAAAAAGCATGTCCAGCCTTAGCCCGTGACAAGCACTGTGACATTAAATCCATCTCTCTCACATCCTCTTCTGCCCATCTCATTTCTGCACCCCAACCCAGCCTGCCCACTCTCATTTAGCAAGGTCAGATTTTTCCAAGGGCCAGACTGCATTTAATGTGCTGTATCCAGATTGAGAGACTTGCTGCTAATTACTGTGGTCACACTTCCTAATCCAACAAGCATCAAACTGCACAGCAGTCTCTGAAGTGGAATAGGTCACCTGGCAATGTGCTGCAGGTCATTCAGGTGGCAGATTTTTCTTGATGAAAGACAGTTGTGTAAGGTAGCTGTCCCAACATGAACAGCAATGTAGACTAATTAGGTGTGATACACCCACTCTGACTCATGAGATAGCATAGAAGTAAGGGATGGAAGAAGTGGAAGAAGATGAAGAGAAAAAGGAAGAGTAAGCACAGTAAGCTCTTAACTCACCTAAGGAACAAATGAAACTTTCACATTTTCCACTCTTCCCTATGGAAAAGTTCTGCAAATTTTGGATTTCAAGATTTTGTTCCAATCAAGATACAACCTCTCTTTTTCTGTCCCAGCTCCTCTGCTGTACAGCAGCTCCATCTCCCATTGCAATTCAGCCCAAACCACACTTCCTTCTCAGAGCTCAGTAACTTTTTTTGGGTCTGATGGACTCCATAAAGACTGAGCACATTGAAAACAAACAAGAAAGCAGTAGAGGCATCTCTCTGGCTGTCATTTCAGCCCATGCTCCCACAGATGACTTTATAGTCTTTCACTTTGCCCAAATCCTGATTTTTGCTTAATGATGGAATTAGCCCAAACACATGTTGAGAGAAGACTGTGAAGACATGGTAAGGCTCAGGAGACCAAGGCAGACCACCACAGACCAGGGATTTTGAAGTAGGAAAACATAAACCCCTCTAAAAACTGATCTTGAAATTCAGTGTGGGGGATGCAGAATAAGGGTTTCCTCTTTGCATGCATCACCTCAACAGTCAGTCCACCTTTTCAGATCAAGTGTTAGGCCCTGAACCCACGATCTTTCCCAGTGTGTTTTTGACAGAATGGTGGCCTCCAACATGCCTCCCGTCAGGCATGTCAATGTGTTTTCCCTCTTTTCAGGTGTGATGACATCATCAAAACTTTAACTCAGCAACTAACTGTGGACAGAATTTTAGCCAGCCCTCAGGATGATCCCCTCACCTTCCCCGTGAGTTTATTAGCATAGTTATTTTCATTTATCTTGACAGTTAGTTGAGTTCAATTTATTTGAATAGTGTTCATTAGAGAGTCTCAAGAGAAACTATTTGGTAAAAGTTAGCCAGGTCAACAACTGAAAGCAAGAACATGCCATCTCAGAACAAAAGAGACGGCCAATGGAATAGATTAAGTAAGATGCAACAAGGTTGCTTCAGGAATTATGACTGTTGGCTCAGTTTCCCTGCATGTGACCTGTTCTTGGTGGAATTGTACTGATCTATATACTAAGTTGCAAATGAAACAACTTAAGTGTTGCTTACTAGTTATAGTATCTTCTGTTAGCCAGGCTGTGAGCGTTCCAGAATGGAAGGCTGTGAAATACGGAACGTCTGTACGAGCACGGATGATGAGAACACAACTTGCTGATCCATTTTGACAGTCCACTTATGCATGATAAAGAAGGCTGCTTTCAGTTTCCAGGATTTAGGCCTGGAAGCTGGGAGATCTTGTACAAACACAACGGAAAAACAAGGGGGAGAGGAAGAAGGTGAGAAATCACAAAAGCTACTCATGGTCCATGGATTATTTAAAAACACCTGTGTTACCTGAACACTTGACCTTGCTTTGCCCTGGATTATTCATAATGCTGGCATCGAGTCACCACTTGCCAGGAAAATTGTATTGGGTTACTCACCATCACATGAGACGGGCCTGCCTCCAAACAGCAGATTCAACCAATGCTAAAAATTGCACGTATTCATAAGCCTTTGCCAGTTGACTGCCTATTTCCCAGCCATAAGGGTTTTGGTAGTTTGGCCTCCAGCCTTGTTGCTAACAGCACTCAACTGAACAAAACAGCATCTCTTCTAAGCATGCTGGGGCACTAACAGACACCACAAAGTGAAGTATGCCCCTGAGAACTTGCTCAGAGCCCTCAGAAAGGCTTGCCTTGACTAAAATATGCCTTGGGTCAAACTCCGCTGCCTCACATCAGGATACAATGGCCAGGAGAGGAACCAAGAAGTGGAATCACCCGCTAGATTTTACACCACCAGTCATCATTGACTTACCCTAAACTTATGTTAGAAGTCACTCAAATCTAACTCAGCCCTCCCGGTCATCTCGTTCTGAAATGCTGGCTATGGACTTTGTCTTCTTGTTTCATAACTACATTTTGGACTCATTTGATGGCTTCTTGAACTCTCATGCAGCACTTCAACTCTGACTTGGTCACAGCATAGTACTGCATCACATAAATACATTTTCCTCTTGGAGTTTTTAGTAAAGGACTTCTGGAGCATGCAAGCCTGCTCTCCCTCAGGCTTTAAACCATCCGTTCTTTCAGGACCATAATGCCAGCACCCTGGGGCAGTAGAGACAGTCTCTGGAAAGGACTAGCAAGAATATCTGTAACTTGCTTTCAGTTACACCCATTATACATGCCCAATAGCCTTTGGGAGAAACACTAACTACTGGAAAGCAGAAGCAAATTCCTATAGCTTTATTCTAACAGTAGCCGAGGCTGTGTTGGTAGGCCAAGTTGTGGCCATTGCCTTTAAATGTATTAATTCTGCTTTTTAGAGAAACATGTGAGTCTTGGCAGAACAGGCGGTAAGATTTCAGAGCAGTTGTGTTATAATTCTATAAGCTTAGCTTATAGAATTACAGCTGTTCCAGATGTGGGTCACCATGTTCAAACTGGTATTCTTAATACCAGTTCCCAGAACTGCTCAGGACTTGGAGCTTAATTTTCTTCAAGGGTTGTGATTAGTTGATTCCAGGGGAAACCTTAGTTTTTGTCCCAGTCAAGCTCTTGTTTCCATTTCTGTCCTCTAGACTAGCTAAATTTATCTCTACCTGTTTGAACCTATTGCACTTCCTACTCCTTCGTTCCAAAAGGTGCTGATTGTTTATAGCCTGCAGTTCTTTGGAGGGAAAGAGGTTTCAGGCCAAAAAAAAACCGCGTGTAAGTGAGACGGTGGCATTTATAGCCAGGAAGACATTGTTCTGTGAACAATGAAAGGGCAACCTCTGCAAAAGAGCAGGATGTTCGGGGCACTCCTGCCAAACTGCCCACCATCTACACAGCCATGTCAGAGACTGCCTATATAAGCCAGCAAGGAGCACCAGCAGGCCCTAACTACTCCTAGAAGAGAGAGGTTTGCTCTTAAGTGCCTCAAGGCTGCCCTTTCTTTGCCATACAGGCAGTATCCAAAGGTCCTTTGATACTTTGATTCCAGGTAAATGCCCAAATTCTTCCGTGAATTGAAAAGTCCTCTGCAAATTTGCAGTGTCAGAAGTTTGAGTGACACAGGCCATGCTATGTCTTAGGGCTTCCTGTTTTCCAGCTCAGGGGATTGAAAAGGCCATGTACTAAAATTTAGTAAAGACCACACTGACTTCAAGATGAACTATTAAGGGGCCAATCGAACAGACTGCCACAAATACTCCTGGATGTGAAACGAAGCCCTTGATAAGGTTTTGTTGATGAGTTCTATTACTCACCATAAAGGACCTTAACTACATCTAGAAGACAGGAAAGAAACTGCATTCCTAAGCACCATTTTTTAAAACTCCAATGCTTTAAGTAAGAGCACTAAATATCTATTGACGTGTCAAATTCAGCATGACTCTGCTCTTGGTATACGAAGGCTTCGTTCTTCCTGGTAGCAAGATGGAGATCTGGTACATAGAGATGAGAAACATTTTCCTCATTAATCTCTATGGGTCTGCCTGGAGACCCAAATCTTAAGCATATGCTTATGTACTTGATTGAACACAGAAAAAACTTAAGCACACGTTTCAGTGTTTTGATGAGTGTTGCCACATGAATTTCAACATGGCTTTACGATCTATAGCTTGACTGACAGACTCAACCCTTTCAAACATATATTATCTAATTAGTGCCTGAAGGGAAAGGCCTAGATATAGAACATTCATCTTTTAGCACACAACTCACACAGCATTTCATGATGTCTTGACACTTATTAATTGCATTCAGTTTGAATATAAACACTGTCACATGATCCTTAATCGAGAATTGGCTGAAATACCATAAACAAAGGATTACAAGCATAGGGCAGGGAGGATGTGTCTCAGGGGATGCCACGGGGAATTTTGGTCGTGTCCAGTCTTGTTCTCACACCATAAGGAAAACAGAGTTATAAACAAGCCAGAATTTGTAGATGGTAGAAAACAGACTTGAGAACAGCCAAAAAAACAGAAAACCTGGAAATGTTCGAAATTTGGTGGATAGAGAGAAAGAAAGAAAGAGTTGTAATGGAAAGGAAGTAAGAAATTTCTATCTTCTTCTTCTCAGCTGGAACAAAGACAATACTCTCAACACCTTCTGTCCAAAGAGTTAAAAAAACCTCCAAGGATTATCCAAAGTATGCACAGAACTGTAGTAGAGACAGTATCCCAGTATCATACAGATCAATAAGACTGGGTTTCTCTCTCCAGGGAGAAAGGCAGAAGTAGAAATGTTCTGTAGAACTACCACATCTTCTAAAAATCTCCAGCAGCAAGAATGGCACCAGTATAAATCCCCTTCCTGCCTCCCCTCTGTCTGCCAACATTCTTCCCTGAGGCTGTTCCAGCTTTGCCACCTCCAAGTCTATGGACTACAGACTTCAGTCATCCCTGCTCCTGTTACAGGATGGGACTTGTTACAGAGGCAAGATAAACCTAATTTCCTAGCTTAGTCATGATGTCTGGAAAATTCCTTCCTTGCTCAAGCAGTCAGAGCCTGGGACCCCAGGATGTGACTGCCACCAACAGGCAGTGGAAGAAGTGGATGACACAAAAGCACTCCAGGGTTTGAGAGTCTCCTACAAGAGTGTATGACTTTGAAGGTGTTCACAAGACCATGGAAGATTCTATGGGATGGAAGGACAAGAGCCTAAACTTGCAATGAAAACTAAAAGGACCGCAAACTTTGGCAACCCCTTTCTGAATAGAACACACTCTACCCTTCAGCTAAGGGGAAGCCAAGTGCTGGAGCCTGAATTACGTGTTTGTGGAACCGCAAGAAGTTAGCCCAAACACATTTTTTCACATTAGTTTGGCGTTTGCTAAAAGCCACTACAGCTGCATTTATAGCAGTTCATTTTTTCAGATGACCAGAAGACTTATCTTCATCTGCCTGTCAATTAATTAATCTATCATTTCGACCTTCCCTTCAAGTAAAAGTGCTCTCTCATAACTTTCATACCACATTGAATTTTTACCATGTGGGGGAATCAAGTAAAATTCAGAAGAGCTTTCAATTGGTGTGAGAGAGAAAGAGATGAAGGAAAGTGCAGCAACAGTATATTTCAGAGCAAAATCATTTATTCTGCCTAACAAAGAAGCTGCTATCTAGAAACAAGACTGATTATTCATAATGCTACCCACTGCTATTACCAGAACTCTAAAGCCCCGATAAGCTTCTATCCAACATGTTTAACACGTCAAAGTCAATTTGCCTTTCCACGTGTATATTTCATAGCATTACTTCAGTATACAACCAGCCACCCAAGTATCAAATTGAGTACACTTTTGTTTGTACGTATTTAATATTACCCTAGCTCTTGACAGCTTTAAAAGAACACACATCTTGGAAATAACTGAGCTTTCTTTAAGAAAAGATCTGCCATGAAAACTTGTTTTTTCTCTAAGCAGCTTAATGGTAGAGGGTTACTATTTTAAAGTAGGAAGACAGATTGTGTAATTGTATATCTTTATAGTTACATACTGCAATAAACAGTATGATTTATAGGAAGAGTAACACAGGACAGGGATATCTCCCCTAACAAACACCCTGCAATGGCAAACTCCAGACAACAGGAAAAATAAGGGATACACCAAGGAGCACAGAGCAAGCAAACTGACCATACAGATTCAGCTCAGATCCATCAGGCCTCCTAACCCTTGCAACAACACCCATCCCAAGCCAGCTACTGGAATCCCTGATAGCTCAAGTAAAGCAACAGTACATAGACATAGATCAGGTCCAGTACAGACTTTTCAGCCCCAGTGACACAGGACCAGGCTGTCTCTGCCTGTGGTCCCACTTCTAGAGGCACCAGCTCTTGGTCAAGAGCTGTTTAACAGCAACGCCACCACTTCTGGCATCAAGCTACTCCTGAAAGACATGTAACTATTCTCGCTCCTGCGTCTGAGCCAATAGCCCCCAGGTCTCTGCTCAGTTTGCCCCACGTCCGGACAGCCACTCACAGAACTCTGACAACACCCTGCAAATAGTTTAGTCTGCCCAAGAAACACCTCAGCTTCACTTGGAGTACCTGAGGGTATAAAATCCACCATGTCCTCCTCAGCCCCAACACTGCCAACCACCAAGCACATCCCCATCAGCTCCCACACAATCAGTGGAATTAACAACAGTTTGCTCACCCTTCAGAGAACAGCTTCTGCTGCCTGGTAGCCTCAGCATCCTGCTGCACCTCAAACACAGGGCCCAGTCTCCAGAACCCTCACAGCTCTCCCATTCCACTCCAACTGAGTATCTTTTTATAGCCCAGCCTCCTCACGCTGCATAAGACTCCTAGGCTGAGCCTCTTAATGCACCTCTGCCTGGTAGAGGGTGGGAATGTGCCTCCCCACACGGCTTTACAAATACTGGACAACTTCACATAGTCTCTGCAAAGACAGAGAAATTGTCATGTCCCCAGCCAGGGAAACCAAGGCAGCAGCTTCAGCATCATCCCTGCTGCCGGTCAGCACCAAACCTGTGCCTTTCTTCCATTAGCACAGGGAGTCAGGAACAGCTGTGCAGGCCATAAGCAGATCAGCTCCTCACACACAAAAAGCTTGTCTGAAGTGCCCAGCACCAATGAGCTCTGAAGCCGATTTCCACACAGTACTAGCAGGGCTCCCTTTAGGATGAATCACCTTCACAGACAAAAAATGAAAGCCTGAGGAAAGCTTATTATCCATGAAATGCAGACTTGCCAAAAAAATACAAAGCCCACAGCACTTTGAATTTAGCTTACCTTGGAGCATCCCTGCTATTTTAATGGAAAGACATCTAAGCATGCAAACACTGAAGTACAGGTTAAGAAAAGCTTGATGAAACCTCTGGCCCAATTTTCTTCCTGCTCACATTTCTGAAATAAGCCCATTTGGGGCAGAGATAGCCCTCTGCTTTCATATAACCAAAATCAGGACAATCTAAACTATCCCTGGACATTCAGCTTTAAAATACATGTATCCCTCCTCCACACTGTACACTGCATGTACCTGCTACCACAAGAGAATAACAAAAATCAATGGTTTTGTGTGCTCACTTGTGTTCTTCTGAATAAATACACAAAACACTGAAGATTTTCCCCTAAGTTACTTTGGAAAAGCTCCTGCAGTCATTCTTTGTGTCTAGTGAGCATTTCCTCTAATAAATGCAACACCCAGAAATATTGAGTTCATGTCACAGAGATACTTCCTTACAGCTGAGAATCATCAGGCTTTGAATCAGCTAAAAAGAGATGAATTAGCAAATACGGATGACATGCTACTATTTCCTACAAGAGAAGGACTCACCAGCACACATGATGAATTCTGAGACCCATACATGACATAAGTAAACAGTCACATTTTTTTAAATTATTATTTGGAGCATCAGGCAAGCTTTCTCAGCTTGAGAGTTGAACAAAAGGTGTCACACTTTTTTCCATTTACAGCATATACCTTGGACAGCGCTGACAACAATTAAAATGAGGTAAAAAAGCTTCCCAAATACTTTGGCATTGTCTGGACGGCCACTGAATTTTAATAACAATTTCAATTAATTAAGACAGGAAAACACCAGAATCGTAGCAACAGTGCTATTTTATTGTCAGCCTGTTGTGAGAAAGAGTATTCATCTGTTGGCCAGCAATAAAAATCAAAATAACTGCAAGTAGCCTTGGGGCTAGAATCTGCTCTTATTTACACCATCCAGGTAATTCCATTTATTGCAGTGGGACTTCTCCAGGCAGATATTGTGGTTGTGCAGCTGTTTAACACCTTGTGCAGAATAGAGCCCTCCAAGGAAAATCTGGCTCTGTGCATTTACGCTTTCTATCAGGCATACACTCATATGGGGCTATAATGAAATGTTAAAAAATAAAGTAAAAGAAAATTGGGGACTTCTGATTCAGGTTTTAACTCTGGCCTCCTGCACAAGGTTCCAACTGAATTACCAAGTTTGTATTGTGCCTGGGAGGCACAAGAAAGTATGAGGAGTAAAAAGCTCATTTCTCCATTACTAATTCCTATTATTGTTAACTGGAGTGAAAAATAAGGTGGATCAGAGCGAAGATGTCAGAAGAAAAAAAGATCAAATAACTTGAACAGGTAATAACAGTACATTGACTAGCTATAGCAGCTGGATTGCAGGTGGTAGTTTTTCCTCCCAAAGAATGGCTGGCATAGGAAACAGTTTCTGAGGTGAAAAAGAGGACGCTGGTCACGAGAGCAAGAGAATTACAGTCTTTGAAAGAACCCACCACCGCAGCAACACTGAAGCAAGGTATCCTTCTGGAAGAAGGAAAGTAGACTTGGCATTCTCACATGCTCTTACGTTTCCTCCTGCTCCCTTGTGTTTCTCAGCAGCTGTGGCAGAAGTGCCAGCAGAGGATGCATGCATGGCTGGAAGCGAGTGAGTCAGATGGCTGGGAGTCTCTCCCCTGAAAAGGGCCTTTTTGCCAGGCTACACATGAAGATGATGTCTTTGGTTGAGGCCAGTGCACCAGGAAATGCTGGCTTGCAAGATTTCTCACATACCTGGAATAATGCACCTGCTTAAGTTTGAAAGCAGTAACTGTTTTGTACCTACACTACCCACTGAAGGCCAGACAAGTTTGTCTTTTGTGGACACTGAAGGTGCAGAAAAGTCTCAGGTAAACAGCTTAGCAAAGAGAAAAGAGTGTGTTCATTGCACAATAAAGATGACATTTTTCTTTACAAAACACTTCAGATTGATGGCAGGGTATTGGCACAGAGAAGTTATCTGTACTCGGTGACTAATCTACCTTTGCAAGATACTGCTCCTACAGTCGATAACAGACTCAGACAGGAGTCCTGCCCCTGAAATCATTTCCCATTAATTTCAATCACTCTGAAAGGTTCAGCCACCAAAAGTTTCCAAGTCAGCTGGCACGCAAATATCTAGGTCCTGCCAATATTTTGTGATCCACTTACTGTAAACACATAGCTAATGAATGTTCATTCCCTTGATGATTATTTTGGAAAGTGGAGACATGTCTAAGAGTATTTACAAGGTATGTGGTCCTCCAAAAAATTGATAAATATTCTGACGCATCTTAAAACAGAGGCACTAATGCCTTCAGCCAAAGAAATAATGCTAATCATGTATAAAGACATGAGTTATCTCAGGAGTCTCAATGTATTAACTTCATTATCTCTGAGCACTGCATTTGTTAAATATGCTGACCCCATAGCTTGGAAAAGGACAGGAACAAGATTAATGCAGATGAAAATTGCTAGCTGTTGTGGAAACCTTTGCATAGCTGTGATGGCAGTTTTGTATCAGTCTGTGGATTACATACTTCCACCATCAGCAATGGCCATTGCTAACACATAATGTCCACTCAGCAGGACCTGAGACTGCAGTTCTTCCAGCACACAGGATGCTCCAACTCTGGGAGAAAAGCAGACCTGCAAGTGAAAACGAGATGTGCCAAGGCTGCTGTCCCTGCTTCCACTGAGCTAAGCTAGAATTTGGCAATGCACTATCAATAGCCTACAAGAAAACTTGAACGTGATGCCCAGAGGGGCTGATCTAAATATCTAGGCACAAGGTAAAAAATGTTTCATAAATGCACTCCTGTGCAAACAGACATGCATACCCTTAAACAGAAAGTTGAAAATTATGTTTTAACAATACTGTGTTAAGAACCACCAAGAAAAATAAAATTGAGGGGTTTTTCACTACAACTCTTTAAAGGCAGGTGATGAGACCCCTTGAAGACACCGAGAATTTAGAAATATGAAGTAACTTGCAGATGCTGTGTCTGACACAGCACATCTCCTGTAAGGCTGTACTCACTGCCTGCCATCTTAGAAAGCTTTGAGGCGTCAAGGAAGTTGAATGCTGTCTTCCGGTCCTCAGTTCTTCTACAAGAGAGTGTGTCTTCCAAGGAAGGGAACAGGAAACGTGCCTCTGTGTGTGATCATGTTGCCATCTAGTGACCGCAACCCAGAGACCGCTCAAGCCCTGACACTCCTCCGCAAGCACAAACAATGCTGTGTGTGAAGCAACAGGGTCTTCTATAACTGAGACCTCGGGGGAAATCGGAGCCGTTGCCAAAATATACAGGATTATTCCTCCTAAATTTGCAAGTCTCACATAGGCAGAAACAGCAAGTTCCTTGAGCAGGGTGATAAGGAACTAAAAGCTCATAGAGGTTGTAGCTCTTGCAGTATCATTTTCGTGCCACCCTTGAGCTCCAGAGCCAACAGGGCAGTTCCCTTTCCTGAATTCACACGGAGAGTTGACAAGACCAGCCACAACAATCAGTTGTGGCCAGCGCGTCTCTGCCATTCCTGTGAGATTCACTCAACTTGCCCTGTTAAGCACACAGAAGAACAAAACATTCCGGCCTGGGTATTAAGAGTGCAGGGCCTCCTCTACTGCTCTTGCACCACGATTCAATGGCAGATTTTCTGGGACAGGGAAAAATACAGTTATTTTCTACAGCCCAAAGGATGTAGGTACCCAGCATTCTTTTGCATTACCAAAATACGTAGGCAAATAAAATCTCAGTATTACACACACAGGCACTTCTGAAATCCAACTCTCACATGCTCTTTAGGCACTTTTTACCAATCCTGGCCCACGACACTCAATTTCCATCAATTATGGTGGCAAACTTCTTCTTTGGCAGTTTGAGAAGGCCAACTTTCTTTTGTAAACATGTCCATTCACATGCCAGTAAGTATACATATGTGTGTGTGTGCATTTGTGTTTATAAATATACATACACACAAACAAAGCACCTTCCCCAGGGACCAGTCTTTTTATTCTTTTCCTTCTATACACATCACTACAAAATAAGCTGTAAACAACTGAACAAAGACTTATATGTGACTTCCTGCAGTATCTTTTGAGACTTTTCCACCCTGCCTAATCACTACACATTACCACCCCAAAGTCTCTGGATCCTGAAAATTTCTTCTCCCCACAGTATCAGCATTTGTGGAATTTGTCCTTGTTTTTCCCCCTGTTGAAAGAAGACCTTCTGTTTCCACCCTAACAGAGTCACACATCAATATGGATCAGTATCATCTGGATGGTTCTCACTATAAACACACACAGAGTCACAAAAATAGCTCAAGTGTCTTCTTCGTATTATTCTCTGTATTACCTCTTTCTTTTGCTTTAGGATCTGAAAAGCTACAATTTTTTTTTTTTTTTTGCTAAAATATAAATACATTTTAGGTCATCTATTTCCTGATCAAATACAGACAATGAAAGACTAATTTCAGCATACTTTTCCCCTTAAGCTGTTATAGAAGTTTCAATGTGGTTTCCTGAGAGATATGATACACACAAGAATTGCTAGCAGATATTATTTACTGGCTTAAATTAATTAGAGATCAAAGAATGGGGAAAATAAGCCTCATCTTTCTTGTTCTTCTTGGCAGTGGAACTTTTGTACCACTTAGAAAACCAAAAGGCAAGCAGAAAAGAAAAAACATGAGGATATACAATTGCACTGGCGAGAAAAACATGGTCACACTGAAATACCTAAGGGATCTAACGACAGCTTCCAAAAGCTATCATAATAACTAAATGAATAAACCAAGTCAGATGCTGATTACCAAGCACAGTGGCCCTTATTGCCAACAGCCATTAAAAAATCTTGACGTAGTAATGCCAGTGTGAATAGCTGAAGATCTTCCTGCACTGTGACAGTGCTCTAGGATTTTGGATGAGATAGTTTCTACAGAAAATGAAGGACAGAATGTAGCCCCATACATCCCTCTTTGGGAATTAAGGGAATCAAATTTCTGAAAATGCACTCAGTGATGAAGCTCAGGTTAGGTTAGCTCAGTTAGGTTTGCTCAGGATTTCCTGTTAAGCACAAAGAAAAAAAACCATAAAGTAGAATGAAGAATAGTTATGTGCAGGATTCCTATTTTTGCTCTATTAGGCTAAATATGATTATTCATGTAGTCAATTAATTTTCCCCAAAATAACTTACTGCCTGAGACTAGAGACCGAAATTTTGTTCTATTCTTTCCTGTGGGAACTTATATTCCTTAGGCAATCCCTTAAAATCAGGTTTTCTTTTAGTCTTTAGTAAAGTGCTTCCTTTCCAGAGAGACCACCCAGAAGAAAACAGGAAGTCCCATAGTTCCATATTCTTTAAGGAGCAGAATGTTGAATTCCAGCCCCATACTTACCCAGTCACCAAGTAGTTAATGTGTTGAGCAGCTACTTCATGTTCTGCAGATATGTATGCACAGATTAGCAGTGGCTGGAATAAAAGACTACAGCCCAAGGAAGGCGGAGCATTCTCAGAAACAGCAGTCTGGCAAGAAGCTATCAAGGGAATAGATCCAGAACCCCCAAGAAGAATGAGACGGACTGACTGGGAACAATTAAGGAAAATCATTTTATTCTCTATAAAGGAGAGAAGAGAGCATCTTTCTGAAGCTATGGAGTCCCTGGAAATTTCCATTAACACAGGATTCAGAAGAGAGTAAAAGACCAACAGACTGGACCACTCATAACCTCTTGGAGGATACCAGTAAAACTTCTCACAAGGAGAGTGGAAAGTCTTGCTTGGCATTATCTCCCTATCAAACATGCTAATGATGGCAACACTGCTTTTAGAGCAGTTTTCATCCCAGTGCAAACCACGCAGCTGCTGGCTGCTTGTGTTGGGAGTCAGTCACACATTATTACCTGGCTACGCAACACCTTGCAGAGCAAAGCAGAATGCTCCAATGCCCCCTTTCTCCGCTCAAACCCTTACCTGACCAGAAGCTGCACGATGCTCCTCAGAGAAAGCCATTCAAAAGGCAAAAGAGTCCATCCCCAAGCCCATTAGGTCTTTGATTATTGACAGTGTTAATGATTAGCAGTAACTATTGAGAGATTTAGGATTGAACTGGAGGATTGACTGACAATACCAGCTCCTTTTATGCAGATACTGGAACAACCAAACCCAGACTCACCTAAGAACTTTATTACCAAATCTTATCTGATTCCAGCTAGGGAAGCAGAGAACAGTAGTCATCTTGGGGAAAGATACAGGACCCTAGAAATAAACAATACTCTGTTCATTCCATCAGCTTTTGTATCTTATTCAAAAAAACATGTTGTGCATAATCTATTATGAAACTGGTTATCCTAAATAAGCAGAAAAAGATGATTTCTTCTCTCTGTCTCTTGCAAAGTTTTGGTCCCAATGTAATCTAGCTGCAATGAGTTTCACAGACTAATTCCACAGTATGTGGCGGTGCATTCCCAGGGGGGCAGGTGCGATCCTTTCTATGAATCAGCAGCTTTGAATTTTTTTGTTACAGTGAGCATCGCCTCTGGTTCTCTCTGCTTCTTTCTTTCTTCTCTGTGACCTCAGAGGGCATGGGCATGTTCCTGGTTGGACCTGTGTCACAGGGTGACAATCACGATACAAAAATAGCCCCCTTGCAAATCTATGTATTAAAACTAATAAATTATCCAGAAGGAGCAAGTCGCCTTAAAGATCAGAGGCTCAACTGGACCCACATTTCCAGCTGGAACAAGGGCAGGTTTACAGATCCAGCTGATCAGCACTCTCTCTCACAAAACAGGGGTGAATGGGGGGCTGAGTCATGGAAGTGTGAGGCAGAGATACGTGAAAGGAGAGCGCAATGTGCACATACTCAAAGGCATGAGTCCCACTGCTGCTGCAAAGGATGTGCCAGCAGGTTGTATTCCACAGATGATGGAACAAGGAGAAAATTCCATTCACCATTCCTACACTATTCCTTCTTTGGAGAACTTTATCACATGCCATCTCCTTGATCCTCCTAAGGCAAATTAATCCATTCTATGGCAGTGACTCCCTTCTGGTCCATGGGGCCTGGACAAGATGAACACCTTACATGACCTCAGCACTTCCGTCAAGTCCCTGTGTGCCTCTGTGGCTCTTTGAGGATGAGACAGGAGCAAAGCTTGTGACTTGCATCCTGTCAGTCACAGGTATTCTCAGATTCCCCTGAGTGTAACATGCCTGGGGAGAGCACAAAGATAGCGCTGTTTACCTAGACTAACACTCTCAGCCCCAGAGCGGAAAAGGCAAGCAAATCCATGGCCTGTCAGAGGTGTCATGGAATCACATAATGGTTGGGGTGGCAAGGGACCTATGGAGGTCAACTTGTCCAACCTCTCTGTTCAAGTATGGTCACCTAGAGCAGGCTGCCCACAAACATCAGCCTTGCTCTCACTGGTTTTGGTGGGAAGCACTGGTGCCTACAGCACCTTGCAAGACAGATCTCTTGCCTTAGGCATTCATTTTATTATGTAACAATATATAGATGAGAAAAGCAACTGATAATATTTCACAGGAGGCAGTGCTGTGTGGAATGGTGATGGACTCTGATATAAAAGACTGTTTGTAAAGCAACTATTTCTACATACACAAAAAAACCCCCCAGAAATGTTTAAAATATTTCTGTTCAGGATTCATTCATAGCCAGTAAAACTCTGCCTGCAATCCTATATCAAAATAAGCCATCTTCCTATTTATCCATCTTAGTAAACTGAAAATATACAAAATAGCAAACCAACCCCTCCCTTGAAAGAACATAGATGTTACTATCTCAGCACTGGAACAGAAAGAAAAACAATCATCTTTGCAAATTAATTGATTCATTAATTGAAATTCTTAAAGAACCAGCAGGAAACAGTTGTCTTAAGGCTTTTTGTAGGCCATGGAACAATTTAGCAAGGAGAAATCCTATAATTCTCTTTGAAAGATCTTGAAGGGCTTTGTAAGGCAGTGCTATTAACACTACAGATGGGAAAGCCAAGGCTTTATACGGTGGTAGGATTTATCCAAGGCCATTTTACAACCAAGTAGTGGAAAGAGGAATATAAACTAAATTTCTTAATTCCCAGACCACCGGCAGTTTCCCTTAGCCTAAAGTCTATCACATGCATGACCGGAACAGCAGTTGATAACTAACCTGTTTACTCATGGGCCCTCACATTGTGGTTTTGTGAGAATCCATGTGGAAACCTGGTGGGATGCAACAACGCTTAACAATGCTCAGTCACAAATCACTCTCCCTTATGCAACTAAAGGCAGTAAGATGCAACAGGGGCCCACTTCTGAGAAGTAAGGCCGATTTCATACTAGACTTGATTGAAACGCCTCCCAGGACTCAGTACTGCTGTTCTCCAGTGCTCGGTATTGTGGATGGTCCTGTTTAACATCTTTGTCGATGATTAGGGTTGAGTGCATCCTCAGTAAGTGTTCAGGACACACCTTGGGTGGGAGTGTTGGTCTGCTGGAGGGCAGGAAGGCTCTGCAGAGGCTGGACCAATGGGCTCTGCAGAACAGCTGGATGAACTTCAACAAGGCCAAGTGCCCAGCCCTGCATTTGGGTCGCAACAACCGCAACCAGTGAGACAGGCTGAGGGAAGAGTGGCTTGAGAGCTGCTCAGGAGAAAGGGACTTGGGCGTGCCGGTTGACAGGTGGCTGAATATGAGCCAGAAGTGCGCTCAGGTGGCCAAAAAGGCCAATAGCATCCTGGCCTGTATCAGGAATAGTGTGACCAGCAGGACCAGGGCAGTGATTGCCCTGCTGTACTTGGCACTGGTGAGGCCACACTTCAAGCCCTGTGTCCAGTCGTTCAATTCAGGAAGGACATTGAGGTGCTGGACAGAAATCAGACAAAGGCAAAGGACCTGGTAAAAGATCTGGGGGGGGGAAAAAAAAAAAAAAAAGTAAGTTCTAAGAGGAGCAGCCGAGGGAACAGGGTTTGTTTAACCTGGAAAAAAGGAGGTTCAGGGGTGACCTTATCCCTCTCTACAACTCCCTGAAAGGAAGCTGTAGTGAGGTGGGGGTTCGTCTCTTCTGCCATGTCTCAAGTGAGAGGATGAGAGGAAATGGCCTTAAATTAATCAAGGAGAGGGTCAGATTAGATATTGGGGGGAAAAAAATCATTGAAAGAGTGATTTGACATTGGAATAAGTTGTCTGGGGTGGTGGTGGATTCATAGCCTCTGGATATGTTCAGGAGGCATCTGGATATGCTGCATTGACTGTTAGACTTGACGATCTTGAATGTCTCTTCCAACCTTGCGACCCTGTAACTTCCACCAGCGGCTCAGGGTTACCTGTGGGGAGTCACGGCAGAAAACCCCGAGGCAGAGGCGGGAGCCACGACGGCGGCCGGACCCTCAGCCCGACCCGGGGCTGCCCCGACGGCCGCGCCACGCGCCACAAGATGTCGCCCTCCCCTCAGGCAGGGCCGGGCCGGGCCCGCCGGAGACCCCCACGGGGCCGGAGCCCCCGCGGCGAGAGCCGAGAGACCCGAGAGCAGAGAGTCGAGAGCGGGGAGAGCCGAGAGCGGCGGGGCGCGGCTCTCCGAGGCCGCCCGGGAGCTGCTGGGCCCCGCCTGCCGGTGGCTGGCGCGGGAAGGCGCCGCAGAGCCGCGGCCGCCATGTCGCGGAGCAGCCCGATGGCCGCGGCCGGCCACGGCCGAGGGAGAGGCGACGGCCGCTTCTCCACCCCGCAGATCCACCACCTCATGGAATCATAGAGTCGTTTAGGTTGGAAAAGACCTGTGAGGTCATCAAGTCGAACCATTAATACTGTCAAGTCCACCACTAAACCATGTCCCCAAGTGTCACATCTACAATACTCCCAGGGATGGTGACTCTGCTGCTTCCTTGGACAGCTTGTACAAGTGATTGACAACCTTTTTGGTGAAGAAGTTTTTCCTAATATTCAATCTAAACTTCCACTGGTGCAACTTGAGGCTCTTCCCTCTCATCCTGTTCCTTGTTACCTGTGAGAAGAGACCAACCCACACCTTGCTAGAAGCTCTTTTCAGGTTGTCGATAAAGATACCAACTAAACAGGACTGGCCCCAGAACTGAGCTGCAAGGAACACCTCACCACCTCCACAGCTGGTTCATTCTGCTCTATTCCTGTGATACCAATGTCCTTTAGCCCAACTTATTTTGCACTGTGTCTCTGTATAGTGAAAAACTCCCACATCCAGCAGTCTTAAGAGGATTCCTGATATTGTTGCTAGGAGAGTGCAGCAGCATCTTGTGGTGACTCTAGGTGAAGTTACTGTCTCTACTGAATACCCCATATGGGCCAAGCAATCCTCCGAAAGTGACTAAAATACAGAAATCACAAGATCTTTTGAGTTGGAAGGGGCCCAGAAGGATCACCAAGTCCAACTGTTAAGTGAATGATCCATACAGACATCAAACCCATGACCTTGGCATTGTTGGCATCATGCTCTAACCAACTGAGAATGCAAACATTTCATCCTAAAACCGGTCTCTTGCAAGGCTCAGCAGCCCCTGCTCCTTTTCAATTGACCCTTGGATGACAGTTGCAAGTTAGGACTAAAAGACCTGGCTGGGAAGGCAACAGCTGCTCTGCTGGGAGATGTGTCCACCTCCCACTTACTTGTCAGCTCTCATCTGCTAGGGGGTTATCAGCTTCCCGACTCTGTAGGGAAGACAGAACTGAATGACCCTTTTCAAATGTACCACTAAGCTTTCTCTAAAGATGTTTTGGTGATCCTGGAGGACGTCTCCTGTCCCAGCCACACATAATATCTAGATCCAGCCCAGACCACACACAGTGGTATTTAGGTTCTGAGACTGAGAGCTTGCAGACACGTGACCATGAGTGTGCGGGAGATGGGAAGAAAGAGGTCGCCCACAGCAGCATCTGAGCAATCCTGAAATGATGGCATGTATGTAAATGACATAGGAGGGTTCAGAGCAGGAATCTGCTTTCACAAAAATATTTGCCCTCTGTGACATGAGGAGTCCTGCGGATGTCAATGAAACAGGAGTGGCAAGCCCTGGTCCTCAGTAAGGAGTCAGATTTCCCTATTTTTTTATACTCACAGGATTATTATGAACATCTGGTAAACAAATTCTTTCCTAATGGTTGACAAGATTTTGACCATTTCCTTTTCGACAGCTGGCTTAGAGTAGGAAGACACAGACTCTAGGGTTTAGATTCACTTTTTTTTCATAAGTAGCTTCTTCCACACAAGATCCAAGCAAAGATTCTGCTTACACATGATTGTATTCACCAGCAAGCCATAACTGCTGAGGGGGAAAGTTTTCCGTAAGGATCTATTTAAATCTATGAATCTCCCTTCCTTTACAAGACAGACGCAATGATACTAGCTCTGTGCATTCCAATGTTTGTTTGATACCTCTGGAAAATAAGATTACAGTTCTAAACTCTGTGCAGGAAGTTAAAGAGTAGAGTTACATAGTGATTCAATGCACAACAGCAAGATAATTAAACCTGGCACCCAGGAGAATTCTTTCTAATTGACTTCCTGGATCAGATTTTGCTGGCAAACACTGGAAGTGAAGATTAAAAGAGTTTAACAGCTTCCATCTTCAAAAGGTGATTTTTAAGGGGAAAATATCATACTTCATTAAGAATTTCATTGGAGCTGCCATGAATTATGTTCTAAACAAGACATACTTCAATGCTGTCTTAAGACATACTTCAATGCTGTCTTTTTTTACATTGGTTCTGTAGATCCAAGTGCATTCTAGGGGAGCTTATATATTGTTTCCATGGTGAAAATTATTTTAACTGTATGTGATCACCATTGCCCCCTCTGTTTGCTTGTAATCTCTTCTACTCCTCCACTTTCCCCTTCCAAGTATATGAACATCAAGATTTTTTCCTTCTTCCTTTCACTCACACAGGTAACAGAAGAACCATCTCTCAAGCAGTCATGACACCTGTTTATTTACTGGTTGGGATAAAAACCAGTTCTCTTTGTATTCAAGTATGGAAAACAAATCAAAGAAATGTAATAACTAGATGCTAAACTCTTTTTTTTTTAGCCTGCTGAAATGAGGCTTATGTGTTCCTTCTGTCTGTTTTCCTCTCCTTTCCCACCCTCCTCCTCCATTCAAATGCTTTTAAACCTGTTGGCCAATTCCAGCTAAATTTGGCAGAGAGGTAGGAAAGTAATATCTTTGCACCCTCACCAAGCCTAATGAGAATCAGAAGTGAGCTGAGAAGAGATACCCAAATGACTGCCCTTGTTTTAGGAAAGACTCTGTGACTCCAGAGTCACCCATTTGGCTGATGGGGTGACCCAGCAACAAGCACACACCAGCCAGCCTCCACACTGGTTACTGGAGCTTTCCCACTGCCAGTGTCTGCTGCCTGGCCAGCTGGCACTGTGGCATAGGAAAGCAGGCGGGACTCATATGATGGGGGAACAGAAGGTGCTGTGGGACTGTGCAAGTCACTGCGTGAAGCTGTATTTAAAGGGTTGTGTGTACAGAGGCAGGGAATGAAGATGCATAGGAAGCAGCTTTCACTGCATCGTCTGCTCCCAGAACAACTACTCACAGTGACTGATACTACCCACTTGGTAATAGCCACCTTCAAATAGCACAGCAATCCAAACAGGCACGATTCTTTCCCCATGATACATTTTACTGTTCTACATAAGCAATTTGGGTAGGATACATACAAGAAGGTTTCCTGTACAAAATGCTGGACGGAATATTCTTTATCATTCTTAGCCACTGCCTCCAGACAACCTATATTATGCCCTTTGCATCCTGAGTGGGAGCCAGGACTGCTAGAGTGATGAATCAATAACATCCATAAGGAAAATGAAATGTAGGAAGCTCTTATTCAGTAGATTTTGCTTTTGTTAATTGTTGCTATATTTCATTCCAGCCCCACATCCTTTCAAACGGCTGGGACTGTGACTCAGCTTCAGCAACTTACATCCTCAGAAGAGAGAGGAGCCACCCTCCTGGGGCTGATTTCTCTATTGCTTCATAGCTCCATTGCTTGGCAGGCTTGTCTATCACACAGATCCTTTTGCAGATCTCATACATCCCACATCCCTGTCTTGTCCCAGGCAGCTGACCACAGTGAGCAAGGACAAGGACAGCTACTGCATCAGGGGCCAGCAAGATAATCCTGCTAGCAAGACAGCTGCATGGGGAAATGCTGGCTTTGCTCACTTGGTATCGTTGTCCTACCCTCAGCAGATACATCATTTAAATGACAGAGCTTGAACTTGGCCTAAAGACAGAGGAGCAAGACCCACTCTCCAACCCTGCCAGCACGTGATGGACAGGCAATCCAAATTAACAAGGGCAATTATTTCTTTGGCTGTGGTGCTTCAATCCAGTAGATTTGGTTTGTCAGTCATGAGTCAGCTCCAAAGTAAGCTTGTGCCTTCAAGATATGGTATGCTTCAGAGTTGACACCTCCTAAGTCTCTCTGTACTTATGGAGAGCTTAATATTGCTGTTCCTAGGTAGCAATTACACTAGACAGGAGGTTGGGAGGAGGGGTTCACATAACTGGCAACCAGAAAGAAGGAGTCAAAATAAAGTTAATGAGATAACTGCTGTGTCCTCTTTAAAATAGATCAAGGCCCCTTAGGTGGAAACTACGGAAAAGCATAATGAAAGCAAACCGAAAAAGCAATGAATAGCAACAGGAAAATAAACTAGAGACATATGTAAAACAAAGGCAGAGGCAAAACCAACAGGCCTTTCCAATCTTCACCCTTTAAGCGCCAGGTCCTAGAACCAGGAGATTGCATATCCCAGTTTCATTAAAGAAAGTTATTTTCTCCTTCTTGCCATCCTCTCCAAAGAAGACTTCAAAAACCTGACATAGATGTGTTTTAAAGAAAATCCAGACAAGACACCCAGATTTGGCCAGCAAGCACGGAGTCTTTAAAACCACATCAATCTTGTAATTCTTTGAAATTTGCCCCACAATTTTTAAACAGCAAGGAAATGTTCAAAATGATGATAATACTGCATGGATTGGATTAATTAATAGTTTGGGCCCTGGAAACATTATACAATTATGCTGCTTTCTAGACATAATGAGACTATTTTAATTTTTTTTAAAGTGCTTATAAAAGGTGTTTATGTGCAAACTTGTAGCTTTCAGGTCAAGTTGAAATCCAGTACCAGAAGGTAACCCACAAGGACTCAGATGTGGACAGACACACCAAAGCTTGTAAGCTCTGTATTGTAAGCCCAGTGTTTCCCACTGCTTCTGGAGACAGTACATTTATGTTGCTAAAAGACCCAGTTCACACCACAATGACAATGGGACACTATAATGAGATTGGTGGGACACAATAAGGATATTGGCAGCTGCCTGCAAGTCTTCTACTGCTAATGTTTTAGAATAGGTCGGACACCACAACCCATATTTAGAGCATGCTTTTCAGAGACATTGGCCACCCACAATTCCTACAGGGCTGGGCACAGACAGCAAGCCAACAGCTGTAAAGTTCTTATTTCAAATGTTGTGTTTCCAGTCAACACACAAAGCTTAGGTAGGGAACATATTGTCAGGAATGCCTTCTGGGTTTGTCTTTTTTTCTTTTTTCAGCCTGTTTCCCACATAGTTTTACTGAGGAACAAGAAAATCAAATGACTTGCATGGAGGTCACAGAGTGAGTCATCGGCTCAGCCCAGTGACGGTCAAATAATGCTTATTTGTAAAACTATAATTTTATAGTGCTCTACTGCATAGCTTTAAAAATGAATGTATGGGAAAAATACACCCACGTATGACAAACGTACTTATACTCTCTCTGCTTTGGGTGGACATTCTGTTAGTCACAGGGAAGCATCTGTGTAAAGCTTTTTTTGTTGCTGCTTTTTGCTTCTCTAGACGTTTCATCAAATGGTCCCTGAGTCAGAAGAAGTGGGTTTTGCTATTAAAGTCTGTGTGGAGGCTGCATTCCAAAGCTGTTGGAGGATTCAAAGATAAATATTCCTACTTTGGGGAAATTTTTTTTAAAAAAACCCTAACATCTTTGATTTAAAAACAACAACAACAACAATCCAAACTGAATGTAATGTTTACGAAGACAGCAAAAAACCAATGATCCTTACTGATAGTCTCTGGAACCGAAACCCGAGAGGAGTTTAATTAAAGCACAAGTTCCTTTAAAATTGCTTTCAGTTGTATAGCGTATGCGCCTACTGCGCTAAAAAAATGGTATTGATTCATATTGAAACTAATTCCAACAGCAACAAAATATTAGCCAGCAACCTCACGCAGCCACTGTGCAATGAACAAAGCTCTTTGGAGCAGGAGCCATCTCTGTTTAGTGATTTGTATTTTGTGTGCTGAGGGTGGAATGCAGGCCTGTAATAATCTGTCTCAAGAAAATATTTGGGGGTGAGCATATGTGCTATGTCTCCTTTGGCTGGCTGTTTTGGAGCCCTCATGTATCCATCCTTGCAGATACACATCAAGAAAGTGAGGGAGAGCTGTGCAGTGGAAGACAATGGAATCACCGCATCCTGTTGAAAGTGTTTCCCACATACGTATAAAACCAGCAGCTGCATAGCATACTGGATGTGTAACACAAGGAGGTCAGACTTCAACTTAAATTTAGGTATGTTGCTCACGGTAGCACCCCCCTTAGTTCAGGGCAGCTGCTGAGCAGTACCTTCAAACCCACAGTTCTCCCTGCTCTGGTCTCCCATGAACAGCAGAAATGATCAGGAAAGTCTGTGCTCTCTATACATAGTATCTGTTATCATCCCTTCCATGCGGCACCTAAGTGTAGATGGGCTTGGAAAGATTTTTCCCTCCCACCCGAACACACAGAAAGTGTTTTCTCTTGTGACCAGGGTGTCCTGATGAGTATGATGGAGGACCTGACTTGTTCAAGGACAGAGAAGCCCACAGCAAAGCTGGGCACAAAGGTTGAGTGCCGACTTGTCTTCTTACCCCATCCCATTTTGCCCATGTCCAGCAATATCCCAGTATCTACTTCATAGTAAATTGATGTTCTGAATGATGGGAGGGAGTTTAAGGAATTCATCCAGCCTCCCTCACTCCTATAGCTTTAACTCTTTCTTGCCTGGCTCAGCAGTGACTGACTGCAGAGCTTTGCCTTACTAGCCACTCAGGATGGAGCTGGACACAAGGGAAGGAGATGAGTCTTTGAAAGTGGAGCTTTGCATAAGGAAAGATGTTGAGCGAGACTGCACAGGGAAAGGAGATAATTTTGTTTCAGCTGGCCTGGTCCCAGCTCCACATTGCCACTGTGATCAGTCTAGGGAAAAGCAGTCCTAAAGCCACATTGATCACAAAATCACAGAATCACAGAATATCCTGGGCTGGAAGGTACCCACAAGGATCATCTAATTTCAGCTCCCTGCCCTGTACAGGACAGTCCCAAGAATCACAACACATGCCTGAGAGAATAATCCAAATGCTTCTTGAACTCAGACAGGGTCAGTGCTGTGACCACTTCCCCAGGGAGCCTGTTACAATGCTCAACCCTTTGGGTGAAGAACGTTTTTCTAATATCCAACCTAAACTTTGCCCGACTCAGCTTCATGCTGTTCCCTGGGATCCTGTCATGGGCACTGTCCCTCTGCTGCCCCTCACAAGGAATTTGTAGATTGCAATGAGATCTCCCCACAGTCTTCTCTTCTCCAGGCTAAACAGACCAAGTGACCTCAGCCACTCCTCATATGGCTTCTCCTCCAGACCCTTCACCATTTCGGTAGCCCTTCTTTGGACAATCTTTCCTATATTATGGTGTCCAAAACTGCCCCCAGCACTCGAGATGAGGCCGTCCCAGTGCAGAGCAGAGCAGGACAATCCCCTCCCTTGCCCGGCTGGCCATGCTGTGCCTAATGCTGCCCAAGATGCCGGTGGCCCTCCTGACTGCCAGGGCTCTGCTGACTCATATCCAACTTGACATTGACCAGGATCCCCAGATCCCTTTCCACAGCACTGCTCTCCAGCCCCTCATTCCCCAGTCTGTACACTCAGGGTTGCCCATCCCAGGTGCAGAATCTGGCATTTGCCCTTGTTAAACTTCGTATGGTTGGTGATTGCCCATCTCTCTGATCTGCTGAGGTCTCTCTGCAGGGTCTCCCTGCCTTGGAGGGAGTCAACTGCTCATCCCAATTTTGTATCCTCTGCAAACTTGCTCACTATCCCTCCCAGCCCTGAGTCCAAATCGTTTATGGAGATGTTGAAGAGCACAGAGCTGAGGATGGAGCCCTGCAGAGCCCTGCCAGTGACGGGTCCCCAGTCTGATGTACCCCTGTTCACTGGAACCCTTTGTGCCCCAACCGTGAGCTCACCCATCACAGGATGTTTTTATCCAGCTGGGGAATGGACATTTTGTTCAGAAGGATCTTGTGAGAGATGGCATCAAAAGCTTTACTGAAATCCAAAAAGGTGACATCAACTGGCTTCCCTTGGTCAGCTGGGTGGGCTACCCTCTCATAAAAGGAAATCAGGATAAGCAGGACTTTTGATAAGCAGGACTTTCCTGTCATGAAGCTGTGCTGGGTGTGACTGAGGAGTGCATTGTCCTTCAGGTGTTCTTCAGTACCTCCCTCAATAATCTTCTCCATAATTTACCAGTCACTGAAGTGAGACTGACAGGCCTGCAGTTTCCAGGGTCATCTTTCTTGCACTTTTTGAAAATTGGGTTGGCTTCCAGCTGACCAGGACCTCTCCAGCCTGGTGCATCTCATCTCCAATAGCCAGACCACCAAGACAATAATAGCTCACATCCAAGAAAAACTAAGAAGATGAATGAATAAAAATGTAGAAATATTAGATTGTCAACAGAGCAATGAAAACCCCAAACAGATACAAACAATGTTATTGCCTTTTTTCTTTTTTTTTTTTTTTTTCAACTTCAAGCTGAAAACCTGTTTGGGCCAGAATTCTTTGGAATCGTGCTACTGAATGTGCCTATAGTTAGGAGATAAAAAAAGAGGCGTTAAAGCTGTTAGGAGATGTGATCATCACAATGAGGGACTGGTTGCAGCCTGCAGGAACCTGAAAAGAAACTGGTGAGTGCAAGAGTTAGAAGGCATTGCTATGACAACAAAGCAAACCACCCCTGAAGAGAATAGAAAATATGTACAGCCATGCCAAGATCATAAGCAAAGAAAAGTATATTCTAAGAGGAGGCAAATGAAACATTGACTTGGAAAAAAAAATTATGCCGTTAGCATGATTTCTTCTTTATGCATGGCACCTCTTCAGGAAAAGCATGCTTTTAGCAGAGGGAAAGAAACTTTCGTTAAAGCACCTTTTTGCCCAGTACTTACACTTTGAGGAGGTAGCAGAAGGATCTGTGTTTTATGTTTGCACTCTCAGATTTTGGTTATCTATGGTTGTTTAAGTTACCCATAAGGCAGTCTCTATGCTTTTTTCCAACCAACATTTACTGTACTTTTGAATAAATTTAACTTTCTTACCTTTCCCCTTCTAATAAAATTAATCACATTTACCAGAAGACGCCTTTTTATTCACATTCAAAGCTCAGAATACTCCATGGAGGGTTAAACCTAGAAATTCCTCTAGCATTCTGGCACAGAAGGTTTCCATGTTCTTCTACAGCTACACATAAGTCATTAGCAAGATCAGTCCAAGCAGGTTTCTGGACCTTACCTAGGAGAAAGCTCCCTGGTGACACTGATGCTTGATGACAGTCAGCTCTTGAAATCAGAGCCAGCGTGGATGTTGACAAAATGGTCCACACTTTGTGTGCTCAGCCAGGAGAGGCAAAATCCTCTGTTTCGTGAAGTGAAGGAGCAAATGAGCAAACTGGAGGAATACACTATAGCAAGAGCCTGCTGAAGAGGTGATGAGCAGCATCCAGGGTTTGTGGCAGAGGACAGAGCTGGGCAGCTTTGTGCACAGGATTGTTCTGCAGAGGGAATGTCCTATACTGAACAGATACTGCTTGAAACAGATCAGTATCAAGCCCTACCTGGACAGTCTTATGGTGACTTTTGAGACTTATCTTCTAATTTACCTCTAGAGGGTTAGGACAGAGAGTGTCTTATACACAGGCTCAAGTGAGCTGTCCTCTGTCTCTACATGATGCAGCCCCCTGCCCCCCTCCTGAGCAGTTCTGCATCACTTTCTGACATAAATACTTTCCTGCTTCAGCCTCAGAGCCTTCATTCCCTAGCCAGAGCCTGAAACACCAACCTCTACTGTTACAAACATGTGCTGTACTCTGTAATACATCTAGAACTTCAGCAATCCAACGCATGAAACACGTTGTGCTGGGCTAGGAGGTGTTTTGCACTTACAACAAAAACAACAAAATAAGTGAAACTGTCCTTGCCTGTACCACTGCTGTGGAGGGGCGTGGGTTGAATCCCCTGACAGAGACACGGCCTGTGCCACCAAAGGGAATTTCAGCCTACAGCAACGCCACCAACGTACCCAGACATGCTAAACTGTCAGAAACACTCATCTGTCAGCACAGCTCTGTCTACACCAGCACCTTGCCAGCAGTGGGGGAGTTCATTTCTTTCCACACCCTAGAATTACACTGGCAAACTCTGTAGGTTACACTAAGCCACAGAGTGCAGGCCACGTGTGCGTGCACTTTATTGGCCTTCATTTGATCCTGTGCATTAAAGGCAGCTGGGCTTCCTCTCTTTCTAACTAAATAATAATTACACCCATTGTTCCCAGTGGGCAAAGAGACCCTGTTCACACATATCCAGAAAGACAAGACATATAATTAACACCTTGCTGGGATAGAGAGCTTTTGTTCAGATTAGTCATTACATGTCTTGCAGCCTGAAAACAGTGCTTCTTACATTCATTTCAACTCACTTCCTCCATGCCTCAGAGCTTAACTCCTTGCTTCTTCCCAGGTCGCTGTACATGCATGTGTCCAGCAGCAGTGCTTAGTAAGCTGAGGCCAACATCTTCATCCCAATATCCAGAGCAGGAGGTCCTGAATTGCCATGTGCATCCCATGTTCTGCACATGGCTGGGTGCTGTGGCTGTTGCTGCTGCTACCAAACCCATTTGCAAAAAAATGGTGAAGTTTTCTGCCAAAGACATAAGGCAGAGGACAGGTCTCCTGCCTTGAGACTTGAGCTACAGGAAGAAAGTGAGGTTACATGCAGTGGATGGTCTTAAATAACAGTTCATTGCTCTCCTCTTCCTCCTTCCTCTTGGTTTTTTTTTTCCTTATCCCATTTCCATTCTCACGGAACATCTTATTTTCACTCTGCATTCTGTCCCATTCCTTGTGCTGGATTCCATTCTCTTCTGGCCAGTGTGGTCCAAAAATCTTCTTTTTATGAGTGTGTGGGTTTAGTTTTTTCTTTTTCACTTTAGGTTTCATTTTTATCAAGCCCTTGGTTCAGTGCTTTCAACTGAAGGATCCCAAACAGGCTAAAGACTGCCACGAAAGGAGAGCAGAATAGTCGCAGTTTAGGGCAGACGGGGTGCACAGAGAAAGAGGGGTTGTGCTCCCCTCTTCTAGCAGCACTCTGCCATTAGATTGGCTCAAGCTCTCTTCAGTAACTTTGACATTTGTTTTACCAACACAGCGATTTGGGTGGCAGAGCTCTGAGGAGGTAGGGAAGGCTGAACTACAACATTTTGTCAGTAATAATGGTGCATAGGTACAACTACAGCGGCAAGGAATCACTTCATTTCGGGGCCAAAATTGCATAGCTAAAAGCCGGAGCAGGATCTGTCCTTATGACATGAACTTCCCAGGAGGAGAGCAGGAGCTGTAGAGCAGAAGCTGCATTGAGGAACCAGAGCAAGAGAAGAAACCAACAAGTTTGTCACAATCAATACGGGTTTGGGCCACTGACTGTCAAAGGAGCAGCTGTGGCTACTGCCTTCCAGCAATAGGTCCTGGCAAGCAGCAGGGCTACCAACACCCAACCCACAGGCATTTGCAGGTAGCCAGCATTTCATCATTTCACTTCAAGCTCGGTCCAGCTGGTACTACCTGATTTGGCAAGGTCTTTGCAAGCCCAGGGTGATGTTTTGCCCAATGATACCTTTAACCGTAAGTACCCAAAGCACCATACCAGTACAACCTGAGTGAGAAGGAGCACTTACATCAGCTTGAAGACACCTAAGTACCAAGTTCCTTTGAGGATGCCAGTGTCTGCTGCCTGTCATCAACACAAAGCTAGAGGTCAGCTCTGTGTCAGAGCACTCACAAATCAGTTGGATTAACTTAAAACCCCGTTGTCAGCTCAATAAACTAACATGGTGCACAGCTGGGTTGGTAGCAAATAACATTTTCATTGTCTCAACATAGATAAAGCAGCACTGCTTCTTTGAGGAGAAAGGGTCTAAAAGAGACCATTTCACATCTGTACTAACTTAACAAAAAGAAAAATAGCTTTGTTTTGTAAATGGAGAGTGCAGCCACACTCATGCAAGCCTGGCAAACTAAAAGCTCCTGTAGCACACCGTTCCGTCTTCTTTTGCAGCCTCTAAATCCAATGGCATCTGAGTGCCTTGGGATTTCAGCCCTTCCAATTAACTAACAAGTTTTATCTGCCACTGGTGCAACTGAAAGGTGATTCTGTGATCACAAGAAGCATTAATTGCTCTTTTTTCCCCCCCTTGCCCTAATTTAAATACCATCCAGTCCCACCCTACCAAAGAGCCAGTGTAAGGAGCTTTATGGAGGTCTGTACTTAGCACAAGGAGATTGCAGCAGGCAGGTAAGCAATCAGGCTAAATAAGCACCAAGTTCTTCTAATGCAACAGCCATGCAAAGGTACTGTTCCCTTTATGTGACAACTGCAGTAACTAGATGATGTAGGATGTTTAAATGGATTTGACACGTAACATGTTGTTAATGATTCCCGGTTTCAGGCCTCAGGTATTATGGAGTAACATGAAGGCCCTTTGTGTACCTACCCCACCAAAACTGGTAGGAGCTAGACAACCATCTAAAACCACCATGACATCAATATCCCTAAAACACAAAGTGGTATTATTGAACCATGATTTGAAATGTTATTGTTAGAACTAACAGCTTAAAGCAAAAAACCTAAACTATAACAAACCAAAACAAACAAAAAAACCGCCAGCTTCAGTTCTCCTTATTTTCCAATGCTATGCCTAGCAATATTTCAGCAGCTGCCTCTGGAGAGGCTAAAATTTCATTGCAGGAGTCAGTCACTGCCAGGAGAAGGACACAGAGTACTGAAGGTGTACACTTCTTCCCCATTTCATGAAGAGAGCCAGAGCAGCGGCCAAAGGAGTGTCATTTTGGATCCTTCTGTAGCAGCAAGTAAAGAAAGTTCAGCAGTGCCCAATGAGGCAGGCAGAGGCAGAAAAAAATTGTCCCAGCTGCTCTGGACACTCCTTTCCTACTTTCTCAGGAAAGCATGGGAAGTCCCTAATCTGCTCTTGCTGCTAATGGCTGGAGATAACAGTAGCTGTACTGCCTTAGGCATTTTTCTCCAAGATCTCATCTGCTCCCTTGAGTGGGAGTAGCAGATGCACTTCCCTAGGTCCTCGGTCCATTCCCTGGATGAAAAGTTACCTACTGTCCCAGTTATCTCAAAAGGACAGCTCTGGGAAGTGTGGCTTAGCCCTGGAAACGGCCCTGCTGTGAGGGGAGAGGGAAAGTATGATTAAAGACAAAAGCAGCAGCAAAGCTGGACCACAACATCTGATTGAAATCTCAGGTTTTACTCACAGTTTACTGAAACTTTCCCCCACTTCCAAATTTTCTCATGACAGAATGAATTGCTCTATCAACAAGTGTAAAAGGAAATGATTAATTTACCCCTCCCATCCAAACTGATTTGCAAGACTTCCATATCTTCAGGACCTGCGTAATGAATGAGCTTCCTGTGATTATAGCCAGGCACACCGAGAGGACTCTGGTGTTGGCATTCACGCCACTGGATCAAAAGCTGTGAGGACCACACAGCGTGTCTGTGCTCATCACAGACATCAGCAAGTTCTTAGCATGGTGAATGGTAACCCCTGTAGTCTTTGACCTTGCAGACATTAGTAATCTGGACTGAAAAACAATTTTAAAAATCCCTGTTTCACACCACACGATGCACTAGACTAATGGGAAAATGATGGAGTCCTGGATTCCCTCATGCAGACCAGAGCAAGGAGAGCAATGCCAGCTAGGTCTTTCTTTACAAAATGTGAGGCACAGCTTACTGGAGAAACACGAGAGGAATCAGAAGCTTCTATCTCTCAGAAAGACAAAATGCTGCCAGCAATTAATGGATGGTATCTTGCTTTCTTACACAACAAGCCTCACTCCCAGTGAGACGGGAATTCAGCATGAGCTGGAAGCTGCAATTTCTGACAGCTCCTTCTCTTGTGGTGGCATGGTTCCCAGTTGCTGATCTTACCCTGTGCCAGGCAAAAATCTGTCCTCCTGCTATCTTTGGCCTCCATGCTATCAAATGCTGACCTTGATTCAGAGCTGCTCTGGTCTGAGTTAAGTGGCATCACAGCCAGACAGCAGGGCTTCTGTGCATTAATGTACTCCCTGTTGCTAACAGAGATGGGAAAACCAGGCTGAAGATCCAAGCAGAGACGTGATGGTCACCCTCCTCTGTTCTGCCCTTCAGATCAGATGTTGAGCCAAAGCCTCTTCTCCAGCTGCTTTAAAGGTAGAAAATACAAGCTGTCACTGTCACTCTCAAAAGAATAAAAAATGAAGCTCAGCCTTAGCACACAGGCCAGCATCCCCCCTTCCCCCTGGAGGAAAATGGTTTCTGTGTTAAACTTTCACAACTAAACCCGAAACCCAGAGATGTTTGTTTTAGGTTTTGTTACAAAGCTAGAACACAGGCCAAGTTTTGGAAAAGAAAAAAAAAATCCGGGCAAAGTTTCAAGCATATCAAGACCGATTTATGGTTTTGAGTGGAAACCCTACTCAATTCACTACTTTCACAGAGGTTTGATCTGAAACCAGGCACAATCTGGCAGTCTCAAGCTGACTTTTGCTTCAGGTTACACTGAAAATCAAACCCAGCACATCTTCCCAAGTATCCAAGCCTATAGGGTCCTTGTAAGAAGGAACAACTCACAATCACCAGTGCTCTAGAGATCCCATAATCGCACAGCAGTACCTACAGACTGGTGTCACTTCAGTCTCACATGAGCAATGGATCTGCTATCAAAACAATACTGGAATATACAGTGAGGGTTTTCAGTATAAAATGTGTTATACAATTCAAATTCTAGTCTGTAATTTTTCATTTGTTGGAGTTTTCCCCCCTCCATTTCCTTCTTTTGTTTTGCTTTTAATCTCTTTGCTGCTTTGGTACAGTTGGCTTTTTATCAGATTGCAGACCAAAATTCTGGTGGTCTTGTATCAAAGGTGGTAAGTTGTTGCAGTAACTGAGAACACTGTTGTGGCACTGATAGTAATTCACCTGAGCGATACGGTGCATGCCTTACTACGTGCACATACTGCATTATCTCCGAGCTTTCTCTCCCTCTGCCTAACATTGATACTTGTGGATACATCAGGCCTGCTCTCAAAACATTAAAGAAAAAGGTCCATTTGGAAAAAGTGATGGCAACTGTGCCATTTCTAGATGGACAGCGCAGGAGTCAGCGTTTCACAGAGACAGAAGGAAGGCTGAAGTAAATAATGAACAACCAAAGCCATTATTTAATGATCCTATGCCTGGGTTCTACCATTATTTCACATCATTAAATGTAACTTCTTGCCTCTCCATTCCAGCCCTCCATTTTCCAAATCCTACTTAACACCTTGTAGATCCAGACAGTGAAGGTTCAGGCACCCCTGAGTCTGAGGATATGCTCCAGACATGGGAACATTCACAACTGACAGCTCTAAGTCAGCACATCAGTGTTAGGGCCATGCGGTCCGTGCCTTATGCAGATGTACGTGTGTGCTTGAATACACACTGGGAGTAGGCTTTCATGGGATTAGCCACTGGGAACACTAAGTGCATGCTTAAGATTTTGTGGGACTGGCAGGCCTATCTATTAACAAAAGAAACAGATACATAAATACTACTTTGCACATATCCAGTCCCCCATCCTAATTCTTTGTATTTTAATCAGATTAAACTTTGCAGAAACATACTATTTCATGACAAAAACACCATAACAATCCTTTGCACAAGGTATCAAAGAACCATCTTGAGACATGGCTCCAGTTGAGTTGGCATGGAAGAGGTAAAGCATCCCAGCCACGAATCCTCCCCAGGCTGGCAGGAAGCCGCAGGGAAGTTTGCTTGCTGGAGCCAGGCTCCTGGAAATGTGCTGCTCTCTGTAGTGGTTTCAACAAAAAAAAACCAACAAAAAATATGACAGCAAATATGATGGGCTTAGCATATGAGTCGTTCTCCATGCTTGCTTTGCTTCAATAGATGCAGGCAAATTGTTTCATAGCCCCCTTTTTCCCAGGGTCCTGCTGAGCTGGGCTTTGCCTCCCAGGCAGCCCTTTTCCAGTGGGAGGATACAGGTGGAGCTGCACATCCTCCTCCAGCTACAGCTGTGCTGGTTGAGTCGCTCCCACCACCAGGCCCCATAGGTCCCTTGACCTGCTCTCTTCAAAATCTGCTCTTTAAGCCACTTATCGTGTCCATTTTCACCCTACTGTGACAAGGAACTGGAGAGAGGCTGTGAGCAGGAAACATCCGCCTACACCATCACAGCCACATCTCCCACTGGCCAGGGGAGCCGGATGCTTTGGCTTCCTTCTCCGGGACACCTTGAGCCATGACAGCCACCTCTGGGCAGTCGTCTGAGCTGGCGGACCAGCCAGTGGATTTTGCCTGCAATTCTTCACCTCTACATGGACTTTGTAGGGAGTTAAAGTGAATTAGTGAGTAGCCCAGCACTGCCAAGAAATCTGAGTAACCCCAGCCCTCGCCAGCCAGAAGGCAGTTTGTGTTGCCAGTCCTTTATGCATCCTTTCCAAATTTACCAGTCTGTGTGATCTTTTCAAGTGCAAATCACCTGAGGTGACTAAGGTTAGGAATGAGTTTCTAGATTTTAATAACAACGGCCAGCTTGTGCACAGAGCTGCCAAGGAGCAGACCAAATTCCTCTCTAGTATAATCCCAATGAAAGGAAGGTTATTCCAGCAGGGGTAATTCTTACTTCTTCATGCTAGGCACATGCCATTTCTTAAAACAAGTTTTCTATTTACATTTTAAGTATCCTCCTCAGAAGACGAGTCAGGCAGACGTGCTGTCTACTAAGACTGACTGAAAAAACGAAAAGAGAAAAGTAGTCCAGCTGAAGCACAGCTGGACAACTTTTCTTGTTCTTATTATTTTGATGCCCTTCAGGATATAAAGAAAGTCTGTGTTCCATTGTTCCGGTGACAGAATAAGGCCTGCTGAGACCCCACCACTTCATTACAAAGCATCTCATGATGGAGCAAACACAGAAGGCCGCAGCTGGCTAGCTCTGGGAAAATCAGAAAAAGGTGTTTCTAACTTAAAATCGCTTGAATTCAGAATGTCTGTGCCCTGCTAGTCAAAGCACACAGCATTATTTCTTGGTTGGGAAGGAAATGCCTGTCACCTAAGCTGCCAGTTACCCTACATCTGGTTTTAAAGAGCTACTGCCTCCACAGTGGATGTTATAGCTGGGAAGAGAAGCTCTAGGACTTGACTGTCCACTGGACATCATAGTGCAGTGCAGTACTGCTGGACCAGCTCCCAGCTGCCCCTGCCTCACAGTGCCAACCAGTCAGGCAAACACTTGAGCTGCAAACCACATTCTGCTTCAGTCGGTTGCTTGGGTTGTTTCCCTCATGCCTATCAGCATCACCTCTCTTATCTGGAGTGAGCACAAGGCGTTTTGCTCCTTCATACACCCTGAGCCTGCCTGGAGAGCAAGCAAGCCCACATCTAGAGCAGAGGGGTATCACCTCCTAGAGCACCTCCACATCCATAGCCCTAACAGGGCAAACCCATCGAAGGAGAGAGCCCTGCAGATCCACCACAGGGGATGGGATGCCCAACAACAAAACTAGCCCTCAACATCCCTTGCATGACGCGACACATCTGCCTCTCTAGGGCCTGCCAGCAAACTGAGAAACCTCGAGATGCAAGGCTTTGTGACGGTGATCTGGTTGATGGAAAATCAGACCTCCAGCAGCACAGCCACTTAAAACTGAGCTCTGTAAAGCAGCACACATCCATCCCCTGTTGCCTCAACTCTTTCCTCACTGCTGCTTCTTCAGGAGCTTTGCTGGGAAACGAGAGCTGGTCATGCTTTTGCCTTCAGCCATGCACTGGCCTCTGCCCCAGGTGCTGTTGTGAGCCCTGTCCTGTTCCCTGAAATCTCCCATTCCTCAGGTTACACATCTTCCTTTTGTTGTTTCTGCAGAAGCAATTCCTTCAGCAGCAATTGAATAAGGCCAAAAAAGAAAAAAAGACAAACCCAAACCATGGAATTTTGGAGTTTCCAAAATGAATGAAACATGGGAAACATTTTCATTTGTACCCAAAATTTATGGAGGAAATACATACATATCTACATTTCTTGAAAGAAATGGTTTGTTTTGAAAATGCCGCAGCATTTTATTTCACTGCCTCTTAAGCACAACCCTCTGATTTGCTATTTTGAAGTGGCATTTTCCACTCAAAAGAGACCTGAAATAAAAGAAAGTGTTAGAAACAAGAGGGGTAACTAACCTCAAAACAAAATGTTACATTCAAAATGCAATTCGGGTTGACTCAAAATAATACATGGGGGTTTTTTTCTTGTTTCTCCCAAGCAAAAACAAGTTAAAAAAAAAAAAAGAAAAATTGCCATTTCTTTTGCTTTGACCCAATCTAGTTCTTTTTCTCTCAGTTTTCCAGCTCAGCCTCTGAACTGAGGCAGCTATTACTTCCCCAGGTCTTTCAGAGGCTATATTCTCTGCTTTGTGCCTTCGTGACACACAGTGCATGGGCAGACATGGAGCGAGCAACAAACCTTTGTTCCTTCAGGCCAAACTGAGCCCTCAAGTGTCTCATTTTTACCCCATCCTTAACTTCTACATAAGAAGTGAGTCAATATTATGCAGGCCACCTGACTTCAGAATTTCAGGAGCTTCTAAAATGCTCAGTGCAGATACTGTCTTCGCATGAGTTTGTGAAGCGGGCAGGGTAAGGGCAATCTGTTCATATTTAATCTTTCTACTTCTGTCGCATTTACGGTGTGGCTTTGGTGAGCTCATTTGCTGCCATGGCTCAGTTTACCTAAATCCAGAGCAGAAATGAGCTTTATCAGCACAGCAAGCTGCAGTGCCTACTTGTGGGTGAACTCTCCTGAAAACATCATGTTAACCACTGCACTGGTGTGCAGCAAAGTTTCTTTCCCTCTACTTCACCATCTACAGAACACCAAAAGGAATTAATGGTCTAAACCTGCCTAACCATGTGCCTCTTTTGTGATGTTACTCTGCTTGCAAGGGCAGCCAAGCTTTGAGAAAAACAGCTTATTCCCTCCCCATCTTTCCCCTTTTCTATTTTCTTTTTTTTTTTTTTTCATCTTCCTCCGTGGGTTTCCGGCAGTTCCTTACAGCCCCACAACAGACAGCTGTGCTCACTGTACCTGTGTGTGTGTGTCTGACTTTTCGCCCCCAGGAGATTTGTCTACAAGATAAGCACCAGCTTGCGGAAATCCTGTGTCACAGACCTTAGGGCAGCTTTTCATAGTGGGGATCCCAGTGACATTTTGTCCTTCTGGAAGTTCTGCTGACAGACACATCCATGTGTTTTGCACCCCTTGAAAGTCTGAAGTAAAGGTTTGGGTGCTTTACACCATCTCCACAAACACTGGAGGCTTCACCACTGCTCTGTGGTTTTGCCGTGGCCAAGTTTACTTTCATTTTCACATGTGGAGGGGAATGTGGTGTCTGGGCTTTGGCCAAGGAATCCTGGATTGAGGTTCTACGTGATGTACGCTAAAGTCACTGCACACACAAGAATGATCCCTCTGGGTGAGATTGACAGGGAACTTATCCCTTGAGATCTGTGAGAGCAGGGGTATAAATGCACCAAAGTTACAAAGCTCCTAGTTGGGTGATGACTCTGAAGAGAGAAAGGAGCAGTGAAGGGAGGACAAGCTGGGGAGGGTGATGAGGTGGGTAAGGTACAATTCTCCTGCATGGGAGACTCCTGTCTTTGTAACACGGAAGAAGATCAGATCACTGTAGATGAAGAACAGATTGCTGGGAGAAAAACCTTATCCAGAAAAAAAAACTGGGACAAAACAATATCCCAAAGATGCATGTTAGAACTCCACAATGGACCCGGGCCTTGGACGTCTGGTTGTCCTGAGTCAGAAAGAAGTGGGATGCAGGGTCCCTGTGGTTTTAGAGGAGTTCATGGGCACCTAAGAGCAAGCAGCCCCATTGCAGCCTTTCCAAAGGAGCCAGCTTAGTGCCTGGAATTGCAGCCTTCTCCTTAACATCACAGCAAAACCTCCCAAGACTGACTTCTAAATATTGATAACAAAGACACATAAATACGCATAAGAACACAAAGCCAGGCTCTCCTTTTCCTGAAGCTGGCAGTGCATATGAGACAAAGCTTTTCCAATTTCCCTCCAACTGAATGGGTAAACATATGCATTTCTGTTCCTAGTTTAGAAAAGCAAAAAGTATTTCTTTGGCTTTTGTTTCAAAAATCACTATACTGTGACATTTTTCAGCAAAATGTTTCAATTACGGTTTTATTGTTCTTTCTTTAATTTTTTTTTCCAAGTAAGATGGATTTAGTATCTTGTTCCATAGACTCAGAAAGAGAGTAAATCAGAATTTCGAGGAAACTGGGAAGTCTGGAGTGGAAATACCTGAGTACAAAGCAAAGATGTAAGAGTGGGGACATGGAAGTAAAAACAACATTTCCTTTGGGAGGAGAAGCTCTTGCGTCCATGGCTTCCAGTTTAAACAGAAATGTCTTCCCTCAGCAATTTTTGCATTGCTGGCAACCTGGGAGATGTAGCGCAACTAAAAGAGGGAAATCCCTAGGACTCGATGACAACATTAAGGAATTCCAGAGACCCTCCTACAGGAAACAAAAGTCAAAAAATGAAAAGGAAAGAGGCCAACAACACCTTCCAGTTAAAAACTCTCTGTAAGCCATTGTTTTACAGCCAAAAATGTCAAGGGAGAGAGTGTCTTCTGGTGGCAAATATTCCCATATTACCTCTTCATTGTGAGCTTGGCTAGGACATTTGTGTCAAGCCCAGTAACCCCACAAGAGGCTGAATAACAACATTTACTGCAATGTCTAGACATGGGAGAGCCTTGCACCTCCAAAGTTAGCCCAGGATACTCTCCAGCCATAGCACTTCAGGAGAGGGATTACCAATATCCAATACTTGAAAGAGATTGCAAAAAATCTTTCTCCTGAACAGTTAAAACTAACATTGAATAGAGGCAGGAAGGGAAGTCTCACTCAGGCTGAAGTTTGGGGGTTCCCTCTGTATACCTGCAGCCTAATGAAGCTTATGGCTCTCTGAAGCTGCTGTTTGGTTCCTGGCAGCCATGGATGCAGAGAAAGAATTTGGCATTAAACCCATATGAACCCTGAAAGGAGGTTTCTGCAGGGGTGCACAGCCTGTGGCAAGGTTTCCATAGCTGCAGGGAGCAAAGTTAGACCAGCTACTGGTCTCACCATGAAATGTCCGAAATAAGGGTGCAGTGGTCTTACTCCTGGTCTATACCACCATACTAGAGAGGAAAAAATTTTCTCCAATAGCCTTAATTAGGACAAAGACATCTAGAGCTAATCAAATAATTCTTTACGCAAGGCATGACCAGCCCTTCTCAACCTGCAAACCACTTAGCAAAATTTTCATGCCATGGGGACCCACCAGATCCTGATCCCTGAGCCTGAATTACATGTGGAGGAGGAGCTGGAAGGGAGAAAGTGAGAGCTGCCCCATCCCTGAGTTCTGCATGTCGCTGGGTCATGCTGGGTGTTGGACAGGGGTTCCTGCACAGGCTCACACCCACCAGGCAGTAAGCCACCCCCAATCCAGCACTGGGCTTAATTTTCACAGTCACACACATCATTAAACATCTCTAATTCAGTGGGAATTAGAGGCTTTAAGATCCGACTTCCATGATTCAGAAGCTTACAATTTTGCAGGACGTGGGTGCGCTTCCCTCACGTGGGACATCTAAAAGGCCAAGGCTTGCTCATCTTCAAAATTGCATGTAGTGTTTGGATATCTTTCATGTCGCAGTGCAATTTCCAGGATGAATGCATGTGCTGCACCCCTTTATGGTAAGTGTGTTTTAATTTAGGCCTCTGTGATGTAAGACCCTGAAAAGTGCATTTAAAATTGAAAAGGCAGCTGGTCCTCAACACTAAAGGCACGAATACGATACCACAAAACATCCTCTGAAGGGTGTGCCTTCTTCAAACACACCTTCATTAGAAAGATTAAAATTCAGAAGAGAGACAGCACATGTCTTACAGCCATTATTAAAAAACAAAACCAAAAAAAGTCAGTGGAAGCACTATAGCTAAGAATCTAAGTTTAGTTCTTTATCTAAGAACTAAACTAATTTAAGTTGCATATTGGCAAAAGTGCAAAGGAAAGGCTCTTGTTCAGGCAGCAAGTATTTGTAGGTGAAAACACTACTTTAAAGGGTGAAAAACGTTTCATCTGTAGAGAGCTATTTTTGAACTTGGAAATCAAGGCATAAAGGATTTTCCTATGGTGGAAATGCACACTGGAACATTTTTACTCAGGCCACACGAGGCAAACATGTACCACCATGTTCAGTTTAATGGAGCACCTTCACAGCAGCATTTCATTTTAACCTATGATGATATAAACTATAAAAAGAGAATTAGCAGTGTGCTATTTAGGCTTGAAGCATTTAACTTTGCTCCAAAATTCTTCTAAGTTTGGAGTAATTCTGGTATGTCTCACAAATATGTTAGGATTTATTTCTTGTCCTTTACGATAGTAAGTTACAGAGGAATGGAGGGTCTCAGGTGATTTATGCACCACTTACAGCCAAGTCATTAGACACACATAAACAAGCACAGGGAATTAAAATCGAGTGGATGTTGTTTTCCTGTCTTAAATGACTCTCAAATGCTCCTGAGTTCAAGTCCTCTTCCTGACACCCAGGTATCTCCTTGGGCTGTAGTTCTGTCTTCTGTGATGGAAGACCAAAACTCTCCTCCAGCCCTACAAATGACTGTGAAGGATACAAATGAAAATTAGTACATTAAGATCAGACATGATTACACAGATACTCTCACTAAATCAAAAGTCACAATATATAATTTAATACATTTTTAATTTTTTTTTCAAGATCTCATGTTTCTCAGTGATTATCTCCACCCCAATACTTGAAAAATCAATGTAAGAAAATACTGTATAATGAAGTGCCATTGTTAAAAGGTCAAAGCCCCTTTCAGGGTAGTTGTGTGATGCAAAGTTACTGCAGAGCTTCCACAGCTTCCTGCAATAGGAGACGTTATGATCAAAGAAAGCTCTGGCTGATTTTGGTGACAGCTAAACGGTAGTGGCACAAAGTCCTTACCACTGCTAGCATTCTTCAGAAAGCACAGGGCAACAGGCTCTGGTGACCTTTCTCAAAAGGTGCCTGGCTCATCCTGTTACTAGGGCAGGTCCATCTACAGAGGGGATAGAATTGACCTTGCCACAGGAAGGTGGAAATCACCTCTGCTTTCCGCCCTATCGGGGTTTTAAAGAAGACAGCCATCCCTGTTTCTTTCAAGAAAACAAAGACATGTCCCGCTTTTCCTGCAAGCCGGAGAGAGGCCAAAATTCAGACTGCCATCTCAAAGGACTTTGATCAAGTCATGTTAGAGAGCTTTCATGTTTTTTACTTTCTTAGAATGAAAAAATGTCAAAGAGAAGACCCAGATTTCTTTAGAGCTGACCAGGAACCAATTTATAGGAAGTGTTTCAATGTCACAGCTATCCAGAGCATTTTGTGTGGTAACGAATTAAATACTCTTAGAGTGGCAATGTCTTTGGCACAAGGAGAAGCAGTTATGTGCAAGGTATTGCATCCAGACCATGTGGTTATAGAGCAGTTCTTTCAACCCTCAGTGAGTTTTGGACTACCACTCCTGTTGTATGGAAGGAACAGATCAGGTGGGAGAAAAGAAGCAGAATGCAAAAAATAAAGGAAGAGCCCAGACTCTGTGATATGTTTGATGAAGACAAAAATGATGGCATTAAAAAAATACTATCATTCACCAAAATGCCATCTTCATAAGCTCTCTACTTCTCTATTAGGGTTTTCTAAAAATGCTGACAAAATGCAGATATTCATGTCCACACTGAACACATGACCCTGAAGACATGCATGGTTCCAGCATACATGTGTGTTCTCCAGTGCGTGAAATCAGGAGGCAGGAATTTACCATAAGTCACTGAAGGTCCATAATGGCTATTTAAAATAAAATATCTCTTCTGGATCATCTGATCCTGCTGCCACTTCCGTCAGTGGGCCTGAATCAGGCAGTTATCATCAGTGCCATGTAACTCCTCCCTTTCAAACCATCCCTCCAGCCATACTTTGTAAAGCTGCAGTCAAATAATTATCATATGTAAAAGTACGTGCAGGAGGGGATGAAATTCTCTTCCTAAACATAGTTTACAGCACATCCATTTAAGTGGAAGTTCTGGGGTTTCTAGACTTGAAGAGAAAAACAGAATCAAAGGCAAATGTTTACCTGCTATGGATCTGGAGGTTTCCTTCACAGTCTCTGCAACTTAAGTCAAGTACTCCTGGTTAGGGAAGTGTTTTTCAGAATGTCATCCATTTGCTATTTTCTAAATAATTCTTCTTGGTCACACTAAACCTTAAATTAACCCCCACTCCTACCCGCTTGCAATTTTAGCACGGTGGCATTAACTGCAGAAGGAACAAAAAAAGCCCTTCAGCTGCCACTTCAGCACGCCCCATATCTTGGATTGTTTTTACTTTCAGCTTTTAAGGTCAGAACATGCATCCAGCAATAACCAGCCCTTTTTTTCCCTCTAAGAGACTAGAGAGTCTACTGTCTAAAACAAGAGAATTCTGTGAGCACGATCAAGCCTGGTTTTTTGGTCTTGTAGGTGTGAAGCTCTCATAATCTGGGCTTGCATTTCTGGGCTTTGTTAAGCCTGGCAGCAAACACTGCTGGGGATGCAGCTGGCAGCGAGCACCTGGAAGGCCTTGCGAATGGCAGCTTATGTTAACAACCACACACAGAGTAGAGCTGTGAGTCTTCATTCCCTGCTAGATGGAGCTGGAATCCATACTGGAGTATATGTACTGTCCCCAAAGGTTTTTGTGTAGAGTGACTAATTACTTTTCTCCTTGGAACTGGGCAGGGAAGCATAATATGTGTGTGATTACCAGAACATAAAAGGAGCATAGGATTATTTTCCATGGGAATCCTTGGTAACATCTTGGAGGGTGACTGTCTAAGGAGATGTTTTCTGCAAGACCTTTGACTGTCTAAGGAGATGTTTTCTGCAGGACCTTTAAACTTTCCTCCCAGTTTCTTCATCATGTGCTGCGACTTATCCCAAAGCTATTCAGTGGTGCATGGGGTTAACCATGAACCTTCTGTAGCTCTAACTTTCCACCTCTGAGTCCTTCCAGGACACTCATAAGCCATGTGCTATATTTGCCTAGCTGGAGTTGTTATGAGGATGTTGACACAAGGGAAAATATCTGCCTGGAGAAGAGGGTAGACAGGCACCCTTTGAAATTAAATATGGCCAAGCATCTGCAAAGGACTGAGTGGGTCAGTGTCACTGAGCAGCCCTGAAGCCAAGGGCTGGGTAAATGAGGATACAGGCGGGGTACATACAACTCATTTCCCCTGTGTACCATACACCATTAAACATCCGACCCAGCCATGTCAGCATTTCCGTATTTCAAAAGCCTAATTTAACTCCAGAAGCCTTTCCTGATTGATACCTGTGTGGGGGTTTCTCCCACAGCCAGGTCTGGACAGGGTAAACCTGCAATTATAACCACTCAGATACTGAATAGGACCCTGTACTCACAGCAAGACACCGGGTGAGAAAAGAAGGTCAAGCCACAAAAACTGGTTTTGCCAAAGTAGTCAGTCAACTGTTCATGTCACCTGCTGAGGCTGATCAAAGAGCTCTGCAATAAAGGGGATGTGGGTGTTCAGAGGGGATGGTCTCACAATAGCTGTGAGAAAAAGGGAGGAACACCCAAGTGAAGTTTGGCTATCAGAAGCAGTTTTCTGAAATACACTTAGAGGTTCAAACCTAATTCAAATAACCCCCAAGGAGAGGAGGAAAAGGTGTGCACAGCTCCAGTGTTTTTCCGAGATCCATCCACTTTTGTGCTCCCTGAAGTAAAACCAGATTATTTGGCATCTGTTTGTTCAGTTCCCATGAGGCTCTGGAAACAGCTGTATCAAAAATGCAGAAACCTCTCAAGGGTGGAAAGGCATCTCGAGAGAAGAGCAGCCCTTCCCTCATGCCGAAAGTAGCCTGGCTTTAGGACTAATCCTGAGGTTGCAGCAACACTTGCAAAGTTCCTGCACACTTATTTTTCAATTCAATGGGCCAGGGCATGCTGAGTCCGGAACGCACAGGAGCAAAGCACTGCTGCAGAACTGGCAGCAGTAAGTGAAGGTTTTGTAGCAGCTTTTCCTTCCAAGCATTCAGCACAAAAAGGTATGCAAAATGTTCAAGATGCAGCTGTGGACCCTCCTCTTGTTGAGTCCATGCCAGACCCTTGACTCTAGTGGGATTCCCAAAACCGTCATCCTGCACCACTACGTGTGAAGGAATCACCCCCACCAACACTGCTGCCTCACTAAACCTGCTAATGCCACCCTCTCACTAGGGTGGAATTTGGGGGTGGGAAGGCTGAAGTGTTGAACTCAAGATTAGAGCATTTTCCTGCTATCTGCACCACAAAGACAATGTGTCATGTGCTTGTGAGACTACAATTTAGGTTTGTTATCATCCTTTTATATCAAAAGGAAGTTATGCACACAAAGGAAACACCAAACCACCATGTCAGGGGGGCTATAAATCACTTACTGCTGAATATTAAGAGTGCTCAGTAGGAAAGCAAGGGTTTTGAAAATAATGCTTTTCCTCATCATCTCCCCATTTCAATAAACTTCGCTTTTATTTTAGGAGAGGATGAAGGAGAGCACGAGGTTTGATGAACACAGCTACGAATGACACCAGACTTGTCCCACAGGAATGACTCACACCTGACTGCGTGCACTGGTCAATGCCTTCCCAGCCATCAGCACATTCATTGCTGTTGCCCAAGTCGATCCCATGGTGTCCAGAAAAGCCATATAGGCAACAGCGCAGAGACCGCCTAAAAGTTGCCACTTTCTGTCCTAGTAAAATGCAGGTTTACAAAAACCAAAAAAAGGAGAAGTGGGATAGTCAGCCCATCTGGCAGCAAGGGTCATTTCTGCTTGCCTGCTCTGGTCTTGCCAGCCTCCAAAAGGACATCCTGGGAAGACTGCAAGGAGCTCTCCATATCCTCTTCCCCTGGCAGGTGCCCAAAAGGATCCCAACAATCCTCCAAACCACATGCTGAAATCCCACTCCCGTTGAAAAAAAATGTAGTATTTCCTTAGTATTTGTGACCTCCCAGAAAGTGTCAGCCCTTAAAAACTTTACTCTGACTGCAGATGTTGCAAATTGTTTATGTAGCTCTTAAATTCTGAGCAGTTATGATGGGGCAAAACACAGATGTCATCATTGCTTTTAAAATATGATTGCTGCTCAAAAGAATTATTGGGGAGGGGGGTAGTTGTCTGGAGGATGGCATGATTCAGGACTGCTGACTTCCACTCCTCACTCATTCAAAGTCACCAAGTGAGTCAGTGGAAAAATCATTGAATTCAGTACAGTCAACAGGGTACCAACATTCATATTTAGGTTCCTAAATCAACAGTGTGGAAGATTTCAGCTCAAAGGCTGAAAGGTTTTACAAGTGAGAGTAAGTGAAGGCAGAAGGCTACATTGCAAGCCTGCAGTAAATGCCATCCTAAATTTTGACACTTCAAATTCCAGTGGTTCTCACCCTAAATAAGTTCTAGCTAAAGGGGTACTAGGGAAGCACTCAGGGAAGTTTATTTCAATCCAAGCAGAAACAAGGTTCTCTGCAACAGCTAAAGTATTACTCTGCAAAATAAATGTTTCTTTGGAATATAAAACACAGGACAGTCATAGCAGGCAAATCCTTAGTATGCAGGAGCTGCTGCCTTGAAGCTCTGCCACCAAAGGCTAATTAATTCTAGGTACCATAACGATCGCATCACAGGGAAGCGCTATTCTGTGTCTGAGCAGAAGCTCTGTATACAAACAACACAACGCACAAACAGAAATCACACCTCTGAGAGAAAGCCTTTTCATTCAGAAAAGTCAGTCAGCTCGAACACGCTACTTACAAGAACCGGCACAGTGACCTGAATATTAGAAAAATAAAATTCAATACTTCAGTGAAAGTAATAGTAAGAGGGCTGCGCAGTGAGTGAGAGAAACCATTATGAGAATAAATCGCTTAGCAGCTTGCAAATTGGCAGGACAGTGAAAGCAGAGATCAAATAAGAGATCTTGCAAATCCACAGGAAATGACTGAAGGAGCTAGATCAAGTAAACCTTCAGCTTCCAAGCCTCGGACACATTTGCTTCTCACCATCAGGGTAAATATGCACACACACAACATAAGCACATAAAAATTCATCCAGATCACACAGACAAGCTCTCAAGTATTAATCAGACAGTGATTAATACCCAGTCCTCCTCAGAGGTATAACCACTATAGTAGCCTTTTAATTACATGATTGTGCCCTGGGTTTTTCACATGGCTATAACTATACCCCATATTCTGCTTCTGTAGTAACCAACTGCTAAATGCCCCACTCCCCACTTCAGGCACATCAATGTTCCTGCTAATCACAGAAATTTTTGGCATGAAAGATTTTGAGCATGTTAGAGGTCTGTGCAATCTCAGCATCCTCTGGGGAAAAAAAGAAAAAGACATAAGATGGGTGGAAATGTGTCAAATAATTACATCTGGTCTTTTATTGTACAGCAGCTGAAGAAGTTCCTGCCATTTCCTTGCCCCCAACCACTTACTCCTGCCCTGACACTTCCTTTTGCTGCCAGCTCAGCTTTGCCAAGATGTTTCTCATGCCATTCAGCAAGCTGGATCCTTGAATAACTTTCCAAAAGAAAGAGGTATTGGGGGTATTATTAGCTGGGACCATTTAGCAGATCCAGCAGTGTCACTCCTCAGCAGGGGATGCATTAGCACAGCTGAGGGGGTGACAAACTGTGCTTTGCAAAGGAATGGGTGGGAAGGGGGTGGGGGGATAGGCAGCACTGCCACCCAAAAGAGCACCCACAGTGTGCCAAGGGGAGGGCAGCAGGCTTGCACTCTCACACATTATCTGGTGTTATGGCCGAAGCTGTAGCAGTGACTGGAGTGTTACTATAATATTGTGCCACAGAGCTGCAGATTCTGGTGCCACCTCCAAAGGACATGCTGCTTCTCCCTGGGGAGAAGACTTCAAAGCTTTCATCAGTCTTGCCTCCATCTCATTACAAGCAGTCCACAGATTTCTCTCTGGGTTTCCATTTCTGTTCCTGAAAAGAAAATTTACAGCACTTAGAAACGGAAACCCAGTGGAGCAGAAACACAATTTCCACATCAAAATCTGAAAGCCCCTTCAAGACTAAATACGATAGACTAGACATGAAAGATAAATCAGTATGTGACTCCCTCAGGAACTGCAGCCATATCGAGACTGAATATCCCTACACAGTGAGAGCAGAGATGGCACATCTCCCTACCTGCAGTGGGAAAGGAATGCTGAAGTGGAGGGGCCTGCAAAAGCTGGAAGGCAATGTGATGTGCTTAGGTGCTACAGACACATTTCTTCTCCCAGGATTGCCCAATTACAGAGGACCTGATGGAGGAAGCAAAATCAAAACTCGTGGCCGGTTACTCAACTTCATGGGCTAAACTTTCTTTTCCATAGTTGGCTCCTGTTACCCGTCCTCTGTGGACCAAGCAAGTCCTGAGGACAGATGTCATGGTGTAGCTGTGAACACAACACAAGTTGGGAGAGCCTTTACAGTTATGACACTGTCCATTGCAGCAAAAACCATTTGAACTGACCTACCAGAAAAGCTGTATGATGTTACAAGCATGCTAGCATGCACCCCAGAGCAATTCTGAATGTGGCTCTAAGGGGCGATTTGAGCTCTTGTAGAGGGCAAAGTGGGGTGGGAAGAACACAAGGGTGGTGAGAAAACAGCACCTGAATCTCAGGATGCGCTGCTGTAGGGGCAACATTGGCTCCCCAGGCTTCTTTACTGACCAGCTGGCAGACCACTCACTGGGCACACAGCACCACGGTACGGAAATGCTTCCTGTGGGTCTTATCAGCCACGATGAGGAGCTGCGCTGAGCCAGGCTGCCCTGGGCTGAGCCAAACCGAACCAAGCGGAGCCAGGCTGGGCTGAACCCAGCCACACTGGGAGACGTCAGGTTGAGGTGAGCCAAGGTGTCCAGAGAAGGGCAACAAAGTTGATGAAGGGTCTGGTGCACAAATCTCATGAGGAGCGGCTGAGGGAGCTGTTGTTGTTTAGCCAGAGAAAAGGAGGCTCAGGGGTAACCTTATCACTCTACAACTACCTGAAAGGAGGGCGTGGCCAGGTTGGGGTTGACCTCTTCTCCAAGTCAACCAGTGACAGGACAAGGGGACAGCCTCTTAAGCTACGCCAGGAGAGGTTTAGGTTGGACATTGGGTGGAATTTCTTCACAGAATGGGTCATTAGACATTGGAATGGGTTGCCCAGGGAGGTGGTGGAGTCACTGTCCCTGGAGGTGTGTAAGGGAAGACCGGACGTGGCACTCAGTGCCATGGTCTGACCGACACGGTGGTGTTCGGTCACAGGTTCGACTCGATGATCTCAGAAGTCTTTCCCAACCTAAACGATTCTGTGATTTTGAGGGCGGCCTGGCAGGGCTGAGCCAGGTCTTGCCGGGTCCGGCTGCGCACGGCTGAGCCGGGCCGGGTAAGGCTGAACCCGGCAAGCCGGGCCGGGCCG
>VZRR01003450.1:1001184-1105931 GCA_013398015.1 Oreocharis arfaki | reverse complement strand
CACCCCCGCTCCGCAGCCCTCCCGCCACCTCCCCACTAAGAAACCTCCCGAGAGGCCGCACCGCGGCTTTCAAAATGCCCGACGGTGCCCTTTTCCCTTTTTTTAGTGCTTTCTTCTCCAAAATAAAACCTAAAGCTATTGCGGCGGAATGGCAGGAAGGGCTCTTTCACGCCGTGCTGGCCCAAGGGCTGTTCTTGGCTATCGCCTTCGGGGTTTTGACAGTCAAGAGGAATGACTCACTGGCGTGCAGGACTGGGTTGGTGCCAAGCGCCATAGGATGTACCGTGCTTTAAAACGACTCCTTGCAGGGCTTATAAAGCAGCGTCAAAATTGTGCAACTTTTTTTTGGCTCGGTTTTGAGGTCCAAAAAAATCGTAATTGGTGGCATGTGCCACACTAACACCTTCATCGGGGTAGACTTATTTTAGGGCGATTTACTGGAGAAATATGAGTGGCAGAGGAAATGGCTTCTGCCCCCAACGTGCGTGTTGAGAGGAATTGTTACTTTGGCAGCTCTTAATGAAGAGACTATAAATACGTGTTTATATGTAGCTTCTGAAATTGTGGTTATTTTGAAGTTGGTAAGGTTCTTGCAAAAAAAAAAAAAAAAGGAAAATACCCAAAACAAGCAAAAAAAACCGACCCAAAAAAAACCCCACCAAAAAAGAAGTGGTTGAGATTCTCACATGTAGATTGCCATGACCTAACAGGCTGGAAAAACGTGGCCAACTCATTTCCAATAAAAACCTTCTGGTTCTTAATTTGGTTTGGGGTTTTTTTTAACTCTGTAAATTGGACAAGAGGAAGAAAAGTGGGACCTTGTCTCTGGGTTTGAGAACATGAGGCCGAATCTAACCCAATTCAGTGGACAAAAATCTGGCACTCACCAGCCTTCATCTTGAGGCAAGATATTGCTCCAAATGTGTTTTTCTGCAGGGCTTGGTGCAGAGGTGAGTGTTGGTGTAAAACACTGAGCACTTGGCTCTGATGGTTAGCTGGGGGTTTTTTTCCTTAATTGTAGGCTGCAGTTTGTTTTGGAGTGAATTCTTCTTCCACGTGCCACTGCACTGCCATGCTGACAGAGGCTTCAGCTAATGGTTTTCATGTGTGTGGATGCTCTTCGGTCACGCCACATCTCCTGGGGTCACCAGTCAAGCCAGCAACGCTGTGCTTTGGTCCCCCAGAGGTGGGGAGTGCTGGTGGTCACAGGGAGCTCGTACCCAACCCATTCTCAGGCCAGTGAGAGCTGTTTTGTTGGGGTCTGGATGTGTTGACTTTCAGGGTCAGTGATGCCTCTCGGTCCTTACCTCAGTGCACATCCCTAGTGGCTGTTCTGGAGGCCGTGGTTGGGCTTGTCAGTGTTTAGTGCAGGCCTTGGCTTTGTAGGGCAAGCGAGGTGTTTTAGGTAAGCCATGGTTTCCTCCATAAGCTCCTCGCTTCCAGCCTTGCATTGATTGATAGCGTTGCTGAAGCCGGTGACTCATGGGTTGTTTTTTCATTTCAGTGGTGGGTGAAGTGATTTGATTTTTTTTTTTCTCCAATATATATGGTGTTAAAAGAAATAAGGACAGGCTCTCCTGATAAGTTTTCTCAAGCTGTCAGAACAATGGTAGTATAACGTGCTATTTGCCCTAGATATCTGGCTTTAATTTGCATAGCTATTCTTGTTTCACTGAGTGCACTGTGAGCAAATGTTAACAGCCAGATTACAAAAAAAAGGACCACTGTCAGGATGCCTTTTAAAATAACCCTCTTCAAGTAAATAACAAGGGGTTCCCCCCTCTTTTTTTTTTTTTTTTTTGGTTTTTTTTTTTTTTTTAGTAGTTTCTTGAGAACAGCTCAATTAGACTTTGAGTTTTGAGATCATTTATAAAACCGAGGAGGGAAACAAATGGGGCTTAGGATGCTGGAAACTCATCGGTCCCTTCAGAACTGCAGCGTTTGAGATCGATACTTAGAGGTCAATTTGTCATTGCTAAGTGAGCGCCTTTTTCTGCATCTCAGCCTTTATTTCTGCTTCCCTCCTTCCCCGTCACCCAGCCCGTGCTGCCTCGCACGTTGCAGGGTGGGGGGACAATGGGGATGCCAGGTAATAAATCAGAGGCTCGACGCCGCGGTGCTGGGCGTAAGCGGTGGGGGGACTTTGGGCAGCGCTGCCTGCTCCCAGAAGATGGGCGGCTGTGGGCGGCCCTCTCCGAAACTATCCCAGATGGGCTGCCCGTCGCTCTTCCGCGGGTGGGGAGGAGAAGGGAGCCGAACACTTAAAAGTGATTCGGTTATGCCCGGGAGCTACCGCCTGCTCGTTCCGATGCATGGTTCCAAGAAAGTCACAGGAAGTAATTAAATGGAAAAGGTCAGAGAACGAGGAAGTGTTGGTCCGCAGCCTTGCACTGCTTGGGATGGAGCCGCGATGCCCTGGCTGAGCTGTGTCCCGGGAGTGTCCCCGCCGCTCCAACGCACGCTTGATTTATTCCAGCGAGCTGGGAGCGCTCCTGCCAAGTGTTTGCAAGTGGGACTGGTCCCCCCCGGAGGTTTTTAACAAGCTAGGTTAAGTGGGATATGTGTAGGGTTGCTGTGGTGGTGTCCGGGACAGCAAAATGCAGCATGAGATCACACTGATGCATTTTTCCAGGCTAGAGGAACAAAGTTAGGCTTAACTTGCTCTTGCTGGTTCCTTTGCTGCTCCCAGAATCTTGCTTCCCTCCACCACTGAGCAGACACCAGCGATGTTTGCTCTGAGTATTGAGTCCATCAATATTGCAGTTTGCCCTTTATGCTGAAAAAATGTTTTCCCCCTCTTTCATTTTCATTGCCTTTTTGCCCCATCCTGATGATTTTTCTGTGGTTATCAAAGGCAGCTCATTCAGCTAAATTATTTTGCTGCAAGTTTCAGCCAGGGAGGAAGGCATGGGACACACTGTGTGTTATGACATTATCGCTCACAAATAGGACAGGAAATGAAGGATTGCCAAAATATAACTGTTTATTTCTTGTCCCGAAAGCATGTCTGTTTAAAATATGACATGTAAGTAGCTGCTTTGTTCGGTCTCTGGGAGAAGTTGTTGTTTATAAGGGAATAATAGATCTGTCAGATGAAGAGGGGGGAAGAAAGAAGGGATTTACCCTTTCTACTCTTTCTACTTCTGTTTTGGAAATGCCTTTAAAAGAAGTTGTAGGTGGAAGATGTGTGGAGAGGGTGTTTGGTCAGACAACTGGAAGGGAAACCTGTGGGAAGAGGGTTGCCACAAGCGGAAGGGAGCTAGATTTTTAATTTCTCAGCACATCAGACCACACTGTGGCCCCATGCAGCCCATGGATAATCCAGATTCTGCACTGAAAAGGAGAAACCAAACCAACCTGCGTTTGGGCCAGAAAGTGAGGTTTTTTGGTACAGCTCCCCTCCTTGAAGAGCGTGGTCGGACAGTGGTGGTGGGACGGTGTTTGAGTGCGGCGCAGATGCTGCACCAGCAATGGAATCATCTTTGACCTGTTTTTGCAGCCTGTTTTTTATCTCACTGAGGCACACCCTGGAGCGTGGGTTAAAAGGTAGGTTTTATCTACCTGTTTAATTAAATCCTGAGGCTGCAAACAAAAGTACGTTGTGTGGCAAGGCTCGCTCTTAACATGGGCTTGGTTTACTGTTAGCTGGATTTAAACCACAAAATTGTTTCCTGTTGGCTACCAAATTGCAGGGAGATGATGGTAGTTGTCCTCCTTCTTCTGGACCAGGCTGGAAAATAGGAGCTCAGGAATGAGACACAACTTAACTATTGGTTTCAGTCCCTCCTTTTTCTTTCTTATGCGCTCTGGAATGCTTGAGGAATCGATGAATTCAATTTCCTTCCCTCCAGCACAATGGACATAGGAACTGCTCCCTACAACAAATTCATTGAAAAATGTGGCTTTTTTGGTTTTCCTGGTTTTTGCCCCTCTTTAACAGCACAAAGTGATCCTTCTTGCAAGAGCTGTGCAAGGGTGGAGAGGGCACAGAGATCAGTGAAACTAAAAGTACTGCTCTGGAGACTGTGTTTTTGATATATGCCCTGTTTGCTAAGTGGAGCATTTGATTTTTGGAGGACTTGGGCTTCTAAAGCAGTGTAGAATTTCAAAAAGAAGTAAAATAGAAAAGGTCAGTTGACTAAAAAAGGCGCAAATAGACTGTGGAGTTGATTGACAGGAGACAGGAGCTGCAGCAGGTCCCCATTTCTGTAGACTACCAAATGCAAGCAAGAAGCTGTTGTCACATAAATCCCAGCAATGGAAAGAGAGGTCTGCTCCGAGCATGGCAGCAAGCAGAGCAGGGCAGCATCTCCCAGCATCTTGCTTGCACTGGACATTTCTTCCCATTTTGGCCATGGGTAAACTCAGCTGATGGTTTCTAATGATTTTTTTTTCTTTTTTTTCTTTTTTTTTTTTTTTTTTTGTTTCTTTTCTTACCTATTGGTTTTCTGCCAAGATCTTCTGAGTTTTCCTTCCTTCCCGTTTCTCTACCCACGTCCACCCCCTTTCCTTGTCAAATTTCCTTTAATCATTTATTTTTCTGGTGCTTGCTCAGTGCTGTAAACCTGACCCTCTCAAGCTGCAGAGAAATGCAGCTGGGCTGTGCTGGCTGCCTTCTCTGTGCATCTGACCCTCACCTTGGGTTTTGCATCAGCTCTTGGGAGCAAAGGCTGGGTTTGCCCATGTGATTTCTCAGGATTTGGTTCCTTGCAAGGCAAAGAGAACCATCTGCTGGCCCCCAGTGCTGGATGAGTGGAGGGTACAGGGCTGCAGGATGGAGCTGGGGTGAGGGGCAAGCCCTGCTGATGCAGCAAGAATAGCAAAGCAATGCCCTAATGCTGCGCTTCTGCCCACCAGCACAGCAGTTTGGGGAGGTTTATCACCATCAGTCTTGCTACCCACAAATGCTCCCAACCTCTTTTTTTCTGTTCCAGCTTGATGTCAGACAAATGTTGTGTGGCAGGTGGACATCTCAAAATCCAGGAGGATGTCTTTGCTCCATCTCATTTTCTGTCTCCATTTCCTTTTCCCTGCACTCTTGAGGGTATTCTTTTGCATCTTGCCTATTTTATTTCTATTCCTTCCTGTGTCACGCTTGTCTGGAAGCAGGACTTCTACTGTCACCACGACTCACGCGGCAGCCAAACCCCCGTGGCAGTATTTTCTCCTCACATCAGGAGAAGGTGATCCCTATAACATGCACCTAGTGTAGCCAATGGAGTAAAACACTGTCTGTGCCATGCAGTAGAAGTAGATGGTTCACCTTAAAGTAAGGTATTTTATCAAATGCACTATTACAAAGTCTGCTTTCATGGCTTTTGGAGACCTTTCTGCCAACAGCCAGCAGGTTCTACCTGTTGCAGTAGGTCTACAGTGAGATTTAACCCAAATTACTGTTTTTGTCTCTAGCCTGCTTGTTCTTTGAATAACTTTATTCTCTGACTTTCTTCGCTTGCAACTCACACTTCAAGGACTATGTTTTGGGGGTTTGTGCTTTTTTTCCCCGCTCCTTTGTTCTCAACTCTTTCGTGTAATCAGAGGAGAGATCTTGAGTCTATCAGCTGAGTATTGCTGATGGCTATTCCAGCTAGGAAGGAAGCTTCTTACTGGGAGGCGTGGGTAGGAGGGTTTACGGGACTTTATAACAACAGTAGTTAACTCCCCATCTGTGGTGTTTTCAAAAGTGGGACTGCAGAGTTGCCTGAAGTGCTTGGACTTGGACAGCAGTGCCTGGCAAGGAGAGAAGCGTTTCATGACCTGAAGACTGTGGTAGGGATAGAGCTCGTTCCTTGCTGGCTAGAGCTTTTTGTCCGAGGTACTACAGAAATGAGGCAAAATGCGAGCCAGAAATAATGTCTTCAGTGAACTACTCGAAGAATAAATGGGCTTTCAGAAGTAACATTAGGACTCGTTACCTGTGTATATCTCTCCCTGGGAACAAAAGTGTTTGTCTCTTGTTGAGAGTAACCACTTACCCCTCTTTTTTAATAGGAAGGTTGAGTTGGTCACTGTTCCACCTCTGGTGCTGCTCTTTGCCAGGTGGATGGCGCTGGGAGATGTGTTGTAAAACCTGATAGCGTCTTTTGATCCTGTGTATGGGAAACACATCTCCCTGCTTGTAAGGACCTGCGCTGCCGTGCAAGGACAGGAGCGTGTTCTGCACATGCACTCGAGTCCCGAGGAGGTCTGGAAACACTTAGGCTGTTGGTTTTTTTAGCTGCATTATACATACATCCTGTTTGGATAGTTCCATTACTTCTTTTCTTGCTAGCTAAAAGTGGCAGCTTCCCTCCTGTACATTAAAATGTAGAGCATCGCTTGCCTGTTTGAGTAGTTGAGAGCAAGATGAGTTTCCATTGTGGCATTTGAAATACACTGAAGGCGTTTGTGCAGCAGTCAAGAGTTTCAAGATGCTGTGGGAAATCACAAAGCTTCTTCCCTAGACACTGGAGCCTGTTGCAGCACCACAGTTCACCTACCAGCTCCTTCCTGGTCCTCTCCTCACGTGCGGAAAGACAACATTTCTTAAATTTTGTGGTTTTATAGGAAATAAGCCCATGTTTAGGATTAGTTGATGCCACTAGCAGCAATTAGTATCTGAGCTAAAGTACACCTGTGTAATTTACTTTTTTTGTTTGAGTCTCTAGACCATTTTTGCTTTTCATTTATTTATTAATTCCCACACTGGTGGTGGAAAGTGTTTTTTCTGGGGGACGGAGGTGAGGTGAAAGAAGGCTCGCCCACAGCCTTGTGTATATCTGATTTTCTACCTTTAAATATTGACTGCACTTATTTTTCTGCTGCTGTAATGACTCCTAATTCATAGCACCTTGAGCAGGTCCCTGTTTTGAGGGGAATGCTGCCCAAAAAGATACCCATCATGTTCACCCTCCTGGCTAAAAGTAGAGAGCTCAGCTTAGCTCCGCTCGCTGCATTTCTTCGCTGACATGTCCAAACACTCCCACCTGGGCTTCCAAGTGCTTGGAAGGCACGCTGGCTGTTTACCTGGTTTTACGAGTGGAAAGGTATGCCCCGGAGCTGAGAGAACGTTGCTAACTAATGCCTCGAGTTGCAGCATGGAGGGAAGCGTGTGCCTTGCCTCAAGTTGGGACAGAACGAGGCGAGGGGCGGGTGAATAGCTGGGATCATGCCTTGGTAGCAGCCGGCGTTCTGTGCAGCTCGTCACTGCGTCCATCTTTGTTAAACCTTGAGGGCTGTGAAGGGGAAAAGTGTCCCGGTTCTAGTACTGGAGAGGTACTTCTTTTGTTTCCCAGTGATCCAAGAGATGCCATAAAAGAGCTGCTGGAAGGCATCAGCAGAACTGGAGAGTACAGTCGGCTGCTGCTGCAGGGATCTGGCTCTGGGGTTGCAGTTATTTACAAACTGCCTTGTTCTTAAAAGTTACATAGAGGTCTGAAAGTATTACCTGGCTTAATTTAAAGCATGCTTGGAGGTTTTCAGATGTGTAGCTTAGTTTTTGTTCAATTACTTACTTTTGTTCCATTTATTTGTGTGATTACTGTGACGCTTGGATCTTTGCACCTCTCTGTCATTCATCTGTACTGTGTAGGGGTGAGGGTTTGAGGTCAGAAGTCCAATGATTCAGTGGGGTGATGAATGCCTAATTTTGCCTTAGATGCCTCATGCAGTGGGTCTTGATGAAGTTGACAAGCTGAGAAATTCGCCCTCCTCTGCTGCCAGGTTGGCTGCGGAAGGGCTGCATGGGAGAGTGTGTTGCTGAAAGTGGGGGCCAGACCTAGCTCCCTCCAGACCTGCCTTCTCCAGTTTTCTCCACAATTTCAACAATACAGCCAGCTTACATGATCACATTTCCTAAAACCCAAGGTGCCTGATTCCTTAGTGCTGATTTCTTTTTAAAATTTTAATTTTCATATTTTACGTTGTGTTTAAAGCCCTGCTTGCCTTGGTGGTGATGGAGGGCCGGGGTACAGACACCCCTGTTAGACCTCGGAGTAAATCTCTGTATTTCAGGAGCTTGTTATGCTCCGTATATTTAAAGTGTGTGTGTTTATAAATTACAGAAAAGCCACTGATACTTCAGTGGTGTGCTTTTTTTGTTTTAAATACTGGTGAAATTACAGCAAAAACTTTATCACTAGAGATTTATAATGCTGCCAGTGCAATTCATCTTTGATTTAAACTTGGCATGGGAGGTGTCAAGCTGGTTGCAGCCCGTTATTGCTCTACATGTTGTTCCTGTATGTATGCGGTTTGGGGGCTATAAAGATAAAAGGGGTTAGGAAATGGTATAGGGTTTTATAAAATAGTAATTCTGATACTTGCATTGCTTGAATGACCTTGTGTTTTTAAAAAGGCACCTGGTGTTTAGTTGGACTAGGAGAAAAACAAAGTGCAGAGCTTGTGTTCTGTGTTTAAAAGCATGAATAAAAGGCTGCAGTACAATTAAGCCATTAGAGCTGCCTCTGAGAAAATTTTCCTTTCTTTTCTGTGCAAGTATTTGGCATTTTGGTATAGTAATACTTCATGAGTGCATTGAATGGCTGGAAAATTACTAAGCAGTACTGGAGATGAGCTTCTGCTTGTTATCTGAAGAAAGTGAAATATGTAGAGTTAACCAGATTGGTTAAAAACAATAAATAAAATGGAAAAAATTAAACAAGTATTGATAGGAGAGGGGCAGGCTGGTGTGGAAAGGGAGCTGGAGGCGCACAGCGCAATCTCACAAATGTAGTCAGGAAGTTCTAGAAATACCCTTTTATAAACACTGCATCCTACAGGAAGAACCTTAAAGCCCAAATAAACCGTTTCCCCTTGTGCCTATGTGTACATAAACTCCACTGGTTTGGAAGATCTTATCAGGTCAGTGATGTGCCTTTTTACAGTAGTTCCTAAAACAAGTTACATGATAAATACCAACTTTTTTTTTTTTTGAGCTGTTTATCAGATTTGTTTGTGCTTTTATCAGTTATTAAAGTCTGTGTCTCCCTCGCCCTTACCCAGAAGTCCTGCACCTTCCCAGGTCAGTCTGTCTGGATAAGTGACCATTTTTGGTTAATATCCTTAAAAACGCAGAGTTGTGCGGATGGGCAGAGTCAGGAGGAAGGTGAGGGATTTTATCTGTTCAACTTGATGTGTACATGGGGGAGGATGATCTTCCACCACCTAGAAGTTACGATTTTAGGAATGTGGTGTGTGTGTGTGTAGAAATGGTTAGCAGACAGCAGGTTAAGGGGAGACAGAAACAGGCTTACTTTGATGCCTTGGATTGAACTCCAAAAGAGTCTGTTGATCCTAGGATTGCTGTGGCCATCTTGCATGATGCTGGGCTGGACGATGTTAAAATGTGTGCTTACCTTACTCTGATATTTTTACCCAGCTTCTCTCCTGTGCTTGCACATTAAAAATCTTCCTGCTTCTCTCCCGGGTTTATTACTGGGTCCTAGGAATAATTGTGTGCCCAGAGGCCAGGATGAGGATCTAGCCAGGGTCTCCCGTTGTTTGGGTGTGGAGATAGCAGTTGGTGTGCCAGTGACCTCAGCTGTGCTGATCCTCCCCCAGTGAGCAGTTTGGGGAGCCCTTTAAAATCACAGCCTATGAATGAAAAAAATTACAGCTTAACAAAGTCTGCCACCAACCATTCATTTGGTTTGGTTCTGCATGCATGCCTTTAAACAAGAGTCCTGAAATGAATTTCCAGTGCATGCAGGAAAGCCCCCTTTTCGTTCCAAATCCCCATAAGCAGCAGGAACCACTGTTCCCTAGAGTTAGCAGCCACATGGGCTATTTCAGAAATGGTGGTCCTGAAGATCCATAAATTGAAACACAAAAAGCCCCCATCTGAGGCATTCTTATCTTGGTTTGGCTCTGGAGCACTGAAATCCTGCAATGCTTAGTCCATGTACTCTATATTTACTAGTTCAGGAAAGCTCTGGGTGAACTGTAGACTGGGTTAATTTGTTGATAAAATTTACTGTTCTGTCCAAAAGTCATTAGTCCGAAATATATATAGCAGCTTTGTTGCTGGTGGGGGTGTTTTGGTGGTTGTTTTTTTTTGCCTCCTTCCCTTTGCTATATCCCTAAGGAAGCGTGGGCTACCTTTATCAGAGTATTGGTGGAATAGCTTCCCCAACCTTTCATAAGGTCAAATAAAAAAACAAACAGCCCTTCTTATGGGAAGGAAGGGATGGGGAAAGCAGCGTGTTTGTGTACACTTTCCCATTCATGTTTTAAAGAGAAAATATATAAACTTCTGGAGTCAGAGCCGCATCTCATTCGATTATAGGAGTTGAGGGTTGGAAGCTTAATTTGCTTTCACAGTGCTGACTTAAACAAAACCAAAGGAGAATAACAGGGAGCAGGAGAGCACTTTGCTGCTTTGGGTTTGCCTCTCTTGGCCAAATGCACTCCACGCTCTGCAGTGATTGAAGCAATAAAATCACAGGGTGCTTTTGCTAATCCGTTCTCTTTGGATCGTGAGTGTAGTTAAGGTTTCTGTGTTGATTTGGGGTGAGGTCATACAGAGATAGTGTGTCCTTTGTTCCAGCACTTAAATGTTGATATTTTAAGAGGCATACCTTTTGTGCAAATTTCATATAAAGAAAAAAAAAGCAAGTAAATGTTGTTAGACTGTTTCCCTCTTTTGCTTGCTCTCTGCTGCAGGAATGGGAGGAATAATTTCTAATGAGACCATTGGCCAGGTTTTGTGGTCCTACATGAGTCTGGTACCCCCCTGAACATACTGAACTGCAAGTAGCGCTTGCCTGTACATATTCTAAGAAGGAAAAAGTTACTCTGATTTCTGTGCTTGGGCTATGAATGGCAGAGGTGAGACTGAAAATGAGCATCCCTGGTTGGACATTCTTCAGATCATCATTCGCCTTGGGTCACAAGTAGTGAGCCCTGGCTATGCCTGCTCATGTTGTGGGTGTTTAAAACAGCCAGGTGCTGCCTTTGTCCAGTATTAAAAAGACCCCTGCCCTGTAAGCAAGGGTTGGAAAACCCAACTGCTTTGCAAGAAGCGTCTGGATCTGTCGTCTCTGACCAGTTGTCTGTGGAACAGTTACAGACAATATAGAACATAAGCTTTTCATTGTGATTAATGCTGTAAAGAACTCAATAATGGGCTCCAGGGATCTAGCTGAAAGCTGCTGCTGGTGGTTGCAGAGAACATGCCTGTGTTTGGAAGAGGTTGTCTCTTGAAATGGTCAGCATTAACTCTCCTGCAGTTGAGAGCCAAGCATCAAAGACAGATCTTTCACATTCTCTCTCATCTTTATATGAAAGTGACTTTCCGAATCTTAGCATGCATTAAAAGATACTTGGTAAGTAACTACTGATGTTACTTCTGAGTGTGGTTAGCACTGGATTTATTTTACAGTGGCTATTGAAGTAAACATCCCTGTGTGTAATGAAAGCAGTGGGGAGAGGAGGCAAGAATGGAATGGCAGAGAAATTTATCTTGATTGGTGATGGGTCAGCAGAAAAAGTACTGGGTTTTTTGTACTGATTAAATTAATTTCATGGTTTTATGAACTGCCATGATGTGAATTGGGCCAGTTGGGTCATCCTTTGCTATAGAGGGCACAAGGAGGTGGTTATTATTTTTCTTAGACCAGTAGAAGTGCATCTTCTTTGTGTCTGCAGATGGTGTCTGCCGGTGTTAGATGGTGGGAGTCTTCCTTGGCTTGTTGTTGAGGGGTGCATTCCTTACCAGATAGAAAGCACCTGGCTATTTTCTTACCTCCTAAGCCTTATCATGTCTTATGTTCTGGATTCTGCACTCTTTTAAGCTCTCATTTCCTTAGGTGGATGAAATAAATGTTGAACCCCTTTCCTCTGCTTCGGCATGTGACTTCTGCCAGCAAGAAACTTCTGCTGCTCCCTAAACGACTGAGTAAAGCCAGCTCCTCAGGACAGAAGAGGGAAACTCCTTGGGAGCACTCTCCAGCATCGAAATGCCCTGCATAAAAGCATGTTTGTACATTTTGTTACACGAAGGAATTCCTGGCCGTACCCAGCCCTGAGTAAATAGCCAGGGAGAGGCAACTGAAGCATGACGGATGGCGGTGGTTGGAGAGCAGGGACGTGCGGTGTGGAAGTCCATGGTGCAAAGCAAACAATGAAGGGAACCGTGCTGTGTTTTACAGAAACGGTGTTGTGTTAGGAGAAAACTGACCAGTGCCTAAACCTCTCCTCAAGATCTCGTGCAGCAAGTACAGAAAATGCAGAAAAGTTGAATTTTTTTTTTTTTTAACCATAGGTAAATTTTCCTGTTATGTAATGCATTTCAAGACGCTTGAAAACTATAAGTATTCATTGATGAAAGAAGTAACCCCTCTGGGGTGTTTTGCTGATTTGATGTTTAGCTTCAAATTCTGTACAGCAAAAAACTTGGAAAGTTTATAATCTTTTTCTCGAAAATGTATTATATAAGGTCCAGGGAAGTCGTACGTGTGAATTGCCAGAGCTGTCCTTAGAGCTCCCTAGGTTAGTGAGATGGCAGAAAACCAAAGAGGGTTTTCCTTGGATAGCTTCAATGGGATTGCCCTTGGTTGAGCACCCGTTTCTGGCATCTCTTGCTGTATAATTCATAAAGGGGATTTAGAAACTCCCTTGACACCAGAGGGAAAGCTGTGAACCCCAGGAAGAAACATATGACTGGAGAGAGGGCAAAGTGTGGCTTGTTGGAAGGTGCTGCGTTACAGGGAAGATGAATGAGTTTCTTCAGTTAATTGGATAAAGACAAGTTGAAAGTTTTGTTCTTGCTTACAGCTTGTATATGTTCTTGCTGTTTTATATTTAACTTATTCTGAAAACTAGACCTTAAATAAGGAAATAGCTAAAAGGCTAAAATCCAGTGTCTGTATATTCGTTTTCTTTTGCAACATTTTTAGTACAGGAACTTCTTCTGCAGCACTGTGGCTTTGTCATGCATGAGCTAATTAAGATGTTAAATATACTAACCTCTTCTGTGCTTAAAAAAGATACTTGCTTCTGTATATGATTACTTCCCCTCTGCAGGATAAGCCTTAGTTTTGTCAGGAGTGCCTTGTTGGCAGCTCCAGGGCTTGTGCAGGCTGTCTCCCCATGTTGCATAGCACAGCACTCTTGGCTTGTGTTGTCCATGGCTATACCTCTAGTTTTGTGAACACTTTTTGACATTCAGCACTCCTCTGCCTTATGGGTCATGCATATACCAGTCAGTTCATGTCATGGAGCAGGATTGTGGCAGAGTGGATTTTTATTTTATTTTTGTTTCTTTAGCTAGAGAGTGTGCTGACTCTGTTCTTCCTTTTGGCTAAAATTAAACCTTCTCCCCACCCCACACTGCTCTCCCATCCTTGGACTTCCATTACACGAGGCATGAGAGACATGCAGAGCAGACCATAGGTTGGCATGAAGTTTCAATTAACTACCAAGTTTTTTAGCTGGGGATATTATCTAATTAAGCTTGAAGAGCATGCTTGCCCCAGGTGAATACAAAGCCTGCCCAAACAAGCATTGTGGCACTGAGCAAAAATTACTCCCTATCAAAGGAGAAGCTTAATTTTATCCCTACAAATCTAAATGGGATGTAGCACCTTCAGCAGCCCATGGGTGCAGGTTAAAGTTAATAAAGCCAGGTATTTGGAGATGATGTGAGCACCTCTGGGCTCATCAGAGCCATCTGTGCCCATTCCACAGCAGCGTTTCAGGAAAGCAAGTGAGGAGCCTCTTGGAGCTTGCAATGCCACATGCTTGGCAGAGGGTCACAGAGAAGTCCCAGCTGCTATCCAGGAGTGGGATTTTTGAAATAGTGCCTGTGCCGTTCTCCATACTGGCAACAGCTGGTGTTACAGGCATGATGGGTGTCTGGGGTCCCTGGCACCAGAACTCAGCCTTCCCCGTTGCTGCCTTGGTTGGCAGGAGAGTCCAGAGTCTTAAGTGCCATGAAGATTTTTGAAGCTGCTTGAATTTTATAGTTGTTGTTGTTGGGATTTTATTTCCGGTGTCATTAGCATGCCAAGTCCTGACGGACCTCAAGCACTGGTTGGTTTAATAGATAAAGCAAAAATGCCCCATGCAGCCAGGACTGTGCAAAGCGAAGAAGCCATGAGATGTCCCAGAACAGAAGTCCAAGGCTTTCAGCATCATCTGGCTTACAACTGTCCTGGACACCGTGTCCTGTCACCAGAGCTCAGAAGCCGGATTATGCACCCATCATTTTATTGTGCTTTGCTTTTACTTCATACTATTTTTATATGCTTTGAAGAAAAGGACTCAAAGAGCCAGTCCATGACTTCTGAAAGTATCTCTTGGGTATTGGCAGACAATGGAGTGAAACACTTGTATTTTGCTAGCTGGCTCCCTCCTCATGATCTGCCTCAATGGCAGGAGCCAAAGTTCGGTACCTTAGTGAAAGCATTGCTCAGGGTTTTTTGGTGGCTCATTTCTTCATCTGGAGCAAAGAAGGGGTGAAGTCAGAATATCTGGGTGTCATTTCCGAGTTGAAATGACTTTTCTGGGTGACATATCAGGGTGCAAAGCACAGGTAGCCTTGGCAAGCACTGTATATGGGTGCAGCTCCTTACCACTCCCCCAAGTACTTAATTAGCCAGAGAGCATGGACTTCGGCAGTGCTCCTGAAAGTGATTTCCTAGAAGCTGGCGCTCGTGGGCTCCGTCTGTTGTTGTTAGTATTATCATTATTACAATTTCTGCCTGTAACTGATGTGACTTGTTTAATTACTAACACCAGTACTTAACAGTACTTAACAGGAGGAGCTACAAGGTGGTGTAGAACATTTGGTCCCATAAAACCCTGGTACACGAGCACACGCGTGGCAGCCAAACCCGAAAGGTAGCAGAGGTAACGACTGATCTATTGAATTTGCAGCAGTTCAGCAGGATTTGAATGTAAGTAATCCTGTGGAAAGGGAATGCAAGTTGGCAAAAGGCAGGTATCCACTGATGACCGTACTGTTACGGGCAGACAGTGTCCTACTTGATAGAAAACTAGAAGGCGTGTGGCTTGGTGTGGTGTGTGTCAGACAAATAGCAACTGCTTAATATTTGATCCAATATGTAGATACTTACGTATTTGTATGCAATAGCCATACAAATAACATCTGCATCATTGCTGCAGTTGTGGTAGAGGTCAAATCCAAGTGGAAAGCAGGGCTGATGGTATTGCACTTGTATTTTTTAATGTAGATCATTTCCCCCCGATAGTTAACTAACATCCGCTAACTAACATGGAAATTTAATTGTATTTTCTGAACAGTGAATGCCCTAGTTCAAAGGGATGACTTTCAGTGGACAAAAATAATTCAGCTGTAAATGGTACTGAAGAGTGAAGTGATGAGGGCGTATTAGGAGCATAAATATTTAAACCTTTCTTTCAGGTTAAGTTAAACTTATTTTCTGCATTGATGGCTTTCGGTGCTCTGGGAATTCTGCAGACATTTGAATTGTGCTTTAAGGTTGGCATTGAGTGCATGTGCATAGCGTTGGTTGCAATGGGAATTATCTAAATTTCTTGCATGCTTTTGCAAGAAGAAGGTGGGGAAGTTGCTGGAAAAAGATCGTAAGTGAAGACAAATTAATGTGGGGTCCCTGACCTCCTGCTCTCTCTACCTCCTTTAATAGCAGAAGACCCCTGGACAGTGCTGTGCCTCAGCCTGACTCACTTAAGGAAGATAAGTTATGTATGATATAACAGGAGTCTGAGGGCTCCTTGTGGTACTGCCATGAGCGAACACAAGATGTTTCTGAGACAGAAGCAAAGTTTGGTGCCTCCAGACAAAGTGATGGGGTCTGTTCGGCTTTGGTGACTTGTGATGATCTGAAAATAGTTGTGCCACCAGGTTGCTGCAGAAGTGGTGGTTGGCCCCAGCACATCCCAGCTGCGTCCTTGTCATTCACAGTGGTGGTGGTTTTATTTTCGTTTGAACAAAAACTTAAGGCAGGAAAGTCCAGAACAACTTTCCTGTTTGTGGCAAAGCCCTTCATTTCCAACAAGTACTACCTTAATATTGTACAGTAAGTACACCAAAATACATATCTGGAGGGAACGCCTAGTCCTGTGGCTGTGGGGGAAATGCAACAGCAAAATAACTTGATTTATTGGTGTCAGCTACAGACTATTGTCCCTGCATCAATTTATAATGGCTTTAGATGAGGTGAAAACTGAGCCAACAGTGTTGGTTAGGGAAACAGCAGATCTGTGATGTGCAGGATGGCCTCCCCATCTGACAGCTCTGGGGACCTGGGTGAGGAAACTCACTGCAGCTGCTTTTGTATAGAGAATAGTGTGACCTGCAGATGGAGGCTTTTGCTGGTATCTTAAGCTTCAGAAAAACAAATATTCCCTCAAAATAACATAAAAAAAATAAACTTCCACTTCTTCCTGTTTTTATAATTTGCTTGTTTCCTCAGTGTCATGGTTTTGTCTCCAGTACTGCAGATTGTTAATCTTCAGAGGATCAGGACCTTCATAGAAGTATTTCCTGTACATGTTTATCTGTCTTTTTAACAAATTAGTATCTACTTGTTCTCCTCTGAATTTTCCTGCAAATAATAGGAAACTCTCCCCTCAGTAATAAGGCTTTTTGCTAGAAAAAAATACCTAGATGAATCACTGCCAGGGGTTAAAGTACCTTTTTTATGACTTTGCTGATGGCATCCTTTAGGACATCTGCAAGTAGCACCAAATTCCAGAGGTCACTGTCTTTGTGTTAGTTTTGGCGAAGAATTGTTTCAGCTAAACTTCATTTACTGGGTTGTGAGTGCATCTGGAGGACTCCTGTCCAAGTGTTAGCTGGAATTCCAGAAGAGGGGTGCTGCTACATCCTAGGTTTTCTCTTGAGACAGCCACAGATTTCCACCTAATCCTTTAGCAAGGTGAGCCTTGGCCATTAGTCAACAGGGAAATGCCTGTTTTCCACATCCAGATGTTTCATTGCTGTGTTATAATGGGATGGAAACAATCTTTTCAGCTGATACACTACTAAATTTTGTTGCGTTTAGCTAATCTCGACACAGTTTGTAAATATATGCATTAAATGTGTAAATATATTCCTCCTAAAACATGCATGTGTGTGTGTGTTGGATGGGGACTTAACTCCGAGGTCCTCCCTGGACTCATTGCAGCCCAAGCACATCTGGACAGGGTGAAGACAGGAGAAATGTGATTTCTCCCCTCTCAGAATTGATGGTATGCATCATTCATGCATTTCCAAGGGAGAGCACTGGATTTGGATGAGTAACTGACTTTCCCCCTCATCTTTCTATTTCAAATGGAGCTGTCGTCATCTGACTCCGTCACTGAATCTGCTGGAGCTGGGCCTGTAACTCAGAGCTCGTTTGGCACTGCCTCAGGCTTCTGTGGCGGAATGCACTGGCTTGCGTTGATATCCACAGCATCTTCCCAGTGTTGGCCTGGTGGCTCCCGGGGCTGTCCCTGTGGTCGAGGAAGCACAGGTTGGGCACCAGCCTCCTAGTGGTGCTAAAATTAATAAAAAGGCATCCCTGGAGGAAGGAGCAGCTTGCAGGTCCTTGTCCCACCTGGCAGATTAATGCTGGAAATAGCCCTTCATCAGATGTGGAGAGGCCTGAGGGAGTTTTTTTTTTTTAGTTTGGGTTTGGGGGTTTTTCAGACGTCTTGTCAACCTGTGATTTCCCATCGTGGTGCAAACTGTTCGGCAGAGTTTGTGCTCATCTTGCTTTTGGGACAGTGAGTGCATATGTCTCTCCCTTAGGAGGCCGGAAAGCCACTGCTGTTTTCTCTGAATTTTTAATTTCTAGTGGAAAAGAAGGCCTTGCAGGGCAGTCTTAACACGTCGCTCTTCCAGTGCTGCCTTGTCTGGGAGCCAAAACATCAGAGTGGAGTGCCAGGCATGGAGCTGCCCTCCCTTTGCACAACTACGGCAGAGACCCATCTTCAGACCAAGGCTCTTCCTTGCTATAATTTCTCTTGCTCCAAGGTATTAGTGGACATAGTGGCAGAGGCAGATAAATCCTGAAGTCAGACTTGTAGCTGGATGAAACTGCCTTAAGGAAAAAAAAAAAAGTTTGTAGGTGGAGCATCAAAGGGTAAGCGTGCACCTCCTGTCAACCTTGTGTCCTTGGAATTAAAACCCTAGTTAAATCTGAGTTCAAGGGAAGGAAAGAAAAATGAAGCCATTTTGGATTGAGATAAACACTTGCGGTTTCATTATCATCTGCTGAACATGTGTAGAGTGGTTGTTACACAGCTTGAGACAGAAAAACCAATGTGAAGTTAGGAAAAAAAATCAGGGTATATCTTCTTCCTCCTTTGTCGATACTTTAATAATTTATTGGAAGTGGACAGGATGGTATAGATAGGGCTTTGCCTACAGATAAAAGGTAGATGCTTTCTTCCCACAGATCTTCTGCAAGAAGATAATGTTGCTTCTCTTCAGTGTTCATTTTTTGATGTTTTTAAACAGTGCTGTGGCCATTTAAATTAATAAACTTGCATAAGCTGTTAGCAGGTGTTTTAGGTCTGATGTTCTGGTATTCCCCAAAGAATCCAGAACATTTGAGATGGCAGCTCCCAGCTATTAGTGAGTGTACCAAAAACTCTGATGGGTACAGGATGAGAAGCTGCTTCACCATCTTTGCTGCTAAAATGAAACACTATGGGAGTCTTTGATCTCCTTCATATATTTCAGGGGACTCCAGCGTCCCTATGCTGAACCTTTTTGGAAGGAATGGGTGTGAGAGCATGAACGTGCAGCGTGTTGAACAACTCATCCTTACCTGCCAGAATGAGAAAATAGGATGATTCCAAGATGTTTCCCCTGATTGATTTCTCTGCTGTGTGCAAGCAAAATCCCTCTTGCCAGGGACACATTCAGCAAGTGCTTGGCACCACCGTATCTTCCAGCATTTAAAAGATTCTGCCTGTTAAAGCAGAGCACAGGAAATGCAAGCTATTAAATCCATGTGACAGTGTTGTGACCAGGCGAAGGACAGTGGTGGGGAGAGAGGCACAGGCACGCAACTGCCAGCATCTTGAGGAAACGCTTGTTTGTTTGTCCTTTTCCCAAAGCCCTTCGGCTGCGCAGGGGAAGCGACGGCAGAGATGTAAACAGGAAAGCTGGCTGCAGGGAGAACAAAGTAGGGGTTAGGAGATGCACACAGTTGGCCAGAGGAAACCGAAGGCACTGCTGAGAAATCTCTCTGCCTGCTATAAGACTTAAATAATAAAATCAGTAAGCTAAGAAATAGAATCATAGAACCATAGAATGGTTTGGGTTGGAAGGGACCTTAAAACTCATCTCGCTCCAAAGCCCCTGCCATGGGCCGGGACATTTCCCAGTAGGTCAGGTTGCTGAAAGCCCCATGCAGCCTGACCTTGAATACTTCAGGAATGAGGCATCCACGGCTTCTCTGGGCAACCTCTGCCAGTGCCTCACTACCCTCTGAATAAAGAATTTACTTTTAATATTTAACCTAAACCTGCTTTCTGTCATCTTAAAGCCATTCCCCCTTGTCCTACCACTATTATGAAAATAGTTAATGCTGGATCTCCTGATCCATGGCAGGCATGGTGACGCTTGCGGTGCCCTTTGCAGGAGGGGAAGCCTGCCCCCTGTTGTTTCTGTGCTTTGAAGGAGGCAGACTGTGAGGATCACTGTCATAAAAGAGCTATAAAATAATTCCCACATTACTAAAAATGAAAGTGGAATCATAAGCGTTAATCATCTTCCTTTAAGTCTATAAAATAGCAGCTTGTTCCAAGAGCACTGGAAAGAAGAGCTGGACAAGGTACATTTTAAGGGCAAGATAATGTTTTACTAACATTGGCAGGAGAAGCAGAGTGATCCTGGAAACTTTAGTGGGTTAGTTCAAGTCAGTCCCCAGCAAAACAGGGAGCTGGCTGACAGGAAGCACAGTCAACATCAGATCAAGAGGATGAAGGTGGAGCTGGTCAATGTGGCTTTATGGGAGTTTTCAGTGATTTTAGGAATGTAGGTGGATAAAGGTTATCATATCCTGGTGTCTGCCTCTTGGTCTGCAGGTAGTTTTACCATGAAGTGCTGAGTTGTGGCGTGGGGGCTTTCCAGAAGATAGTGCCAGCCCTCAGAGAGCAGTAAAGATGATTTGAGATCTAGAGGGAAGAAATTGGAGAAGACACAAAATGATATATCTGGTTTAGGATGTGTATGATTAGTCTGAGTGTTCACATGGTAAAAAAAATTATCCTAAAGAAAGGGAAAGCAAAGATGCACTGGTTAAAAGATTCACACTCAAGTACCTCTGCTTTGAGCTGAGTATTAAAGTGCAAAAGAAAAAAAAAGGAGCAAGACCTTGTTTTTTCAGTAGCTTGTTTTTTAAACTAGTTTCCTATCAAGAAAACGAAAGTTTGCAGCGTGCCCTGTGATGACTGAGGCCTTGTCACACAAGTAAGGCAAAGTACAGGGTTAGATTTCCTGGAGTATATTACAGCTGTTTGTCCAGGTATCAATTAGGAGCCATGGAGGAAGGGTTTAATTAGAAGAAAAGCACATGAGGCTTTTCCAGCGTGGAGGAGCTCAGTGCATGTCATTTGTGTAACCTCTTTTCTGGTCATGGATGTTTATTTGGAGTCGAGTAAGACGCTCTTGGCGTTTTCCTTTGATCTGTCTGCAGGAAAATGAAATCCATATGGCCTCCACCCAGATCCTGGCTGGGAATACCCATCTATGCTGGGGTCATTTTTTGTTGTCATACATATGTACAAAGGTCCATTCATCTATGAGAATGACATTCAAAATAGGGAAAACATGGTAGTGATGCGTAGGGAGGAGCATTTCAGTGCTCCCGGAATGTTCGGCAGCCTAAAGCATGTCATTAAATGTCTGAAGTCCTTCCTAAGGATCTGCTTTTGTGCCCTTTTTCCTATTTTTGCCATACTTCCTGCTCTTCCCTACGACACAGCTTAATGAATCCAAGAAAGCTTTGTGGACCACAGGGGCAGCGTAAGTGCAATAGGCGTCTCTCAAGTGCTGGGCGTGGAACTACACTGGCCATGTCTATGAAGTCTTTTGTTAGGGTTTGTTGTTTGTTTGGGGGGGGTTGATTAGTTGGGCTTTTTTTGTTTGTTTTATTTTGGTTTTTGGGTTTTTTTTATTTAACCAAAAATGGAGAAAAGTGACCTTCTTTACCTCTTACAAGGCACAGCAAGCAGTGCTCAGGCAGTACTGCTGTGGTTAATCTTGAATGCTACACCTAAGGTAGGTAGCCTGGTGTTCCCAGAGGGTGAGGAATAACGAGTTTCAGTATTCCAAAAATGGACCTGTGACTGCAGATGCTCAAACGCCTCAGACTGCACTGGAATTGCGTGCTGAGACATCTTTGTGCCCGGTTCACCACTGCCAGGGCTCGGTCCCGGGCGCTCTGTTAATGCTTTGCTGCGGAAGTTCAGCCCATTGACATGACTGCTGTTAACAAGGTGACTGAACTTCCTTGCCCGCTCCGCAAGTACTCCAGCAACTGCAGTGAAAATGGGCTCCCTTTGCTCCAACCACTGTCTCAGCTCTTGGAACATGCTTGCAGTTGGCTGGCGGGCAGCAAAAGGCAAATCCACCACCTTGCTGGCTTTCCAGGTGCAACGTTTACTTTAGATTTCTAATAGCAGAGCCCTGTCCCAGGATGAGCCTTACTGAGAAGTGGGGAAAATGTTCATGTGCTGGGACAGCCCCTCATCGATCCATGCTAGGAATTGCAAGAAAGCTTTGGAGGATATTCCGCTGTAGCAGCAAGCTGGTAGGGTTGGGTGTGCCATCTCCTGGACCAGGCAGTATTTAAGGGGCAAAATAATAATTATTTTAATAATAATTTTTTGAAAGTGCAGCAGCATTGCCAGTCTTGGAACTGAGGTTTGTTAGCTTACCCTTAAGGTTAAAGAACATGTGCAAAGGTGAGAACCCAACCAATGAGTGATTCAGTTGATGCTGATCCAGTGACTTGATATCTGCTTCCCTTGGGAGAAAACCCTTGGGAGCAGGGCTTGAAGCCAGCTGAATGAGTTGGTGGTTCTTGACTGATGCAACAGCTTCTGGATGTAGACAGAAGGCGAGGGCATTATTTCCATTGCTATGGATTGAGCATGCTGTAACATTTTTAACAGCTTTTTTCTGTCCTACCTTTTCACACACGGAGTTTGTCCCCACCTGCCCCTGCCACTGGGCAGACCAGCAGCTTTGCAGAGGTTACCCAGGCAGTGGCTCAACCCAGCCCCATGAGCTGAGAGCTGCCCCACAGCAGCTGCAAGATTGTGATACCTGTACAGTGGGACAGTTTTTCTATGTAGTTTGTCATGCTGGAATTGCTTGTTAATGTTGCTGATTTGTAAGAACCTTCTGATGGTCTCTCTGTGTGCTGAGCCTTGAGTTTTTAGGAGGACCAGTGGCAGGATGGTCTGTGGACCAGTAGGAAGGCAAGAGAACAGGCAAGCTAGCTTTGGGGAGATGTAACTGCTCAAGATGCTGTTTCAAAAACATGATTACAACACAGCTTATTCAAGGATAGTTTTGTCTTGCACAGGGAGGCTAATTCCATCTTCCCCCATCCCTTGGGAGAAAAGCTTTAGAAACTGGACTTGGAGCAAAAAGTGCCAGGCAGCTTTCTTGAATTTTTCTGGCTGACATTGCTTTGGGCTTGTGTGCTGAGTTCTTGCTGGAGACAGATGAGGGTTGAGCTGATGGGTGCTGCATTAAGCGTTTGAAGGTAAAAGCAGTGTTGCTGCAGAGCTTGAAGAGGAAAGTGAGGTGGCAGATTCCAGCACATCTGGATAGGATGAGATGTGGACTGGGGATGTGCAATTAAAATAAAAAAAAATCCCCACCTGTTGTTTTTAATTACTTGTGCAGCATGATACTCGTGACTGATGAGTTAACCCCCTGGTTGCAAATGCACTTCTACCAACACAGACTATCCTTTGGCCATTGAATTAAAGATCTTTTTATGTTGTATATTGAAATTCAGTAAATGCAGCTGTCTGTTGATACCGCTGTAACAAACTTAACATGCTGCTTGTTGCCTTCATCCGGGCTTTCGACTGTAGCTTGATTCCATTGTCATGACAAAATCCAGCCAAGCTGCAAGTAGGTGCCTGCAACTGCACCTGCACACGTGCTCGCTGGGTGATGGAAAGAAGCAGTGAATAAATGTTAGTGAATTGGAATGTCACAGAATCAAAATAGTTTGGATGGGAAGGGACCTTTAAAGGCTGTCTAGTCCAACCTGCTCTGGGAGGTGTCCCAGCATCCTCCACACAGCCTGGTGTCTGCTCACTGAAGCTGGGTTCAAGCCTCATTGGTCCTTAGCTCAGTATTTCCATGGTCCAGGCACAAAGTTTTCAGAAGCACATGTGATTTTGGGTTGTCAGTGTCTGTAAAGTGGGGGCATGGCTTTCCTCTGAAGGGTGCTTGCAGGCAGCATCACCTTGATCACCATTCTTCACCTTGGGGAAAAAGGGATTTTTGTCCCAAATCAGGGTTAAAACCATTTGGGTTTAAGGCAGACAGAAGCAGCTGAGCCTGGAAACACTCAGTTAGCTTTCTTCTCCCCTCCTGCCTAATCATCAGCGTAGATTAGTTCAGGAACTGGACAGGTGTTTTTAGAAGCTGCTTTCAGAGCCTCAGTGTCACAATTTTTATTCTTGTTATTGATGCTGAGGCATTTCTTGAGCAACATTTCTGCTTTAATGAGAAGACATTAAGGATCATCGTAGAACTTGTGGGAGCATACACGACACTCTGGCTGAGTGAGGGGTTCCAGCAGTTGTGGAGGTTTCTGAGCAGCAAGGGAGCATCTGAGACCAAGTGTCCGAAATGAAGCTCGTGTGCAGGGTTGTCACTGTTGACACTTGCTGCCAACAAGTGTGAGGATCTATAGCTGATACTTAGAGATACCAACTCGTTGCCCACTGAAGTATTTAAAACCCCATTAAAAGCTGTGATAAAGGCAGACACATTGGGAGGCTGAGAGCTTTCTCCAAGCCTTTTGAGTGGTTTGGACCCTTGGTCCCAGCGCTGTGTTGGCAGCTTTTGGGAATAAAGTGCTGACGGGCTACCAGAGGAAATTACACCTGTGTTCGACTTTGGACCTGTTTGCAGCCCTGGGTGCGTGTGTGACGCTCCGTCAGCTGCTGCTAAACACCCCCATCATGAGTTTATGGCAGTTGTATCATAATTATTTTATTTTTTTCCCGGCCTATAACTGGGGTGGGGAAACAAGGATCTTTGGTCGATGTGCTCTTCCGAGCCAGGAGGATATTGCGAATGAGTAATGGTCCGGCTGGGGCTGTAATGTGCAGAATACCTCTGGGATGACTCACCCCGCACAATGCAGCACATCCCTCAAGGAGACTGAATCACGCACAGGGGGAAGCCACTTGCCCGCCCGGCAGCAGCCAGCGGGGACGCGGGGGAACCAGTGCAGACAGGGAGGCCTGCGGCAGCAATGGTGGTAAAACGGAGCAGTAAAGGTTTAAAATGTAGAGGAAATGGCATCCCCCAGCAGGTAAGTGTGCTCTGGCTGCGTAAAATTCCATATTTTTTACTCTTGGGGATTTTTTTTCCTCCGCCTGCCCCCACAGCCCTTCTTAATGTTGTCTAAATCAGCATATAATTTATCAGTGAATATGTATGAATTCTTCTGTGAAACACAGCCTTTCATTTATGGTTACCTATCAATTTTTTTTCAGAACTGATGGTTTAACATTCACCCTTTCTTTAAATACCAGTAGGAAAAATAGATGCTGCCTGGGAAACTGCTTCCCTTGATGTCCCTCTCCATGGACATTTGATGGAGTAGGGGATTTAAAGAGAGGTTGAAAGCAAAAACAATGTGTACGCTGGTTTTGACATAGCCAAGAATGTCTTCTTTTCTTTTTTATGTTCATTTATCTGGCAAAAGATGAAAACCCTTTAGATTTTGACCACAGTTATCGTGCTTACTCCCTCACCCCTCCTCTGATACAGACCCAGCTGGAATTGAGTCACAGAATTATTTTATTTCTCTAATATTTGCAGAATATTATCTACTCTTCGTAGTTATAACATACGTGTCATTGAGGATGTTTACAGAGGGATAAATATAGTTGTAGTCTCCACTGATCAAAATGGAGGAGAGTGGGGGGAAAATTCAGCTTCTTTTGGGTGAGCGATTTTTTTTTTTTCTTCCTGAACGTTGATTTTACAGGAATACTCTATATATGTTTGTGTGCAGACAATCATTTTTATGGAATGCAGTTTCTGTGGTTGTCTGTTGGGTTGTTTGGGGTTTTTTTGCTAAATATTGCTATTAGCTAGCTTAGGATAGCAGTAATGGCGTGCTTATGGTCAGTTTGTGCTAGGAAAAAAATTAGGGCAGAACTTTGTCACGGCTTTTTTTTGAGGTGGGGGGAATCAATTCAGGATGCAGATCTTATGACTCTACCTGTTTGGCTGGCTGAACTTTAGTGTGATTTTTGCTTATCTTACATGTGATACAAAACAAATACCATCTGTCATGCAACAACGATTTATTACTCATTACTGTAAATGATAGTGCTAATTAGCTTCCTTGTAATCTGTTAATATTTTGTACTCTTGCACAAAAATAGGAGGACTTGAGGCTGCACCTCTTGCCTGTACTGCACGAGGTGCAGGACAAATAACTCAAATTTATTATGCTGCCCCTTTTAACTTTTTGAGATGTACCACCATGTGGTATAACATGCAGCTATAACCATTTGTTGCAAAATTGACCCATTCAACAGATTTGAAGGAAAGTCTTTTTTGAGAGATTTCATTGAATGGTTGGTCATTAAAAGTTTTGTCATCAGTGTGCATGTGATGCCATGGCTGCCTTTTAGGGAAAAAAAAATCAAACATTGTTTTGGGTATTTTTGTAGCAAGATTTGCTGTGGCTTTTAGTAGCTCTAACACAGTTTCAACAGTGTTACATAAATGCTTCAATAGAGACACAGGTCATAAGTTAATGTGCCCCAATGCCGTTAGACTTTCATTTTAATTCAATGTTGTTTGTGTAATAAGCTAATTTCTGGGGAGGGACCTTAAATTCCATGTGGTTGAGCTGTATCAGTGAATCTTTGCTTGCCTATCAGTATGGTTGTAAGCCAGCTTTTTTCCCTAAAAAGCTGCTTCCAGTTCATTTGAGGTTTTGCCCACGTGTACAGCACTTTGTGAGGATCACTGGGCAAGTCTGACACAGGAAAGGATGTTATGTTGGCCAAAAAAATGGATTTAATCCATGCAGGACTACATAATATGTATATTTTTGAATACACATATATATATATATATGTATTTCAGGCATGAATTTTCATGTACTTCCTGGAAGGATCTGAACTGATTATGGGGGTTATGAAATCCCATTTGAGCTAGTTAGGATAGAGCTGTTTCTCGTAAACTCAATAAAATCAGCCTTAAATGTTGAACAAACGTTTTGGTGAAAGGGTTCCTTTGTTCCTCACTGCCTCGGCATTTAAGGGAGATGTGGAGGCGGCCGGCTGGGTTGTTGCAGGTGTCTTGGTTTTTTGAGAAGTCCTTTTTCTTCTGGAAAAAAAAAGAAACCCCAAAGCAAACAAAACTGCTATTAGTTTTTCCTATGGAGGATTTTTGGATGTGCTGCAGCACTGGAAGCAAACCTAGGCTTGCTGAGCACTGGCTGTGGAGACCTGACCCCTCTTCATTTTGCCTTTGGGGCTGCTCTGGACTCAACCAGCATCTCTGGAGCAAAAAATGTGTAGACTGAATTGTTTATATTTTCTCTGACTGTGTAGAAACTAAAATTTCCCAGATGCCCTTTTATTCTGGTGGTATTTGATTTGAAAGACAGAAAAATACAGGTTGCAAGTTGGTTATACAGGAGTTGGGTTAAGGTAGAGTGGTTCTTTGTTACTGGTATGATGCGCAGGTGAGGGCAAGGAAAACTTTTGGGAGGTTTTCCGCGTTTTTCCTCAGATTCCATTCTAATGTTTGATCTGGCCAGAGAGACACAGATGTCTTTTTTTCTTGGTGATACTTAATGAAAAAGTTTCAAACCTGCTGGAAATCTAAATGATATGGAAATATCAACTTAATTTGCTGTAGCTGCATGTGCTCAGAAGGTTTCTTTTAAACAAATTGGTAAGTTAGGATTTGAAGAAGAAAATGCTGGTTATAATCTGCAGATATGTTATCCTTGCTGGAAGGTTCACAAACCAACAGATCAAGGAAGTGGGACTCCAAAAATAGCAGCTTTTCATGTCTTCCACCAAAATGTCCCTGCTTTCTGGCTGTGGGATGAACTGCAGAGAGGATCTTCACAATGTAACCTGCAGCTATCACCCGGGCAGAATGGGATGGCTTAAACTCCAGCTGTCAGAGCTGCTGGGGCAGGGAAGATACCTGGCACTGTGAAGTCCAGCCAGGTCAGCCAGAGACAGGTTATGCCCCAGTAGTCATAAAGTTACATTTGTTTGGATCCAAATAGTTTAAACTGTGTTTATGTGCCTGGTTCAGCTGAACAGCTTGACCTTTGCTGCTGTTGCATTAGCAGCCTCCTGCTGTCCTTTTGGCTCTTCCCTGAAACCTGGGATCTGGGAATGTCGATGGATGCATTAAAAGACAGAAGTCCATAATGTTGAGTCCCATTATATGTAATTACCTTTTTTTCTGAGACCTGAATCTCTCCTGGCCTTGTAAGCTGTAGAGTTGGGAAGGGGGGAAAATACCAAAGTGCCTTATGGCAGCAATAGCATGGAGGTTTATAAGCTTATATTTTGGACAAGTAGCTTGGCTAGAGGGAAAAATATTACTGAGTTACGGAAGGTGTCTGTGAAGTGTTTTAGATGCTACATGTGACTCAAAAAAAAAAAGTAGTAAATGGGGTGGGTTGGACTACTTTTTTTCCCCCTTGGGATTTTTAGACGTCTTGGATGGTATTTGCGGTTTCTGCTTTGGAAGCAAAGTGGAAAAGAAGAGCAGCTGGTGGAAGGGAGTTGTCTATTTTGACCCTCCTTTTATGAAGACAGTGGTGAAATTAAAGCCTTAGCTAAGGAGTAAATTGTTTGGTGTTTACTCCTGGATGCAGGATTGCAGCCATAAGCCCCCACTGGCCATAGAAGAGGCTCATGGCTTTGTCCCCCACTGGTGTTGCTGAAGGTGCTGTGGCTCATGTCTGAGAGCACAGGATGATGGTAGCCCCATGTGTGCATGCTGGGGGACAGCACTTCTATCAACCTTAAGCGTCACCTCTCTCTTAGACACGCAAATGCTTTGTGAGCTGGGCTGCAGGTACTGAAGCCAGGGTTCAGTGATGACAGAGGTAATACTCAGTCACTTCTAGTTTAGGAAAATTCTGTGTCCTCCGGAAGAGCAGTTATACATGCACACACTCTATTTTACTTTTATAGATATATATGCATACCCACGAGCTATAATTTTTAAAGAGTTCTCTTTTCCTTCCAATAAAAACAACACGTGCTTTTTGATGCTACCTTTACTCCCCAAGTTCATTCTGGTTTTTTTTCACTCAGGGCGGGGCAGGCAGACAACCTGGAGCAGTCCTGGAACATACTGGCTGGCTGCCATGCAGCTGGGTAATCCCTTCAGATACTTTCTTCCCAAGCTTTTAAGGCTGTTAAAGACAAATGTGTAGGGTTAAGATAGCATTTGAGAGCATAATTAAGAATAGTTTGCATGAAACACATAGCGCATAGGCCATAAACCCAACAATTAGAGCAGTCTTAAAAGTTTCAAGGATCCAGTAAAACAAGGGCAACTAAGACTAGGCTACTGTGGGGATTTCTCCAGTTGTTTAACTTTTAGCTATCTGTATCTGATTAATTGTAATGGACCAAGTATTTTCACACAGCTCATTAACCATTTCTGGTGAAAGAGTCAAATTGCACAGTTACCATGCTAAAAATGCAGGTGGATGGCTTGAATGTGGTTGTTCTGCTACTCCAGTGCACCAGCGTTTCATCAGTGGCATGCACTTGGGATTTGCAGATCGCTCCTCCGCTCCTCAGGATTTGGAATACTTGGAACCAGCCAGAGCCTTGATGCAGTCGCGTAAAATTAAATAGCAAAGAAAATAAACAGCTTTTACACTAAGGAAGCAAGGTCCTTATATGGAACTGAAATATTTGAGTACCTCCCAAGTATTTATCAACACTGGCATGAGGGAAAGAAGCATTGCCTATTCTAGGCTTGTGGATGGAAACAGCAGGCAGGACTTAGACATAGAAGACTGGAAGAAACTGTGTGTAGCCTTGAAAATTCAACGTGCAGCTTCTGAGTCCTAATCCAGTGATTAAACCAAGATGTCAAGCCCTAAGAACCCTTAACGACTTCCTTTCCATCTACCTTTTCTTTCTTTTTTCCCAGTCCCTTGGCACAGGCTGCGCTTTGGGAACCGTGTGCCAGTGGCTAGAGCAGAGCGGGACTGGGGACGGGGCTCTGCAGGGGGCCCAGCGTCACTGGTGACTTTTGATCCTGCAGGAAGGCGTGCCAAGGGATTACGTTAACGGAGTCAGAGCTCTGCCTGCCCTGCCAAAGGTGAACCCTTCTGCTGGACAAGGCTCTTGTCCAATAGGGGAACAGAGGTCATCTTGCCATGGTAGGGGAGTGGAAACTAGATTTTCTGGCTTCATACATTTAAGGAGGTTGGTCTTTGAGATGGGAAGAACACAGTTTAAATTGTGTTCTCTCAGCATGTGGGGGCACAGTTTGTAAGTGCCATAGGTCATGGATAGATGTGGATATGCAGAGGAAAACCATGTGGCTCTGTGCCGTACCAGATTGTCATTATAATGGGCAGGGATAGTCAGGGCGCCTAAATTTAATGTATAGGCATACAGTAATATTCAAACATAATTACAAGCCTAGAGAATTCACTGAGAGGTGATGGAAATGTGTAAATAACTGGCAGGAATCACGAAGTACTGAGTAGCTGCTACTTGCTTAATTTTCCTTGAACTGGACAATTTCTGCAGCAGAGTAACTGAAGACATCATTGCTTTTGGGACAGCCAAAGACTCCCAACTGCTGCCGTAAAAGTGAATGGTAAAACCTGCAGGAAGCTATAATGCCAGTGGCAATTTTCAAGTGTGGAAGGAGAAGCAGCAGTTTCTGTGGATGACTTTTGTGGGAGGATGGGAGGGAAGGTCGTATTGAGTGGCTCTGACTTCAGAAGAAAGCTAAAAATAAGTCCAGAAAGGATCCTTGGGGAGTAGTAGAAAGATAGAGAAATGTATAGTTGGCTTGCTTTTTACTTCATCTGCTAATTGCTAATCCTTATAGACCATATGGGAAAGGTACAGAGAAGAAAACAAAAACTGTCTTGGATGGAAGCAGCTCCATTTTTGCACAGTAGGAAATTAGATGAAGTGTTTTGCTTATTTCTGAGTATCAGGAAGTCAGGAGATTAAAGTTGCCACTGTAAAATCTAGAAATGGGTTTTCATTAAAAAATAAAAAGGTAATGGGATCTATTTATAGACACACTTGCCCTGTTTACTGTACCAGGAAGCTGCTTTAAGGACTCAGGCAAAAATATTCTTAAAAACATGGTTCCTCAGTTCTGTGAATACCTTGAGTGTGTCAGCTGTGACCGTGTATCAGTGTGTTGGAAAGCTTTTTATCAGCCAGTGCAAAGTACTCAGGGCAGCAGGGGATGAACTTGTAGCATCTCTGCATTGCCGTCATTGTGTAGGTCCAGTGAGAAAGGTGGCACTTCCATAAAATAAAGGCTGTGAAGAGAAAATAGCAGCATGTGTTTTGTGAGATCTGTGTAGCTGCAGAAGAGATAAACTGGTCCCAGAAGATGCTCACTGCTTCCCTTGGTTTGTCCTCAGACTGCCTTCAGGTAGGATCCGTGAGGCTGCTTGCTTAGATGTTAAATCTGGTCATGTTAGAGAAAGGGAAGCTTGGAACTGAAGAGTTAGCACCTGAATTGCTGCAAAAATAATGTCTGAAAATGAGGCAGTTCTACCTGGTTCAGGATGAAGGAGGCTACTGCTGCTTGTCATGCTATACAGGCTTCTGGGAAAGTGTCTCGATACAGAGCTTTTCTCAGGAAGGAATTTCTTTCCATAAGGGATGATACCTGTCGTTTTGAAAGGCTGCCTCTTGGAGCCCTGTGTGTGTTGATCTTCCTTGTCTTAGCGAGGTTGCCTGATGGCCTGGAGACGGACAATCCCTGGGCACTTTTCTTTGCCCATCCCTTTATCTCGCCCTTGTTGATGTTCCCAGGTTTGAGTGCCCTGCACCTTTGGGTGCCTCAGCAGCTCTGCAGCTGACAGTGCCGTGGCTGTGCGTGGCTGCCATCCAAGCACACCGTGGTGACCTCCCTGCGAGGGTGTCACAGGCATCAGCGCTGTCCTCAGCATCCCACTGTTGGTCAGTGTCCAGCACGTGATGGGCGGCACCAATGCAGCATCAGCACGAGGACAGAAAAGCTAAATTGGGTGTTTCCCAGCAATTCTGTGCTGGGGACAACCCATTTTAGCTTGCAGTCTGTTGCATGTTCCATGCAAGGTGCATGGCTTTTGCTTGTGTTCTGTAGGGGCTTTTCTTCTTCCAAATGACCCTGGTGATTTCCCCAGCAGATGATGAAGCGACTACTTCATGGAAAGGGTACAGGAGGAGGCCTGGAATCTCCCGCTGTGGGGGCTCTTCTGAGCCCTTGTGGTGAGCATCTGGATTATCCCCAGATCTTAGGTGCTTCCAGAATATTTTCTTGTGAGGTTATGACACTCTGCCTTTCAAAGCCCCTTGAAGTGCTGGTGAAAGTGTTTCACGGACATGGTATGGTCCTGATGACCTGAGCTGAGCTGATTCCCATCTCTTTTCATCTGAGGTACCAGCTGGAGCCACGTTTGTGGGGTTTTCCTGATAAAACTGTCCCAGATTTGGAGGAATTTGAGTGTCATCTTCACAAATGATGAAGCCCACATCTTCACAAAGCCCACTTCACAAATTTGATCGCAGAAACCTTGAGACGCTTTGTTCATGGATTATTTGAGCTCCTTGTGTTCTTCCAGCACTTTGGATACCTGATGCCCCAACATGAGAGTTGGCCTTGGGGTGGTGCCTGGTTCACCCCACTCTCTTGGCCCGTGTACATAGCTTCATGAGGCAAAGAGTGTCAGGGACCATGGGTTGTTTGATCTGTGTGTTGACATCTGGAAACCCGGCAGGGTGATTCCTTACTGTTTGGTGAGTCTCTCTTCTACGGTAGCTTGAGTGTTCCAGGCCGTCCGTGACAGAGGTGGACTTCCATCCCGGGCAGAACCTCTCCGTTGGGGTCAGCACAGCACCATCTAAGTACCGCCCTCAAGAAAAACCGCTGCGATGCGACCGTGATGCTCACAAAAGGTTCTGTTTTTGTTTTGTTGCCGTTACAGTGACAGCTATATTGTGCGAGTCAAAGCTGTGGTTATGACCCGAGATGACTCCAGTGGGGGATGGTTGCCGCAAGAAGGAGGCGGCCTCAGTAGAGTTGGCGTCTGCAAGGTCACGTACCCGGAGGGCAATGGAAGAAGTGGATTTCTAATCCATGGTGAAAGGCAGAAAGACAAACTGGTAATAGACCCTAATTCAACTTTTGTCTGTTCTTATAATGAGAATTATCCCAAATCTATTGCTATTGTATTCTTGTGCAAGTTTTAAAAAAAAAACATTAAAAAAACCATCCCCAGGCATGTGCAAATAATACCAGATCGGACAAAACAAACCTATCCTCATCTAGATTTGCTGTCTTTTGCTGCCTGGGCTGGCGTGATGCCCCCTGGAAGGAGGAGGTAAATTTTTGACATCCACGTGCAAAGATCCCCTTTGAATGAAAAAGGGCCTGTGGTTTTGTCCTTCTTTTTCTTAGACCTAGCGCGGGGGGAAAGTGAGAAGTGAATTAAAGTGTAAAGAGCCCATGAAGCCAGTCACATTGCACTGAGTAATGCAGTGCAAGCCTTTTAAAAGGGCCATGAATTATTTATGCTGCGTGCTGTTCAAGGTTTGAACAAGCTGAGTGAGAATATGAAGACAAGTTGTCTCTTATGAATTGACACACTCGGTTTCTCCTGGTAGCTGTTTATCTAAAAAGGAGCTCTCTTCTATCCCTGCACAAATCAAATTAATAAAGCCTTTTCCTGATTTCCAGGGGCCACTTGAAATGTTATAGTTTGTTATCTTGTTTTTATATATTTGATTCTTCCGAAATGCACTCCTGTGAAAATATGGGCTAGCTTAAAAACAGCACTCCCTCCACAGGCTCAAAAAATGCATTATTCGAGTCAGAAATGATCTTGCTTTCAAAAACATTGGTGTTTTAAAGCTGTTTCAATTATGGTTTGTCTTTTGCAATGCTGTTTTGCTTAGGGTGCTTTTTTTTTATGTTATTTGGGAGCCATGCTTATGGTTTTGAGAGGTGGAGTAAAACATGACAAGCCGTTCCTGTTGTCCCTGAGCATCACTCTAGAGATGGTTCTTGGCACAGCAGAATTTATGATGGGTGTCTGGCTGGGGTTAACAATTTTAAAACACTGAGAGGAGTGTTGCAGCACCTCCTAAATCTGCTGCTGGTAGATAAAATTTCTGTTCAGCAAAATTATTAAGGGAAGAGGTCGTCCTTCCTCCTGAGGCCCCCACTAGCTTAACCTGTGCCACACTGGGTCCAAAACATGCTGCTGGGGTAGGGAACAAGCGCCTACTCAAAGCACAAGCAAAAGATGAATGTGTAATGGTTTTGAGAACAATTACAGTGTCTGGTGTTTATTAGTCATCATTTGGTAGGGAAGGATGTTCCCCTACGCGAGGCATGACTTGGCTTGCTTTTGTGTCCAGCCTGAGATGGTGCTGGCTGTGTCCTTGGGGTGGGAAAAGTGACTTTGCTCCTCTTTCGGGGCTCACGCCCTCCCAGGTGGTGCTGGAGTGCTTTGTGAAGAAGGACCTGGTGTACACGAAGGCAAACCCCACCTTCCACCACTGGAAAGTTGACAACAGAAAGTTTGGGCTCACTTTTCAAAGCCCCGCTGACGCTCGAGCCTTCGACAGAGGAGTGAGGAAAGCCATCGAGGACCTCATCGAAGGTAGCGTGGGGGTGGACACTTCCACCCTTGGAAGAGTGGGCTTGGAAGAGTGGGAAGGGGGTTTGAGTCAGGGAGCTGGGAAGAGGGATGTGTTTAAAATCAGCTCTTGGGCTTGGAGGACTCTTCTGCGCGTGTCCAGATGTAGCTGGGGCCCTTATCGCACAGTGAGCAAGCCCCAGCTTTTAAGAATTGAGTTTCCTCCTCCCTTAGAGGAGATAAGGTGTTTCAGTCAAGTATTTTTCAATCCTGTCTGTCCAGACTTCTCCCTGTTTTTTATCATCAAGTTTGTTGTTACTGCTTTTTTTGATAGGCTTGGATTTCACACTAGTGATGGCAACTCAAACAGCCCAGGCTTTTTATTTGCAGTCAAATCTCATCTTGCTGAGTCTTTGTTAAATCACAGGGTTTAATTCCTGCCTGGAGTTGAATAAAACTTGGGTTTGTTTTTGGTTTTATTTTGCAGTAATGAGTTTTGTCTGCATCCTCTTAGTTGAATGGTAATTCTTGAAGACTTTGTTGTGTTTTGGGGTGTTGTTTTTTTAATTCAGTAAAAAATGCATTTGAATTGTCTATGCTTTGAAGTTGTCATAAATTTTTCCTTTTCGCATTTCTTTGCAATCAGACAATCATAATACAGCTATAATTCAATTGTACTTTATTGTAATGAAATTGAATTCTTCATGCATTTTTTTCTTGATTTTTTTTTTTAACCATCCTGCTTCATGTAGGGACTTAGGAGTCCAAAGCCTTTTGCCTTCTCTTCTAGTGTGACCAGGGTATTTTTATATACAGATGGTACATTTTTTGAGGATACTAACCCAGATATATGTAGAGATGTGTATTCTTCTTGAGGACATCAGCTCCATAAGACAGCCTAATGTTCTGGATGGCTTGTCCTTGCTTTAACATGAACATGGTAGATACTGGGAGAGAATTAATTCCCCAGGGCTCCTTGATGGTGAATACCTCATCAGTTAGAGGAAGGATCTTCTCAATTCATTTGCTTTTTTCTGTGCCATTAACATCAAGAAGTTACAGGTAGACTTTCTTCCTTCTTCTTCTGGTCAAAACTGTGAAGTGTTTTGAGTCATAAAAGTGATGTTTTATGTAAGTGGCATGGGATTGTGCAAAGTTTCAAGGAGATAATACCTCAGCTGTATTGAGTAGTATTTTGGAGATGCCAATACTTGGCAACTCTTGTTTTGCTCTTCTTGATCCATTTTACAGTGGAGGTATTTAAAATCAAGTTCTGCTGTATCTCAGATACTTCAAAATCAGCAAATCTATATTTATCCCATTAACAGTACAGGCTGATCCTCATGAATGTGTTCCTCCTTAGCTTCCAAATAAGGCTTTCTGAATGAAAAACAATAACTGTCTCATGCACACACATGAGGGCAGTGGATTTCATTTATCATTCAGTTTTTGTTCACATACCTGATTAAATTCAGCAGGTAATAATAAGCCCAACTAAGTGTGCATTCAGAACTTCGCTTCATGAAATCAGTGCTTTATTGTGAATATTTGACCAATAGTTCATTCCCTGTAACATCAGAAGTTTGGGGCACAGGTACAAGAACCCCATGGAGCTCCATAGAGCTTCAGCTTTTTTTAATTTTAAAGCTAATGTAGCAAATGGCACAAATGTTTCCATATTACTCAGTGTTTTAAGTGGGCTTTCACACTTAGCTCTGCACATCTTCATGATGATGCAACTGAGAGCAGCCAAGGCTGGTGCCAATAGCATTATATAAAACACATTATTTTAACAAATTTCCAGAATGAAGGCGGTACAAACCGTTCTGCTGTGCTGGTCAGGGATGTGATGTGGCCTTAATTCAGTCTAGCAGTGGGCTTCCATCAAAAAAATAGACCTTTTACTTGAGGGTTTTCCCCCCAACAGGATCCTCTTGCTGCATCCATCCTCCTTGGCAGCCTTAGCCAGCCAGGAAGGGGATCTGGGATCTTGATTGGGTATAGGGAGAAGAGTCACTCCTTTTTAGGTACAGCGTAAGTTTGGTGTGGAGTCCAGCAATGACGAGTGCCCCCTTCCTTGAGCTCTTTCTGTGACATGGGTGCTCACCAGGCTCTCGAGCAGCTCCACAGGAACACCTGCGGGGTGAGGAAAGTTTTTGATAAGCTTTCCTACTTTTCCAGAAGATTGCCTAATGTACCTAATGAAAATTGCACCCCAATATTTTTCTCTTGTCTATGGTTTTACACATATCAGCTCCTTTCTATTACTTGGTTTACGTGGGGCATAGTGATTCTCTGAGAAGTAGGTAACAAAAGAGATATAACAACTTCCAAAATTAAAAGGAAAAAACCCTATCTTTCTCTTCATTGTCAAAGTGAGGTTCATTTTCTTAAAATTAAAGGTTATTTTCCTCGCCCCAGATTTAGGGAGTAAGTGAAGAAAAACTCGTACGTGGTTTCTTGACAGCTGAGAATCAGCCTGGAGCGCTGATTAGTACAGTTTTACCATTCTTCAGAAATTAGTCTTCTGTAATTGGAAATGGTAACTGCTATTTTTATCATTGTTAATTAGCATTGGCAGCCACACAGTTGCGTTTCAAGAAACACTTTCAGATTTTACCTCTCCAACCCAGCTACCAGCAAATGGGTTGCTCTTCCTTAATTTGAGCCACTCTTTCACGTACCTACAACACACAAACCTGTGAGAATCCAAATGCTTAACAGCCTCAGAAAAAAAAAAAAGTTTCATGGAAATGTCATGTGTTTAAAAACCGGTGGCTTGGTTTTTTCTAGGATCTACGACTTCCTCGTCCACCCTTCACAACGAGGCCGAGGTCGGCGATGATGATGTCTTCACTGTAAGTACATGTCACCCAAGGTGACCTCTTTCATGTTCAGGTTTACATGGTCAGGTTAGAAGGAGTTTTTCTTTTTATGCCTCAGGGTTGGCGTTCAGCCACCATCATGTTTGGCCACTGGGTGTGTTTTATTTGATGGAAGTATATCCTCTACAGAATGTAAGGCCTCCTGTTGGCCTCCCATCACCACATGAAAAGCATGTCAGAGCAGGTGATGTCAGGGGCTAGAAGTGAAGAAATAATCACCCTTGAATTTCTTTTGGCTTAGACTGAGTGGTGGACACCCCTGCTAAAACTTCTCTCTGTCCTTGAGAAGCTTCCTGCAAAGTCGGGTATTTAGCAAGGTGACTGCTACTCAGGTACACACTCAAGGAAATAAGGTTTTAAACACAGTTTAAATCAAAATCACAGTTTTAAACAAAAGCCAACTTTAAAGATGTTTCTCCTGTACATTAAATATGGAAAGTTCAGACAGGCATTCCTCAGGTGGAGGAAGGCACAGTAGTGTGTGGCCTCTGTGTAAGCAGCAGTGCCTTAAACGGGAGTGAGCTGTTGGCAGGTAATTTGTAGTGTTGTCTAAAATGTATTTTGGAGCTTTGCTGAAACTAAAGCTACTAACCTTGCACACTTGGAAGTTAAAAAGTGAAAAAAAACTTGTCAGGTGAAAATGTGACTCTGATTAGGGCTATTCTGTGGGCTGGAAACAAGTTGCTCGCGTTGTATATGTTTTTCTTAATAAAGTTTCTTGCTCACCTTAATTCAGCCCCCCATGGGCACATATATAAGTGCATTAGTTACATTACAAATGCCCTCTTTGTCTCCTGGGGCCCGCGTGGCAGGAAGGAGGAAGGTGGGAAATCCTCAATGTAGCAACAGCAATCTCAGAATTGTCTTTGGGATACTTCTCTGGGTTTTTAGGATGAAGGAGGAAAAACTCTGTACAAGCATCAATCTGCTTGAAAATAAGTCCCAGGAAGCATCTAAAGCCAAAAGGTGTTTTTGAGGGTGATGTTTCACCGGCATGGGACTATGTCAGGTTCCCTGCTGAGTTTTGACCGGATCTTCCCAACGGCTGGCATGTTGTCCGCATCTGTCCTTTTGTCACGCTCTGGGAGACAAACAACAGCAGGCAGGGTTAAAAGGTGACTTCCTGCACTCTGCAGCAAAACTATCATTAGCAGCTGCTTCCCAGCTACCTGCCAGAAGTGATTTATAGGCACTGGGATGGGACAGACTGGGAGGAGGCACTAGTGGAGCCAGAGCCTTTTACCGATACATTCTGCTTTGTTCCCAAATTCGCCGGACTAGCTGTGCTCTGCTGGGGGTGGACAGTCATTCTTGATGTGTGTATGGCTCTTCTGTGCTCATCAGAAGGGGGATGACTGTCAAAACGTGCATTGGATGGGTGTGTGCCAGCTCTCACTGGCTTACACATTGGAATACTCGATGCTTAAACAGTGATGAGTGGCCTGTGGAAACAGGAAAATGTATGTTTGCTAAAATACTACTGGCTGATGTTTAGAGACCTGGGAGTGCTCCTGAATTTCTCCACAAGCTCAATCTTGTGGCTGAGTGTTGATTTTTGAAGTCGAAGAATGCTTTTTATGAGGAGAAAGAACTCGTTGCCTTTAAGTAGGTATTGTTTTACACAGGAAAAGTTGGATGAATTGTGCTCCAGCTGCATCAAAATCACTCAAACTCCTGCTTTCAAAACGAAGAGCCAGGAGATTTTTCTCACCTACTTGACCCTGGGGAGGTGACAGGTGACTCCCTGCCATGCAGACATTTACGGGTAGGATGCCTGACAGAGAAGGAGGAACAAGCTGCTCAATAGCATTAGCAAGGAGGGAAACCTCAGCGGCATCAGCATCTTCTTGGGATCTGGGAGAATGAGTTGTGTCTTCCCTGGCAGTGCTCTCTGCAGGGTTTCATGATCTCCAGAGTGCAGGAGGGACCTCACTGGTGGTGGGACCTTGCATGGTGCTGTTTGTCAAGATGGCACACCAGGCAGATATGTTGTCATACTCCAAAAATAAGGCTTTGGGGCCATCTTCTTCCCCAATATTTCTTCGTCTTTCTGGGATGAAGTCTTTCCTTTTCCTGCAGTCCTTAAGCTCTTCAGAGCTCTCAACTTCCTATTTATCTGGTAGGTTATGGTGGAGTATGAAGACTGCATAAGCCAGAAATAACATACTGAAGCATGGAGCAGTTTAAAACTGGAAGAAATTGATAGGGCTGTGAAATGTTTTATTTTTACCCTTCTGTTCCATTCTTTTCTTTGCACGTATTTTTGACTTGTGTATCATAGTCCGTTTGGTCATCCTTCCACACTAAACTTCTGTAGAACTTTCTGTAAACTCTTACCCAGCCACAGCAGTGGATTTTTTGGGTTTGGTTGGGGCTTTTTCTCTGTTTTAAAGAGAAAGTACATTTGTTCTTTTTTGTTTCCTGAGGTAGTTATTAAAATCTTCACAGTCCTCCCCCTCTCCCACACATGCATGAATAAACTTAACTGCGTGCGGCAGAATTTTCAAAAGCATCTGCATGATTGAGTCATTTAATCAGTCACTTACCCGTCTCTGAAAATCTCAGCCATTGCTGCTGCACTGCCGCCTCAAATATTTGGCCCGAGGTCCTGCTCTTCTTGAAGATGTTTCAATCTGGTCAAGCACAGAAGTCCAGAACTTCTCATTTCTAAGGCTGCCTTGTGGCTGGCCACCCCGACTTCATCGTGCACAAATGTTTGCACCAACGTAATGCTCCCAGCTTTGGAACAACCCCCTTCATTACACACAAGCCCTGACCCCAATACGGCTGTTGGCCATTGATTGACACAGGGCTTTTATAAAGCCCCTTATCCTGTTAGCTCCAGTATGGCTCCGTGGGATGTGCATAGTTTTGTGTGTGCAACTGGTGCATCATCTGTTTCGTTTATTCCTCAGCCAGAGTGCAGCCCTACCAGGCATCCAGCAGGTTACCTCCATGGGGAAGAGAAGGTTTGCCCCAGAGGCAGAGCTCTCCTGCAGGCTATGACCTTGCATGGCTTAGTGGAGGATCATTTTCTTGTATCAGAAGGTGGACTTTTTTTGGGTTTTGAATTAGCTGTGGCTGTGGGAGCATTCACTTGGTGTCAGTAGTTGTCTCCTCCCATGACTTTAACTTGCAGAGCCAAGATGATAGCTTGGGCAGCAGCATCCTGCCCCATCCCTGTGGCATATGCTCCCCATCCATCTTTCTGAAGCATGGGTTATATCTTTAAAAACGGGGCCTTGCCAACTAACACTTTTCCTGTGGCTTAGACCTACAGCGTACAACCTGTTCTGAAATTCATACCTGACAGGGCAGGAAACAACAGTATATAGAACTAATTGTCACAGACTTGAGTTGAAAAATGCTTATTTCTAAAATGAAATCTCCATTTAGGAGTTTTAACAATATGTAGTTGTGTTTCTTGAGTTTCAGATCCTCTGAAGAGCCCATAAATGTTTTCCATATGTTAGCAAATAAATTTCTTCTGTCTTGTACATTATAAATCATCCTCTCAAGAGATGCAATCTGAGTAAGACTGACCATCCGTTCTGTCTCCGTTGGGGAAACACTGTCATTGCAACGGGCTGAGATCGTTGTGTTTATCTTCATCCATCCAGCCTGCATCTTCAGCCTTCTTTAATTAACATTCATTTCAGAAGTAGGGTTTAATAGAGACTGAATGCGTTCTGTAGTTCCTCGGCCACAGGATTTGCCATATAATTGAGTTCTTGTGTAAAATCTTTTTCCCTAATCTACACTTCTACTTTCAATTACAGATAATAATCCCACATGACCATGAAGTGAAAAATGTGAATTGATTCCAAGGAAAAAAGGTCAATGTCTTCCAGAGTCTGCAGAGTTCCTGAAATGGTCTCTTTTAGCATCCCATCTGAAAAAGCAGAGGTGTTTGTTCTGAAACCTTATGACCAGTTCAGCTGAAACACCGCTCATGTGTTTTTCAGATAAATCTGCAGCCTGGTGCCTGCTTCAGTGCTAAAGAAAAGACACCCACTGGCAGGAGGAGCAGCAGCTCCTATGTTTGTTCTGGTTTGTGACTCTAAAAATGACTGCAGTCTCCTTTTGCTTTAAAGGGAATGTAAGGGAGAAAACAGCGAAACTCAGCCTTATTAAGTTTGATATGCATGTTAAAATCACAGCTGTTTTGTATGATCAATAATATTTTCTTTTCAATCCTAGTTTTTGTTCAATATGAGACCTGCAGAGTTTGGCAGGTGGATGAGACGTGGTGTAGAGGTGCATGGCTGAGGAAAAGTGCCTTTTCAAGGTGCACACACTCCATCCATTGCTTCTCTCGTTGACTTCTGGCTAAAAGCTTACTTATCTTGGTTCCCCAACTGCAAGATGGAGGAAATATTCTCATGAACATGGATTCCTTTTCTTGGGGATGTTTGAGTTAGGAAGTTTGTTATGTGGCTTGGACGCTGCTGACAGTCATTTCAGAGACAGACACAATTACCTCTTCTCCACCAGAACAGTGCATATTGGGGCAGATGTTTGCATTACAGTCCCCCTTGCATCTCTTCTGCTTTCCTAATTAAAAAACCAGATTTATCCCTGCTGCCTTTCCTTGAAACCTTTTGTCTACTTTCATCTCCCATCTGGGCCTCAAGCATGTTACAACCTCGCTATTAAAATTTATAAGATTTATGTTAGTTAGATAAACACTAAATCTAATTTTTCTTGCTGGCTTGGTCGTTTCACATTCAGCTGGTTCTTTTAAAGAACAACTGTGGCTTTTTTTTCTTTAAAGTAGACAGTAGAAACCCAGTCCAAATTCTTTGGAATATATTCGTAAGTTCTGTGGGATGCTGGAGCATCTCTCATCCCAGCCCTCTATGGAAAATGATGTTGCTGAGAGTAGAACAACAAGTTGCAAGATGTGTTTCAGTCAGAAGTTGTGCTCAGGGATTGAGGAGCCATAAGAGCTTGCAATTTCCTTTTTCTTAATGCTGTCCTTGAGTAGCAAAAGGGGAAAATGCCTTTTGGAGGTGCAGAGCTCTCTATGGGAATGATGGGGTTGTCAGCTCGAGCAAATCCTCCTTGTTTGCTCTGTGAGGCTGAGCAGAGTGAGGAGGGGATTGTTACAGTGACAGGACATGATGGTCTTACTTCTGTTCTTTTTCCTGCCCAGCAGCCAGCTGTGCTCTGTGTGAACAGCCAAAGGGCTCATTGTTGCTAGCCACATCCTCTGATGTCTGGATTTTGGGCTTGCATTGTAAACCACAGCTATTCTAATTCAGATATTAAAGGAAAAAAAAAAAACTACTTGCCAAGAAGAGAGAAATTCACACACAGAAAAGCCAGCAGGCTCAAATCCTTCCCTCAAAAACAAACAAACAAAAACTAGCCATTGCTGGCCTTGACCAGTGAACTGGACTGAGATTTAGTCATGTTCTTTTATACAGCCGGGTCTCTCAAACTGTGCAAAGTGCTCTGGGCACCCCTGCCCGGCACCTGAACCATCAGTGCAGCCCCACCTCAGCACCTCGGCAGTGCTTGTTGTGTCTGAACACGGCTTTGGCTCTTCACACCTCTTCTCAAAAGAAAAGCTGCCTTGAGCTGCTCCAACAGGCTGGCTACCAGGGTAGTACCAGAGCCTGAAGTTACTGGTTTATCTGCGGTTCAATTGGGTTTTTTTCTTCATCCCATTAATCCCAGGCTGTATCAGGAGGTTTTCAGTGGAATTCTTCCTGCTGGTATGCTGGGGGTCAGAAAGCAGGAGAGATGCCACTGAAAAGGTCCTGGCTATCCAGTGGTTTTAAGGCTAGCTGCTTTTTATCTGTTTGGGGCTTTTTTCCTGCCTTCAGGTTAACTTTGCCCACACAAATTCACATCACTCAATGGGAATGGATACCAATGCTGGAAGAGATTTTTCAGTTGGGAAGGTCAAGTGGAAAGTTTTTTCTCTGGCTGTCAGGTTTATTTTCTAGTGTTGTATTTCTCCCTTTCTTTCAGGATCTCCTGTTTCTTTCAAGTGGTGCTGGAAATTAACCCATTTATTTTCTTGCTCTTTCTGCCAATACAAGCAAGCTGTACTCACTGATAATTTAATACTATTGTTACTGAAACAGTGTGGTATCATCTGGAAAGGCAGCTGCTCTTTTCCTGAAGTCCTTCAAAATGTAGGGGCAATTACCACATACTTCAGCTTATAGATTGCCCTTGCTTACTCTTACTCATAGCCTGCATTTGAACAGAAGGAAATATAAAAATTACTGTGGTGTGGAGGTACACAGAACGTAAAATCTCTTTATTCTTGTGTATATAACAGATTCATGAGATGTAAGTGAAGAGCTCAGGGGAGCTGATAAGAGAAAGATTTATGGGGTGAATTTGAAGCTTTATGTGCTTCCTTTGAAGGAAAGGAGGGGGACTTGGGGTGTCTCACAATTTATGTATTGCTTTATTGTATTTACCATGGGGTTTTTTTTGCTTTTGTCTCACTCTCTGATAGGTAAAGCATGCTTTTCTTACTGCAGATCAGGAGTAGGCATTTTAACACAATTCCCAAATGGACCGAATTTCAGTTGCTTTGGTGCTGTTTCACTCTAAGTGAATTATGAATAAGAAGAACGAATTATTAAACAGAAAGTATCTGTATTGCTATCAGATACTCTAAGGCTCACTGCTGTGTAGTTTTTATGTAGCTAATTATAGCAACGACTGGGATGCGCTGAGCTACTTTGCTGAGGGTAAGCAATTTCTCTTGTCACAATTCTTCCTCTCAAGACCATTTTTTGTAGTGTATTTTTTGGCTCTGTACCATTCCCACATAGAAACACAGTTGGTTGTGCAGTGGGATTGGGATATATCCTGCAGGAAACGGAAATTTGATATTTTGCTGTGGTGGAAGTTTTCTTATAGCTGCCTCTTGCCAGAACTTGTGTTGTAATTTGTGCACCAGTTAAGTATTCAGTTTTGTTCAGTTTGCCCCAGCAGTTCAAAAGAGATTTCCTTCTCTCCTTCTCTCCTAATTCTCTCCTCTCCTTCTCAACACCCATTTTGCCCTTTCACCGAGCTTGGATGATGATATGGTGTCATATTTCAGTGTGCTGGCTCTTTACATTTTGTACTCTAATTTTTGTTGTGTATAACCAGACTTGCATTAATTTAAGTAATCTTCAGATTACTGAAGGCCTTGTTTTCTTGTAGTATGAGCCTTTAAGATGAAAAGGGTCACCAGCAGACCTGCCTGTGGGGATTCCTTGACTTGACTGGTGCCTCTCTAGCTGTAGTTTCTAGATGGTGAATTTGTGATCAGAGTGTGTTGTAACAACATTTCATGCTTGCATTCAACTAGCTGTATGTTTGTCTTCCGAAAAAATAATTTAGCCATGTAAGTAATGTACTTAAACTATGTGATGAGTTAAAGTGTGAAGCCGTTTATGAGCATGTTCCCCTTTAATTCATCTGGAGCTGAATGCTCTAGTGCACTTGTGTGTTTAAGGCACAGATGTGTCAGAAACAAAATACAACCATGAGTAAATTGCCCTTTCTTAGCATACAGTAAAACAGAGGGGAGAAAGGATTTTTTTAAACTTCTTTTTTTTACTTTTGCTTTTGTTCAGCCATGGTTCCCAGGGCATTTGTTTGGTATTATGTAAAGGGAACCCAATTTGAGTCAAGATGCCTGTGAAAAGCAAGTTATTTTCCAGCCAGCTCAGTTCCCCCACCTTGCTTTTGCAGCACAGTCATGCCAAGAGTGAAGTTGATGTGGGGGAGCAGGATTTGGGGTTGCAGGAGTTATTTTAGCACCTATGTGAAACCACAGCGGAGGGATGCAACTTGACTGATGCATCTTTAGCCTCAGCAGAGCAGAGAAGAGCTCCTCTATCCCCCTTTCCCTACCACAGGTGACCCTGTGCTGAGCCAACCCGGGGAAGCGAACCAAAAACTAGCCCTATAAAAGAAAGCGAATACTTTTCGGCGGTTTAGCTCCTGGAGCCAGCTCACTGTAGGGCTGGAAAAGCAGAAGTGCTGGCTCAAGGGAAATTGTAGCTGATGGGCTGAGCAGGAGGCAAGAAACCTCTGCCACTCCACCGATACTCATCATGCCACCTGAAATTTCATCGCATACCTCTGGCCCCTGCAGGACCTTATGCTGTGCTGGTTCTTGTACTTGTGTATAGTTTAGGATTTACGGCATTTTCCTCCTTGCTTTCCTGCGTTGCTCCTTCATGTTTCTACTGTGAAGTTCATCCTTCAGCTGAGACAAGAAGGAGATGCCAGGATAGCTGAGGCGGTGTTGATGGGGGTGTGTTATGGCCAAATGAATGCTTTTACCCTGAAAATACATGGCTGATATGACTGTAGCTTTCCATTCGATTCCCTCTTTAATTTGGGCTATGCAGTCAGCCTTTAAAGTGTATAGGCCTTTCTTTCAGGTTCAGGGTGCTTGAAAATTTTACAAAGGCAGAAAATGGCCTTTTCCATTACTTGCATATTCAACTTGAGGAAGTGGCTTTCAGCAGACAGCTCTATTTGTAAGCTGCAGTCCCACTGGCTGCTGTGTTGGAACGAAACGCCTTGTCCCAGGGCACTCACAGGACGAGGCATCAGGGACAGCGGGATTTGGGGTGTCTTGGCTGGCCCCAGGCACTGCCTTTGAAGGTGACAGGCAGAGCAGATCCAGCACAGGGTGTAAACACTGTCGGAAGGAGGCAGCCTTGGCCGGGGGCAGAGCAATGATTGACAACTTCCTGTACTGCAGCAGAAAGGATTAGGGAATGGCTGCCTGGCACATAACCCGGCAGCGCCGGTGGGACCACAGGGATGCAGGTCTGGAGCAAGCAGGCAAAGCTGGACTGTGGCCTCTGCATGACTGAGAGGGGGAAAAGCGTGTGGCTCCTGGTGCTGAGCTGCAGCATCCATCTGGGCGGCGATAGGAAGGGAGCTGAGTTGGAACTGTGGGGCAAATGACTGCGTTGCTCTTCTCTTCATGAAGGAGCCTGTAATTCCCACCTGCTGTGTAAACACTGGCAAATCTGATATGAATCTGTCTTCTTGTGTAACAGGTAGAAAAGAAAAACCCAAAACAAACAGAGAGTTGAGACTGCCTGGAGTGTGCCCTTGAATTTTGGATCCTCTCGAATGGTCAGGGTTGGGGTTTTTTTGTTTGTGTGTTTGCTTGGGCTTTCTCTTTTTGGAGAGTTTGGAAAAGAAAAAGAGGAGTTTGGTAAAGCTTAGCAATGAAACATGCTTTTATATGAGCCTTTAAGATTTTCCTTTAAGTTGACAGACCCCCCTTCCCACCTCTAGAAAGAAAAAAGAAAGCAAGCAAGCAAGAAAGGCCATAAAGAAACCCCACAACCTTCTTTCTGACTGACAAAATATTGCAAGGTGGTGTCCCCTCTGCCCCTGGTATGTGTTTGGTAGTAACTGAAGAGGAACAGCAGAATACAAGAGTCTGGGGAGCTCAGAGTGGACCTCTGCCCAGTACAGAAATGCATTGTGAAGAACTGCATCTAAATAGGCCTGTTCCCTTCCCTCACCTGTCTGATGTGTTTTGTTAAGGGTCTGCTTGCCCTGTATCTTGTAAATACTTTATGAAAATTAAATCAGAAGTGATTATAGGAAGCAGTTCATGTGTCTCTGGCTCTTTCTGCAAAAGGAGAAGGAAAGACAGAAGTAAATAAGTGCCATTGCGTTTTTAAGCAGAGCCTGACATATTTGCAGTGCATATGAAGAAGGTATTTTGAAAGTTTTCATCAGCTGTTCGATTCTATTTTGGTGATAAATTCCAGCTAAAATATCATTGATGCTCCTAACTGTGTGAATAAATGACCCCTAGCTGACTTCTTAAAATATTGTATCAGTCTGCTGTGGGAAGTTTGCATTTAACTTAGTTTTTTCTCCCTCTGTTTGTAACTTGGTGTATTATACAGGAGGACCACTGCTGAATTTAGAGGCTGTAGTGTACTAGCAAAGACATTAATGATGGATTAGATGCATCAATTCTTTTAGCTTGGCTAATTTAATTTTCATTAGCATTCTTTCCCTCCCCCCCTAATATTATTTCCTTTCCTCCTCCTTGAAAGTTTCTGTATAGAAGGGCTGAGATTCAGCGGTGAATTTTGTGGAGCCATCTGTTCCCAGCTGCCCTCAGCTGTCCATTATTTAACACCCCCTTTTGACCTTTCCTCCTTTATTTCCTAGCATCCTTACCCATCTTGCAAAAGGAATGCTTTTTGACAGCACTGGATGTGCTGAGTTCCCTGTCAGCACCTGAAAATTAGGAGCTCCACTTCCAGCCTCCCCCACCTCTGCTCTCTGTACCTCCTGTGCCACCACACGGATGGTCAGCTGAGGTCAGGGAGCTGATGCAAAAATGATTTTGGGCTGCGTTCCTGTGGTCCTGCACCCACGCATGCCCACAGAGCAGGTGGGTGGGGGAGAGAAGCAGCGGCCATCACCTCCCCTCAGCAGCTCAGCAGCATCGTGGCCATTCTCTTGGCCTTACTAGAGGACAGCTGTGGTAATGCAGATAATACTGTTAGGGAAAGGAGCTTTGCTAATCTTTGCCAAGTTGTACAAGCACAAATGTTGGATGCTGGAGCACCAGGATGTCATTTTCAAGGTATGAACAGATTTACAGAGCCTCTGCAAAAAGGAAAGGCCAGCCTCTCTTCCTAGATGGTTTTAAGCAATTGGTTAGTTCATACAGTTCCCAGGTTTAAGAAGATCCTGTTAAAGCAGTGTAGCTTGTCTCAGCATGGAGAAATCCAGTCAGGCCACAGCACGGAGCAGTTGCAGGAATGAAGAAGGAAGCGTGGGAGTCCTGGTAAGGAGAGGCTCTCCACATGGATGAGGACACAAGTGCCTTGTGGGTAGACAGAGCCACCCTGCTCTCACCACTGTACTGTGGGATTGCTGTGCTGCCTGGGGGAGCAGCCCTAGAAGCTGGGCTTGTGGTTTGGGTTTTTTCCCCCTTAAAACATTCTGGTTTTCCCTTGTAAGTACCTGATGCAAAGACTTTCCGTCGAAGAGGTACTCTAGCCCAGTGGTGGAGTAAGGGTGTCATGGGCAGTAAATGTTCTATAGACCTGCTCAGAGCCTCTAGACCTGGTCTGAGTCTGAGCAAAACGGGGTACTGGCTTACTTCAGTCCTCCTCTGACTTTTGCAGACAAAGTTTCTCTTTGTATTTCTTCAAATGCCTGCTTTTGCAGACTTGTATGAGGCAAGTAGTGAAACAGGAAAATCTCCCTGAGGTTTCCCCCTTACCACATCTGAGTTTTTGTCATGTCATTTAATCATGTCTGAGTCTCATATATTCTTTTCACTTCTTGAAGTGAGCTGTTAAGCCACATCTGTGGTCCATGCAGAGCTGCCTGATGATGCCAGAGTCGGGTTTAGCAGGAGTTTAATGGAGATGATCTTGTGCACTGAATTCTTGTAAATGTTCCTTAAGTTTTGCTGACTTCAGCCAGCACAGCTACCAGCATCTTTCTGGCACTAAAAGCTATAACCACAAAAACTTAAAATAAAAAAAGGTAACAGTAAAAAATAGCTAGCCTTCTGCACTTTATATTGGTATTTGTTTAAAGGATGACTAGAAAACAGTCCAAACATTTGAGAAATTCTAGTCCTGTTCTGGTATTGGACAAGTCTGAATTCATGCTTATTGTAATGGTTGTGTATTGTAATGGACAAAAAAAGCCAATTTGTCTTTGAACTGAACTGGAATATGATCTAACGTGAAGCTTTTCCTTCAGACTTTCAGCAGAGTAGAACTAGGTTCAGCTCCAGCCATCCCCAGTGGATGAGAGTAGCAAAATGTTTAAAAAATGTGTGGAAGCAATTTTCTGCAATACAATTTCTGTCTTGTCTTCAGTGATAGGAAACAAACAGAAATTTGACAAAAGCATTTTGATCCATGGCTTTGTCTTGCCATGACAAATTAAAAGCTTGTGCTTAGGAGACAGGAGTCTCGAATCTTAAAATATTTTTTACACTGAATTTTTTTCTTAGTACTTGAGTAATCTAAGCTCCCTTTGAAATGTGCTGTCTTGAGTGTACAGGACACACTTAGAGATGGATGGAAAATGTCAGCTGGTTCCTTTTCTAAATTTCTTGAATAGAGAGAAAAAGGTGTTTTGAGATAAAATTTAGGATTTGTGCTGTTCACTATCCATGAAACTCAGAAGTGCTGTATCTCTTTAGGCTTAAAAAAAAAAAAAGCTGGAGGAGAACGGAAGGACTTGTTCTGGTCTGGCAAGATTAAGCTGAGGGAGTTCTGGGAGACTATATTTTATCTTAATTTCTTTGGAAAGGTGGATGTTTCTTTGCTATGCGTCTGAAATAACTCTCAGACTTCCTCTTTGTGAAGTTCCTAAGCAGCGGCTCCGTAGATAAGGCCCAGGCCAGCACAGAGCTCAGTATCACTCGCTTGCTGTGCTGTTTTGCTGGCTTTATCGTTCTTCGTTTCCGTACTGATAGCACAGCTGTGCCTCCCCATATTCCAGTGAAAGGAAGGGGTCAAGTGAAGAAGAGCTGGCTTGTGCCGGGGCTCCCGAGGGATTGCACCTGGGCAGAGCACACCAAGGGCTCCGGCTGCCGGTGGGGAGCCCATTGCAGAGGTCTCAGCCGGAGGTGGTCAGGCTGTGGCATGGGAGGATGCAGCTCTCTGGCTGTCACTTTTCCAGGCTCATCCTCAAGCCATGAGTTGGTGTGGAGCTGGGTTTCTTGTCCTGGGAATGGTGGGGATGCCTTCTCAAAAGACAGAGTGGCGCTGGGCTCTTCTTCAACATGTCTAGGCTTCCAGAGATGAACCCCGGAGTTGCTGCAAGGAGCAGAAGGATGCCTTCTGTAAAGATGACACCATGAGCCCTGCCAAGTTTTGCTTTTCCGTGCTGCATGTCAGGAGGCCCCCTTGGATCTGGATGTTGTGGTGTATGGGCTTGCATGGCAGTGGGAGAGGGGCAAAGTGGAGCGGGGCAGTAGAGAGCAGGTTGCCTTGTGCTTTGCAAAGACCAGGCTGGCATGGGTTTTTGATCCCTTCAGGACCATTACTTGCAAAGCTAATTGTTCAACATCATGATACATCTGTTCCCCCCTGCTTCATGCAACCATTAAAATTCTAGAGAGGAAAAAAACCATCTTGCTTGACCCATGATTATTTTTGACAGCAAACTTGCAGATCCTTTAGCTGGCAGAGAGCACTTCTGGAAGTTTTAAGTGACAGAACTCTATGATTTCCCTCTGGCAACCAATTTCTGACAAGCTGCCACAGATTGTATTGCTTCGTAATTCTGAGAGGAATCTTTCTTCTTTTTTGTAGTCAGCTTTGCGTGTTGCATCACACAGAGTGAACCTATTCTGTGAAGCCGTTAGAGGCTAGGTGATCAGTCCAGTTGAGAAGCAGGAGAAGGCTTCTTTTTCTTGTATTTTTTTCATACATGCTTCTCTGTGCCTATTGCTTAGGTATCTGATTAGCCTTCTTGTGTAACAAATCCATTTCAATGAGAAATAAACTGCAGTAAATGATTAACATAATCTTCTTTACTAATGACTGGGGCTTTTTAATTTAATGAGTCACTTCTGAAAGTCTGAGGGGGAAACAAGGACATGTTTTTCTTTTTTTTAAATTACCACAGTGCCATCATTTGCCTGTAAAAACCCCGTGTTTTTTCTTAAAGCAGCCGTACCACACAGGCAGTACGTGTGCTTGCTCAGATACATCCAGCTCACTTGCAACAGGAAATGTGTTGCACAGGTTTTATAAAATGACTCTTCTGGTTGTGATTAATGATTTTGTTATCCAAGCATTGAAACCGCAAGAGTTTGTGACCGCTATAGCAGTCAGAAGGTTCTGGTACAAGCAGCACAAATGTCTCGTAATTGAGCATTTGAGGGCATGTTGAAACAGAGTTTCTTATCGGACTCCCTGTTCCAGCAACTTTAGTTTTGGGTTCTTTTCTCTTTTGTGACTACCAGGCATGTTTTCTGTAGTTTCCCTTCAAAGCCAAATGCTGGAGCTGGATTGATTTTATCAGTTTTTAGAAGAAGATGGTGTTTCTCTGAGGGACCAGTGGCTCAGTGGTTTGGGACCTGATTTTCCATCGATGAAATAGCCTGCCTCTGGAGACCCTGTCCTTTCTAGATGTATTCCTGTAGGTGAGTGTGTTGTATTTGGATGACTTACAGCAAACATCTCATGTCTCCACCCTTCACCACCCTCTCCAGGATTTTCCCTGCTATCCTGGTGGCAGAAAAGCTCAGCCAAGTCCCAGTCTTGTTGTGGGGGACAGTAGTTGTTCCCTGCTTCCCTCACTGACAAAGTCTTGCCATCATTTGTTCTTAGTGGCACTTGGCTGAAGATGAGTGTGCCTTTTCTTTGAGAACATGCCTGATTTTCAGTGGTCACCAAGTCCAGGTTCAGTCCCAGTGGAGTGGCATTGAGAGAACAGCACACTTTCAGAGGCCTGAGGCATCATCATGCCTCTAATCCTTGGTCACTTTCTTCTGAGGGTTTCCCTCTGGCTTCTTGAACTGCATTTTAGCTGTGGCCCCATCAGAAGTACCTCCTTCTGCCTGAGCCTTATTTGAGCCTGTTCTAGTGAATGCCTCATGATCCTCCTTTCTGAAAGATACTAGAAGAATAATCCCTTCCTGCTCACATTCCTATGGGACTCACAGTCAGTTGACTTCTCGTCTTCTTGGTCCTTTCCGTGATCTCTTTTCCAGGCTAGAAAGACCCAGGCTATTTAGTTAGCTGTTGATGAGAAGCCATCCCATGTCCTCTATGGTCCTGGCCATGGCTCTGTGAGCTCACCATGGTGGAAATACCCTAGCTGGGCCAGGGTGGAGGAGGGCCAGCACCACAGACAGCTTGGAGAAGCACAGCAGATACGTGCAGTGCCTTGGCGAGTGTCTTTGTGGCTGCTGGTTCTTTTTTAACCTGTTGCTGAGCCACCAAGTGGACACTGTCACAGACCTGCCTATTTTAATCCCAAGACCTCTTTTCTGAACAGCAATAACTGGCTCAGAGGGCATCATTCCGTGTGTCAGATGAAGGTATTGATGTTGCGTTGTACTTTGGAGTTAATTATGTTTGGAGATTTTTTAATATCCAGCGTGTTAAAAGTCTCAGAGCATTATGAGATTCTTAAGCAAGTTTTCAGCGTCGGCTTTCATTTTGACTCTTGTGAATGACTTAAGTTCCATCAGGAAACTGCGTCATCGTCTTGTCCATCTTTCTCCTCACATCATTGATGAGAATGCCCACCAGCACAGGTGAGGAGCCTGTGGGGTTCATTGGTGACCTTCTGCTTGGGAGGCAGGTGTTTTCTACCTTGTTTTTTTTCTTCAGTCTTCAGACCACACATTCATGTGTGTTGAGCGCACTCTTCCGCTGTGCCAGTTTGAAACTGCTGTGAGGGACTTTGGTGGAAAGTACCAGTACTTATCCCAGCTGATGGTCAGCAGGGTTACTCTGCAGATACTGCCTTTGTGAGCCAGCTGCTGCCTTTAGTATCACCAACCAGGAGTCAGCATGAACTTCTTTATGGACGGGTGAGCAGAGACCTGATCTTGGATAGCTTGATTTCCCCTTTCTGGGTGCTTAGAGTAAGTATTTGTGTTGGCAAACTGCCCCTCTAATCTGAGGACATTGAATGTGGAAATGAAGCAATTTTTAATAAGGTGAAAGCAGAGAGCAGCACAGCGTCTCTGATGTGCTGCAAACAGGTTTTGTAGCCATGTCAACACATGTGGAGGAGAGGCTTGATTGTCCTGACGGGTCTAAAGGAGAAGAAGGTGTGGAGGAAAGCAAAGGTAGGTACAAATCAGGCAAGATAAAGATCACTACAAGCTCTTTTCCAGTTGCTTGTTGCAGAAATGCTGCCTTCCCAGAGAGGCAGCAAATAGCACCGTGCTTGGAGGGCTGGTTATAGCTCCCAGCTGCCCTGCTGAGATTATCGAGGAGTTATATCCAGTTTGGGTGGGATTTTTATTTTCATCCAGGACAGGGAGGCGGTTGCAGGACAGTATGTGCTATGGCCTCCCGTTGGGTAATTTCCCCAGGCTGCGTTGTTTGGACCATGAGCACCCATAATGTTTTCAGAGCGTATCCACGAAAGGCTTGTCCCAGCAGGGCTCAGCTGTGGATCCAATGAAGGTGAAGGGTCCTGCTGGCTACCATGGTGCCATTTTAAGGCCATGCCTCATTTTTGCTTCATGTCAGTCAAAGTTTAACTTTGAGAACAGGCTGGGGCTGCCTGGGCCATGGGGTGTTTTGTGTGGCTTTCTGAGAAGCTTAAATCCCAGCTCAGCATCTTGGTCTGCACCACATACAGCCCTGTAAAAAAGGTACTCGTGTGAGTACCAACATGGCTGTTGTAACTAAATCCTGACTCTTCTCAGAGTTTTCAGAAGGGTTGTAAGCTTAATGTTATTACAAAACATTTGTAGAAGCTGCTCATTTTCTTTTGAAATATCTCCAAAATGTGCTAGATATTTTAGGACCTGAAGTTAACTGCACAAGAATTAGCTTTGAAGGGTTTAAACCCCAGATTTGAAATGTCTTTGTCTAATAAGTTACGAAGACTGGGCTGATGAAGCCTCTTTTTTAAAAGAGCCTGAATATTGGTGCAGTTACACTTTAGTGGTGTTGTTAACTATGTTAAGAGTTGATCTGCTTCTATGTACTCGTTTAAAACAAAAGCAACTAAAACAAACACATGCATTAAAAGTCTGTTTTTAATGGGAGTCAGCCATTCAAAACTCATCCTGCTTTTTGTACCTCTCAGATAACCCAGCCTGGCTTTACATCACACTGCAAACAACTGTGTATTTGCTTTCAACAAAATTAATTGGGAGTTCAGTGCTTTTAAAGTGCTGTAAGAGTTAAAGAGAACCAACATCTATTTTTGTGTTGTAATGCTTCAAGGTGTTCTCACCTTTGGACAGAGTCTTTCAGAGTGTTGTTTTCAGAATAAACAAATATTCACAATGAGGGTTCTTGTATTCTCAGAGCAAGAAATGTGTCTAGTACGATTCATTGGAAAACAGTATTTAGAGAGTGCATTCTTGACAAGGAGAGAAGGTTTTTCAGGTAAAACCAGTCTTCTGCTACTACTGATAGGATTCTTCTCGGCTCTTGAGATTGTCTCAGCTGACTGTGGTGGCAATCAGGAACCTTTTCCATGGACTTGTAGCTGCAGCACATCTTGTTAGTTGAGAGGGGGGGTGGGGTGGAGATTTTTTTTATTTCAAGCACCAGTGGTTCAGGCACGTGCAGTGCTACAGCTGTTGTGTTTGTTGTGTGTGGAGGCTCTCTTTTCCCTGCTCTTGGTTTGCTGGTGCATTTAACAACTGTCCATTGATATTCGTGGTAATATGAAAAAGTCTAAAACCTATAAATAGAATTAATGGGCAAAATCTTGAATACTGTATGGCAACTGTTTTAACCAAGGAAGGGCTATGGAGGGATGATGGCTGACATTATTACCCCACTGTGTGTTTCTGCAGGAAGAGAAATATGATTGTTAAGAATCAGCAGGTATCGGCAACAGCATGTTCTTGTGTGGTATTTCACCCTTTTGTGATCATTGTTGCATAATGATGTAACTAATTAACCTAAAGAAACTGCTCACAGGGAAGCCAGGAATGTATAAAAACAGAAGTAACGTTCGTTGCACGTTAATTGTGAGTGGCAAAAAAGTGACAAAACAAGAAAAAGAAAATCCTGAAGTTTTTAAAGGAAAGCTGATTATTCAAGTGGCCTCTGATGAACTGGAATTCAGTGAGTGTTTGGAGAATGTGTAAAGGTTAACAAAATTGCCAGTATTTTTGTAGCCTGGGTAACTGGTGGGGTACAGCCTGGGCACACAGATGCTCTGTCTGAGCCTGCAGGACCTGCAAGATTGTGTCATTTGCCAGGGTTTAACTTTGCTCTTCAGAGGTAGCTCCTGGTGAACACTCACCATCCTGCCATGCCCAGGATAACAAATAACATGCCAAGCAAATACAAGTGGTGTTGGTGAATATGTCACGGGCAGGCTATGGCATATTATTTTTCCATGTGTATGGCGACAGCTTTTATGGCCTGGCAACAGATCTGCCTCTTTCAAGTATTTTGTGTGAAACTTCATGAAGCCTCCAGCAGTCAGGTGTTGCCAATATTGCAGGTGTGCGCGAAGTCAGTGAGTGGCAAAACATCTCTTAGTGCCCTGTGTGGTAACAGCTGAATGTATGACAATTTTTTTCCCCCCTTTCCATTTAAAACAGAACGCTACAGATAGCTCCTCCAACTCCTCTCAGAAAAGGGAACAGCCTGTGCGAACTCTGGCTTCTCCTGCATCCTGCGAACATCGAAGAATTTGCACTCGTGGACACCTTCACGACCATTACAGCTCTGACCACTACCATCTAGAACAAGTAAGGTTTCTTCCCAGTGTTGCGACCTCTGTGTCTGCCAGAGCTAAGGCTGGTGTTTGGTTTTCCTCCACAAGCCTGAGAGACAGTGCCCTCCTTCTGCTCTCTCTGTCTCTTTCTCAGTTAGCTTTAAATGGCTTCCTGTTATTAAAAAAAGGTGGGGAGAGGACGGATAACACTATGGCTTGGCACGTTGTCTTGTACCACGTGCACACAGGCCAGTGTCGGACTGTGACAGTTGTACTCCCTCCTGAGCCAAAGGCTGAAACTCTGTGATGGATCATGGTGAAGGGCGTGTAAAGAAGGAAAGACACAGTTGTTAAATATTGGCTCTTCATGAAGCAAGGAGACAGTGATTACCAGTAGCAAAGTGAGCTTATTTATCTTTTCTCTCTTCATCTCCTTCCTACTTCCGCAGTCAGTACCACGATCCTATCGGCACGTCAACTTTCCAGATGATGATGAGGAGATAGTGCGCATCAATCCTCGGGAAAAGATTTGGATGACTGGATATGAGGATTATCGCCATGCCCCAGCACGAGGAAAGAACTTTGATCCTGATGACATGGACTCCTACGTACGTTTTGCCAAAAGCGAGGCCTCGAAACACGAATACACTTATCCTTACGTAGACAACTCGGACTTTGACCTGGGTGAAGATACCAAGGGTGCTGTGATAAAGACTCAACCTGTCAAATTCAAGCCCAGGCGGAAGGAAGATGGTGAGAGGTCGCGGTGCGTGTACTGCAGGGACATGTTCAACCACGAGGAGAACAAGCGGGGTCAATGCCAGGATGCTCCAGACCGCGTCAAGACTTGCATCCATCGAGTGAGCTGTATGTGGTGCGCAGACACTATGCTCTATCACTGTATGTCCGACCCAGAAGGAGACTATACAGATCCTTGCTCGTGCGACACCAGTGATGAAATGTTTTGCCTCCGGTGGATGGCCCTTATCGCCTTGTCTTTCATTGCTCCATGTATGTGCTGTTACTTGCCGCTTCGGGCTTGTTACCACTGTGGGGTCATGTGCAGGTGCTGTGGTGGAAAACACAAAGCTGCTGGATGACTACAGATGCATTCAAAGTGTTAGGTTTTTCCTGTAGTTCAAGGAACACGTTGGTTTTGGAGCACTGAGGTCACTCACTTTAATGCAGCCACTGTGCCCGACAGCATCTGGAAACCACCAGTTTGGATCACTTTACATTGGGTCGTCTGGGGCTCACACTGCATTGATTTGCTCATCAACTGTTCTAACTAACTAACCTACAGCATAGACTTTTGTATTATTAATCTGTAATCAAAACAGACTGTCTTGTACATGTTTATATATTTTTTTTTTCATTTAAAATGAGTTTGAGAGAAGAACTGCTTTAAGTGGTGGTGGATTGTAGAACATCTCCAGGTTGTGTCTGTCTTGCCTCCGCTTGTGTGGTACCATCAGCGTGTTAGCAAGCTTTGGCATTTCTAGAAATGGGGCGGTGTAGTGAATGAAATCTCACTTGGAAGATATTTTAACTTACCGTCAAGCTATTGTGTGTGTATAGAAGGTGTGCTAGTAACAAACTTGTACCACAACAACAGTATTTCTGTCACTGGTTTTCTTTGGGTTTTTTGTTCTGTTTTCCAAAGCTAAAATAGCCATCTAAGCTGCAGTTTCTCTTCTAGGGTCCATCGTCATTTCCTTCAGCAAACATCTTAAATTATTTCTCTGTTCATAAAGCTCTGTGAACAGAAAGTAAGGCTCAGTTACCATAGTCACATAACCATTGAGAATCTGGTAGTCCTCCTTACCTGTAATCATTTCAGACCACTACTTGAAAGGGAAACTTAAGTTTTAGGCTTTTCTCTTTTCCCTAAATAACATTGGAAAAATAAAACTGTGTTTTCAGAGCTCTGCCCAAAAAGAAAGGGAACTTCTTCATTAGCCAGCAACATAGTGATCTGTGAATAAAACACTAAGGTTCCAAATGAGGAAGATTGTTGATATGCAAAGAATTACTAACAATGCAATGTCAAAAGCACTATTATGGCAATTCTGGGGAAATGCTGCATTAAGTGGTGGATTATATGGAAAATCGTGTGTGTTTGTTTTCTGTATACATGAGCATGAGAACATTCGCGTCCACTGTAGTAACAACATTTAGCAATCTAAGCAGGTATTTAAAAATTCAAAGCCAGGATGTTAACTACCACTTCCAGTCTGTGACCTGCGGTCCCAATCCTCCCGATACTTCCACATGTCTCAGCGCATTGCTGTGCGCCTGTGTGTGGGATGGAGCTTGTGAGTCTTTGCAGGAGCCAGACCGAGGCGTCTGCCTGGCTTTCCCCCTCCCCAGTTCACCACCCAGGTTTATCAAGTGGATGCATAAGGTGCATACAGCAGGATAATATTACTTTAATTTTTTTTTTAATTATTTTTTTTAATGTCATGTTGTCTTGTGTACAAGGCTTGTAATTAGCTTGGAAAAAGAGTATTTTTCTAATATATTACAAGGAATAGCCAAATAATTTTTATTAAAAAATAAAAAAAAGTGATTTAGCGCAGTGAGCTCTAACTAGCATAGTACAATCCGAATACTTTGAGGCAGCTAGGGATTGGCTTGTCAAAGCTGGCACTGCTGTTCCTGCCATAATTTCTTTCTGCAGTAAATTGCCAGTGGACGCATGTCCTTTCCCTCCCTCTATTGCACATTGACATCAGTCTTAAAAGAGAGGAATTTTTTTTTTTTTTTAAGAATTAATTTGCCAAATAAATGTAAAAGGAACACTTGCCATTCTTTCTTGGTGGAATGTCCCAACGGTTCCTCTGAGAGTTAATCACAGCTTTTTAGTCAACCGTGAATTAAGTATGCAATGTGCTTATTATACACTATAGAGTTGGGTAGGTTTAATTCATAGCAGTTACTGGGGATTTTTTCAGTTGGAGAAAAAAAATGAATGATAGTGGAAAAGGGATAGAGTGTTACACTCTGGGTGATGTGTCTGGGTTTGCTGAATGAAATACAAATATTTTGTGCCTAATAGCAGTTGACAAATCTCTCAATGGTGTCTAGTAAACATCAAGCCAGCCTCGTAAAAAAATAATTAATGAAACAACGTTTTCCTTTTATTTCTGTTCTCAAAAGTTGTTTCATCTAAACAAACATCTGTAAGATCTTCTCTCTATAAAGCACAACACTACAAAAAGATCTTACAGTTTTTTGTCCGGTCTTGAAGTGCCCCTATTTATTTAAGTAAAGTAGACATACTCCAAGCCTTTCTGTATGTCTGAAAATAAAAGTTATAAAAAAATAGTCCCTCTTTTTTATTTTTTTTCTTTTCCCTCCTCCTTCCCCCCTCTTCTTTTGGGTTTTTGTAATACTTGTAGATTTTGCTGCGTACGTTATTTGGTTCGTGATGGCAGTGGTGTAAGGGCACAAGGATAGAAATGGGTGGTTTTTGTAAATATTTCTCCTTAATTTTCACACTGCTGCTGAACAGTGTGTAGCATTCTCCCAGTCAGCTTTGCAATACTGACATCAATCATTTGAGAGAAATTATTCAGATTTTATTTTTGTATCTGTGGTAACAAAAACATTAACCAATTTTTTTTCCTGTTGTGGAAAGGTTTTGGTTTTTTGTTTGGTTTTTTTTTTTTCCAAGCTATTGCTCACGTTAACAAATTAAAGTGCCTGAAGCCTCATCATTATGTATCTATATACTAAAAGTTAAAACCCTGTTGTATTGATTTTTATAAGCCTTTTTACCTCTGTGTAAAAAAAAATATATATACAAGTGTATGATGTACATTTTAGTTCTTAACTTCTTTTTTTATTGTTTCTAATATGTATGATCAGTGTAGCTATTGCTTTAAAATGTACCATGTAAATATAAATACATCATATCAAAATGATGCCGTTTATTGTCAGAATGATGCTGTTTATTGCTGTTGAGGTGGCTGGGAAGTGAGGAGGAAACAGAATGGGAGCATCTCCAGAGCTCAGGGTTTCTGAGGGAAAAAATTGCTTTGTTTTGCAACTTTGGGTGGCAGGGGCTTCTAAGCTTTGGGCACGGGCCATTCTCATCCAGACACAGCAAGGGAGGGCAAGGACAGGGTGGGTTTTTTCAGGTGATTTTTAGGAGTTTTTCAGATGTGTGGCACAGGATGCGGCCTGGTGGCACCAGGCCCTAGTAGGCCCTGGAAGCCATGGCAGTGGCCAAGGCTCTCTCCTGCTCTCCCTGCTCTTCTCCCCTGAGGCCTCACCCCACACACGGCTTCGGGCTGAGTTAGAGATGCTGCAGGGCTATTGTTATTTTACTTTGTTTCATCTCAGCAGGGCCCCAAGGAGAAGGGGGAAGCAGGGAAAGGCTGCAGATGTGGCTGCCGAGCAAGGGCCGTCCCAGTTGCTGAGGGCACACAGAGCGGGTTCGCAGCTGCTGGGAAGGAGAGATGTCTGAGGTGCTTGGCACTGCCATCTCCGCTCAGAGAGCTTTAGCACAGAAAGAGAATAACCCCCTTGAAACAGATGCCAGGCTGCCACCAATCGACTGGGAAAACCAGGGGGAAACCAGTGAGTATATCTGAATTTTTGTAATTATTTCCAACGGCTGGGTCATGGCCACACTGACCACATCTGCAGAGCCCAGGTTTATTTTTCTGTAGGTAAGTGATAACTGAGCTGTTCCCCCTTTTTTATGTGCTGCTGCTTGTTTTGCTGCTGAACAGCAAAGCTGGCTTGAGCAGTGTGTGAGAGAGGAGGCAAAGAACACGCTTCTTATTCATTTATATTTGTGTTTACATAATGCTAGAAACATGATACGCTCATATAAACAAAGATTTCTGTGTACATTTATTATACAGCTAATGGTATGTATATGTTACATGATTTTAAAAGGACTTGCAGCTCTCATGAGAAATGCTCACTTGGGTAAGGTGCTGTGTTCAGGACTTGCTGCACATAAAATCACTCTGTTCGTGTTGATGTTTGGCTCCATCCACAGCAAAGCTGCAAAGTGTTGCTCACAGTCCATCATGTTCTCTTGGCTAAGGGAGAAGAACTCCATCCCTATTCCCTGGCCATTTGGATTTAGCTTGTCCCACAAAATGCCTGGCTAAACCAAGTTTCTTGCAGCCTACAATGTCGTCTTCCTTTCATCCATGAATCAAAGGTGTTCCTTATGCCTGGAGATTTCTAAACTGAACCAGGAAACATTACATTTGGGCACTGGATCTGTGGAAAATGCAAGTGTCATCAAGATAGGAGGCACCATGAACATGAACCAACTTTCTGCAACGTAATTTACTCCTGCTGTCTGTCTGGGACAGGTTTTGTCCTCTTGGTAGGATGCAATCACAGAGACTGAGTTTGGAGAGGACACAGATACTGTAAGCTTGCAACCATATGTTGCATATTTTATGGCTTAATTAAAAAATCTAGTTCACTAGTAAATGTATTAAAAAATTCAGTTTAGAATAATGTCGTCACCCAGGCTGAGTTTTAGGGTCTGACAAATGCAGCTTGGCATTTTCTAGCAGGGACTTGACACCAAATGTGCCGCTACCCCTGCCTGGGTCAGAGTGGCTCTCCAGGCGTCTTCCTTGCTTAAGCAGCAGCCGTGCTGACCCCATTCACACCCAGGCTTTTCCTGTGGGGAGGCATCCTTGGGTTCAGACAAACACAGTTCCACCTGCGTGAATTGTTCTCATTGTAGCTTGTGAAACTGAGGAGTCAGAGGGTAAGGAGAGGATTTTCTTGACTGCTCCCTCAGGAAGCCTACAAATGCTTCTAGGAAGCCTCTCTTAGAAGCAGCATCAGGTCAGCAATGGCAGAGTGAGTGGAGGGCAACTGCAAGGGATAACCAGTGTGGGTCCCTCCAGCTCTGTTCTTCTGTAAGGGGCCAAGGTAACAAGCATTTCTCAGGAATGCAGCTGCCTAGCATTGCCTTCAGGGGCAGGATGCATGAGAGGAGTTCGCCTGGCCTCCTTTAATCACTCGGTAGAAAGTTTTTCTCGCTCTGCTTGGAGGGCTTGTAATTTAAATAGGCAGAAGAGACTTATCCCTGTTGAGATATCAAGTCCGAGAGTTTGAATGACTTCCATAAAGCCATACGGAGGTTTTGTGACACAGTCTGGCCTGGAGTATCCTGAGCACAAGTTCACCCACCGTCTTCATCCAAAGGTCCTTTCTCCTGTCATCTTGGAGATTATTCAAGAAGTTTGGGCTTTGTCAGGAGCCTTGCTGCGTGGAGCACAAACCAAGCTGCCAGCAAGGGGTGTGTAAATCTCCTTTCTCTACTAATTTCAGTTAAAAGTGCGTATTTGAAGTAGCTGTCAGGAGGCCTGGAAACAAGAGGTATCACTGCATGTGTTTTCAGTACTTACCACAGGCAGAACTTGTCTTTTGTAATGAAGGAAATGGAGCCTTTTTCTGTGAGAGCGACAAGGAGATGCTTTCCTTTCTTCAGCACATGATGTTAGGAGAGTTAACATCCTCCTAACACCTTGTCCTTTTCCAGGATGTTCAGTCTATTGGTATTTTCTTGGCATTTGTATTTAGGCAATTAAATTCCTTAGAATCTTGATGACATACATGGAAATAAATAGAAAAATGTTTGGCTTCCGCCCAGAGACAAGATATTTAAATGGTGGAAAGTATGTGTGTATTTTGGGGGTTGTATACTTAGATCCCCGCAAATAATTTTAGTTGCTTCCCTGCAGTAATGCACAACCATCCCATGCCATTCATCTCATTCCCTCATTCCCCACTAGCAAATTCATTTAGGAAGAGTTGACAGACTTTGGTTTGGGTTCTATTGGATTCCAAGCCTGCTGCCTAACCTCAATGTGAGACGGGATCTCACGGCGGCGCTCTGGGTGGTTGTAAAGAGAAAGGTTTGTGAGGACTGTAACGCATCCCGTCTCTCTGCGTGAGCCATCACAGCTCTGTGCTCTGAGGTGGCAAGGAAAGGACGAAGTGATTTTCAGACTTAATGTAATTCATGTAATCACCTAAGGAGTCACTGATGTTAGGAGTATCATTGCCTGGGGGAGCGAGAATTAGTGCATACTTCGGGATGGGTAAGACATTGCCAAGTCATGCACAGCTTTAAACTTCATTCTTATCTAGATTACTTTATTATTATTAGTTATATAGAAAATGTCACATGAACTGGCATTCCCTATTTTGCATTTTCTGAGGTTATGTCACGATGAGCTACTGAATTGGCCAACATCTATTTTAAGGCAACTGATGGGACTGCTATCAGGCTTACTGCTTTGAGCAAGCACTTTGCTGATTTTCACACTCTTAATTTCCCCACTTCAGTGTTGTGCCAGTGTTATCTTATTAACTGATAGAGCTCTTAATGTGGCATTTCAGTCGTAGAAGAGAAGAACAGGGATAGGAAACTTGTCAGTACAGTGAGACCCTTGAAGTATCAGGTATGATATGTTTCCAAATGCACCCTATCTTCAAATCTGAGATTTCCAGTATGCAGATTGCATTTAGCTCTGACCTGATTCAGCAACTGAAAACTAGGACACTTCTAAAATTTGAAGCATTATCATCCTTGTGCCCCAGAGAGTAATTTCCAGCTTTAAAAGCCCAATTCCGGAACAACTGAACACAAGTGATTTCACTTTAGAAGTGCTTACTCTTTACAACTTCCTGAGAACAATGATAAAAGCCAGGTTACAAAGTATAACTTTCAACCACATTTTGCAAAAGTGCTGGCCACAACTTACAGCCGAGAGTATTTTGGTGTGGGCAGCCAAAAGAAGCAGTATTCCGCTGGTTTTGTTCAAGAGTCTGAACATCGCAAAATTCATATCCCAGTAAATTTGTTTCAGAAAACTCTGAACAGCTAAAAAAAAGGAAATAGAAGTGAGGACTGAATGCAGCTGCGGGATATATGGTTCATCCTAGATATGAAACATAAGAAGAAATACATTTTTTTTTTATTTCTTCTCTTTTGAGGGGTACTTAAAAGGAAGCTTCTATTGTCTCAGTGATGTATACATATTGGGGCCTGATGTTAAAGCTGAAATGCCCCCAGCAGTTTCTATGTATTCCTGCCAGGAAGGGCGGATGGTCCATGCCTCCAAGAGGAGCGTTCAGACCAAGACCGTGGCTCAGGCTGGCAAACTGGAGATGTATATGTACAAATGCATATGTATGTGCATATCCTTTTGGAACAGAAATCCAAAGCTGCCAACATGATCTAAAAGCCTAAGTGATAGCTACCCTTTAAATAACTAAATAAACAGGTAAAACTCCAGCTGTATGGCTGACCCTGGTGGCTTGGCAACAGTGAATAGGGTTTTCTGTGCAGTGACCCCAAGTCTTGGGGATGGCTGCAGGATTTCTCTGTTCGCTTAGTGAATAGATCTCAGTGAACATCCTCGTCTTGAGCAAAACCCCAGAACCTTATTAAGTGGTTGAGCCAGCCACAGAAATGAAAAGGTTTCCAGATAGCAAGCAAAATAGCAATAGGGGGAAGCAAAGAGATATATTCTGCTCAGAGTTTTCTGCTTCGCTGTGGCTCAAGGGTCATGTGCTGGATGGTCAGGGACGCTGTGTCTCGGGGGCCATTGACTGGACTCTGGGGAAACCATGGGCATTTTGGCAAGCAGGAAAGCCTGTGCATTCATTCATCTCTGAAATGGAGGGGTTTGTGGCAAGCCATTTGGCCAGAGTGAGGCAGCCATTGCAACAGTGCCAGTTCCACAGTTTAAATACAGTTCCTGCCACAAGGCTGAGACATAGTTGTACTTCCACATGTGGCCAGAAATGCCGCGGGCCTGGAGCAGGCTGCAGGGTGAGTGGAGTCCTCACACTTACCCCTGTCTTTGCAGAGAGATTTGAAGGGCTGCAATGTGCCAGAGAGATAGCAAAAAATATCACGTACATTTAATTTCAAAACTCTAGCAGCCATCACCAATGCAATGCTATCTGCTGCATTTGTGCTTCCCTAGACTTTGAATAAATTGACTCCTTCCAGCAACAGGTAGGAGACAACTGGAGACGCTTCTCCAGTTCCCTGAGGTAAAATCCTAACTCCACTTAAGTCAGTGGCGAAAGACCCGTATGGGTCTTCACTAAAGTGAAGCCAGGATTTCTTTCCTGGGATCTGAAGGGTTTGGATGCCAGTATCTTAAGGTTTGGCACCCAAACCCTTAAGGTTTGGCACCTTCTCGACTGGCAGCTCTCTGAGGTGAACTTCCTATGCTCTTCTTGTTCAGCCTGGAGGAGACTGAGAGGAGACCTCATTGCAGTTACAGCTTCCTGTGGAGGGGAAGCGGAGGGGCAGACACTGATCTCTGCTCTCTGGTGACCAGTGACAGCACCTGAGGGAATGGCCTGAAGCTGTGTCAGGGAGGGTTTAGGTTGGGTATAAAGAAAAGTTTCTCCATCCAGAGGGTGGTTTGGCACTGGAACAGGCTCCCCAGGGCGGTGGTCACAGTACCAAGACTGACAGTTCAAAAAGCATTTGGACAACACTCTCAGGCNCCTGCCACAAGGCTGAGACATAGTTGTACTTCCACATGTGGCCAGAAATGCCGCGGGCCTGGAGCAGGCTGCAGGGTGAGTGGAGTCCTCACACTTACCCCTGTCTTTGCAGAGAGATTTGAAGGGCTGCAATGTGCCAGAGAGATAGCAAAAAATATCACGTACATTTAATTTCAAAACTCTAGCAGCCATCACCAATGCAATGCTATCTGCTGCATTTGTGCTTCCCTAGACTTTGAATAAATTGACTCCTTCCAGCAACAGGTAGGAGACAACTGGAGACGCTTCTCCAGTTCCCTGAGGTAAAATCCTAACTCCACTTAAGTCAGTGGCGAAAGACCCGTATGGGTCTTCACTAAAGTGAAGCCAGGATTTCTTTCCTGGGATCTGAAGGGTTTGGATGCCAGTATCTTAAGGTTTGGCACCCAAACCCTTAAGGTTTGGCACCTTCTCGACTGGCAGCTCTCTGAGGTGAACTTCCTATGCTCTTCTTGTTCAGCCTGGAGGAGACTGAGAGGAGACCTCATTGCAGTTACAGCTTCCTGTGGAGGGGAAGCGGAGGGGCAGACACTGATCTCTGCTCTCTGGTGACCAGTGACAGCACCTGAGGGAATGGCCTGAAGCTGTGTCAGGGAGGGTTTAGGTTGGGTATAAAGAAAAGTTTCTCCATCCAGAGGGTGGTTTGGCACTGGAACAGGCTCCCCAGGGCGGTGGTCACAGTACCAAGACTGACAGTTCAAAAAGCATTTGGACAACACTCTCAGGCCCGGTGTGGGATTGTTGGGGTGTCCTGTGCAGGGCCGGGAGTTGGACTTTTATGATCCTTGTGGGTCCCTTCCAACTGAGGATATTCCATCATTCTTCTTCCCCCATCCTCCTCGGGGAAACTAGGTACAATGACAGTCTGCATCCATAAAGGGGATTTCTTATACTATGCAGTACACCAGCTCCCCAGTTCTGTGTTAAAAGGGCTGTTTGAAGTGTGAGCCACTTTCTGCTCCTGCAAAGGAACAAGTGTCCTAGTCACAGCTGAGGAAGGGTTTTGTGGGACCATAGGATCACTAGTTTTAAACTTAACACTTTAGCTTGTCACCCATTTTTTCCTGTGCCTGATTACCAGAACATTTAATTTACTTGGACCTTCACGAAAGAAATATAGCTAGGAGGAGTAAGCAGTTTTGACTTAAAACGTGACAAATTGGCAGGGAGATTCCCTCAGCCACTTTTCACTCATTTTTGACAGCTTGCAGGGTTTCGAGCTGGCAGCAATTATTTCTGATATTAGGTTGAAATTCCAATCAAAGATTTCTAAAAAAGGCTGAAAGGATGCCTGTGTACTAACATTCATGACCAAAAGGTCCTGCAACAAAGAAGTACCTCTGAAAGGACTGTGTTTTCAAACCCACTCACATACATAACATTTTAAGAGCTGTCACCATCAGAGCACGTTTTATGGCCAGTTCCTGAAGGAAGTGGTTGTAAAGATGTGGCACGAAGAGCAGCAAATCCAGGTGCTGAGCAGGGAGCTTTTGAACTTAGAGCAAATGTGTGACGCCTTTTTCTAACCAGAACAACTGCTGTTTGTGACCATCTGAACTTTGAGCTACAAGAAAATGTCTTTGGGGTTCATCAGGCTGATATCCTGTCTGTAACCACAGCCTGTACCAGATACTTCAAAGGGAAAGAATACAAGAAACTCTGTATTGGAATAATCTGCTAGCAGAGGAAATTTCTTCCCAACATCAGACAATTTGTCATTGATTTATCCCCTCAAACAGAAAAGTTTATATGCCTCTTAAAAAAAAAATCTAGTTGAATGTAAGTGTGATGTGAGTTTGTTCATTAACCCTAACAAATTTTTATTTGAAATATATTTGATTTCTCTAAAATAACGTAACAACTTCCCTACCGTTTTCTCTGGCTGTTTTCCTAGTGCTGAAGTGACAGTTTGAGGGTTTTTTCCAGCCACTTTTTTGTACAGATTGCCCTTGAAATGTGATGATGTTCAGGAGCTGCAGCCCTATGGCAGCTATTTTGCAAATGACAGTGTCTCCTCCTCCAAATCCTTCTCCTGGCAAGAGATTTAACCCCCTTTTATGGATCCTATAACCATCATTTCCTTGTTGTTGGGATGATACTGTGTTCTTACTGTTGTGCAGTTTCTCTGGAACCTCCTGCATATCAAAGACCCAAAACAAATTGAGGGTATGAGGCAGGTAGTGAAAACACAGCAATTTATTGGTTTGTTTCTTTGTCAGAATGCTGACATGGGGCTGGATTTATAATATTTGTTTTCTAGAACTCATACTTTCCAAAGCAGCTGTGCTGTAGCTGTGAATGTAAACTAGGATGAACAGGGTGTCTGACAGGAAGGTGTAAAGTCTGTATTTAGGCTCAATGGGCTTTGCTCTGAGAGGTGTTGAATGTCTTCATTTTTTCTGAAACCTGTAAGCTTGGTAGGTGTAAAACATTGGCACCACTGAGGTCAATGGCAAACTTCCCGCTGACTTTAGTATAATAACCCCCAAAATACAGGGTTAGGACACTCAAATTACTGGCAGCTATTTCTCTAAGAGCCTGGCTAATGCACAGAACAATAACAGAACATCTCCGTGTGTTTTATTTCTTTGTGCTAAGGTCTGTGCATTTTCCCAAAACCTGTAAAGAAATACAGGAAAATTCTGTGGCCTAAGTTGCCGTCACAATCCATTTAAAGGTAATTTATTCAGTCTTAGTCACAAACAAAACCACACAAAGACCTGCTTTGCTTAATACGAGGCCTGGCCAGTTGAGCAGTTCAGCCAAATAGTAGAAACTTGGTGTTTCTGATGCAAAAACTCAGTGGTTGATGTTTGGATCCTAATGTGAGACTTCTAATTTGGTTGTTTAGTGAATTTTAATTGCTTCAACATGAAGTACAGATGAGCAGCACCTCCAGAAACCAGGCCACAGATCACTGAAAATAGTAGGTACAGGGCTTTCTAAGATGTGGGTCCTAAGGCTCTGCGCCTCATTGAATTTAATTACAGCTTGGAGTAAAAAGACACACAGAAATTCATCTCTGGCTTGGTTTCTTACAGATTCGTATTTGCACCATTAATCTTCTGCTTGTCCTGCTCCAGTAATGCTTCTTGAGCCACATGTCCAGGGAAAACTAGGCTGAGGTCTCGAAGACATTAATTTCCTACAGGCTTCATAAAAATAGGCAGCTGGGTAAAACAGAGAGCTCTTAGTACTCTTGCTGAGCTCATCCCTGATTAGACACTGGGCAAACAGTGTGGGAAAACCCTTGCTGCAAGTGCCTTACCTGTGGATAAACTCAGCTGGCAGTCATGCCCTGCTGGACACTAAACAGCCACCCCACAAGAGCAGCTTTGCTTTCACACCATACCTCTCACTTAAACAGCCAGTCGTGCTCAGACACATCCTTTTAGAAACCAAGTCCTGTCTATTTCATCGCTTGTGGAATACTTGTTTTAACATATACCAGTGATATCTAGGAGGGAAGTGACATGTTTTCCCAATCAGAGCAAAGAAATGTGTCAAGTAATGACCTGGGTTTTTTCAATCTGACTCTAGCTGCTAGAGGGTCCGCTTCACAATTTGCTAATTCAGCTGCAGGTGTTGGCTGCATCTTTGAAGGCCTGTTGGATGATTTTTTTTGTTGTTGTCAGATTAAAATCTGCTTTCACCTTTTCTTACCACTTTCTTGTGCATCAATATGAGTGTCTTTCCATCATGCAGCTAAATTATTGTAGCTGGAAAGCCAATGATTCCAAGATATTTCCGTGGGCTTCTGCTTGCATGATGAGAGAGATTCCTGTGCTCCAAAAGGCTTAAAATGTCTGGGTCTTGCTAATAATAACAACCCAAAAGGGAATAGTCCAGCTGACTGTATGTGGGCCAGACTTAATCAATTAACACACTGAGATAATGACATACCAGCCTATGGAGCCTTCTAAATATAATCATGTGTGAAGAAGGCCACTGGCTACAGGAGGGCTTCACAAGTTAAATAGCACAGAACTGCCAATATTTAGATCTGGGACTTCCAGAAGGCCACACAGAGACAGAGAGCAACAGCGACTTCTGAAGAAATGTGCACCTTTCCATGCTAATATCTCTACTGAAGCCATGGCTCAGGGGACACTGAGATCAGAAATTTATTTCCACTGCCATCCTTTATGGCTGGTGGTTGCAAACTGATACCTGTTGGAGTTGTTCAGCTGATGGGATTGTTCCCACGTACATCATCGCAGAGCACGCGGAAACTTTGCTTGTCTTGAAGGTTTCGGTTGTCTGCACCGCCGTATTGCTCGAGCTCATGAGAGCTGAAGTTTGCATAACAGCTCTTTAAAAAGTGGGCCTCAAGATGTCAAAGGGAGCCCCCTTTCATGTAAAAGATGAAAGCCATGTAGTCTTGGCTGAAATCCAGCATCTATCCTTGTGTGTTTGAGCGGATGATGGAGGATTTCTCATGGTGGCTCCTGAACCGGGTGCCCTTTTACAGCCGATAAAGCTAAGTCGATCTGCCTTGATTTTGCCATGGGCTAAGTTGCGTACAAAGGGGTTACAGTAAACTCTTAATTGGTGGCTGCTTGAATGTGTGTGTGAACCCCTAGTTCACCCATGTGTACAAGGAGGGAAAAAGAGGGGTGCCTTCCTTTTTGACCCTTTTGTCTAATCTGGTTTGAATGTAAGTTCTTCCAGGCAGAGATTGTTACCACATGGTTGCACATTGTCTACGGCGTTGGGGACCCTGGTTCCAGTGGTAAATAACAGCCCTCAGCAGTTACTTTCACGTGAATGAAATATGACCAGCAGAGTGATCTGAGTCATCTATCAAATAACCCACAGCTCCACCCACGTACAGCTCCTCCATATGAATCCTGAGGTTAATTAAAAGAATCTAAAGCATGATAGGGTCAGAGTGATTTTGGTTGAGCACTGAAGATTGATGTAACCTCACAAACTCCCCATGCTGTTCCTCCAGGCTTGGGGTTTTGCATCGTTGCTGGCTAGTCCCCAAAAGACCAGGACTAGTTTTCTAGCTGTTCTGTGGAGGCTGTGCCAAGCTACAGGTTTAAATATTCATTGCATTCTTCACATGCCAAATCATCTAAGTTGGAAAGCAGGAGTCTAAGATTTTGCAAAGCTGTTCTTGCACAAAAAGACCATTAAAAATTCATCGTGACAGAGAAAAAACAACAACATTGCCAATAGTAGGGAACTTTCTGTTGACTTGGCTAATGCTGTGTGGAGCTAACCCACACTAATCCACTTAAATGGAAGGGTGAGCCTCATCCAGTAAAAGCAATAAATCCTCTTTAGAGCTGACCAGACTCGAGTTGCACTATAGGAGAACCAGGCTGAATGGCAAGCAGTTGGCAGGAGGTAACTGGATGGGGCCTGAATTTCCAATGCACCAGGCAATTTAACCCAGAGCATCCCCTTTCCCTTATATGCGCAAACCAGTTGTGGGTAGGACCACATCCCAAAGTTCTTGGCACCAGAGGTGGAATGATAGACAGGAAACTTCCTGCTAATACAGAGCTGGAAAGATTGAAGTAGCTCTCTGTCATCACAGGGACTGGGTACCTGAGATGCCTGTGTTGGCAGAGTTATTGCTATCCCAGGCAGCTCGAGTAAGGGGTGAAATGCAGGGAGCAGAGACAGACAGAGAGATGCCCAGCCTGGAGCTGGTGGGGCTCTGCCTTGCCTTGGAGGCAGCTTGCAGATATTAAGAGAGAATGGCCAGCTGCTGCTGCCTTGCTATGAGTGAAGGACTAATTGGATTGCTGTTAAACTCCACAGAATTACATCTGAAGCTGAACTGGCTTGGGAGCAAGTGGATCTGCGTGCCTGGGAAGTGGCTGTTACTATCAGAGCGCAATTTTCTCAAGGCTGACCCAAGACATGGAACTAAATCCAGACTGGGTGAATATCTCTGTTTCCTTATTCCTCTGAGAAACTGGGCCTGAATTTAAAAGGCTGTTTAACACTTTGAAGCCACCCACAGTTCTGTCTTTGCCTCCCACGCAAGCTCCAAGGAACTGACTCATTCCCACCGTATTTTCAGCTGTGCGTAGATCCTGCTCACAGCCCGGGAAGTTCCCCGTTCAGCCAAGCAAATCAAGTGCACATTGTGACTTGAGTTAGCTGGGCTTGAAAGGGTTTTGCGACACCGACTCACAGCCGACAGTATCTGAAGACATCTGGCCTGCCTTTTAAAGTCGAGTAGGAGCCATATTCTTGAGTTGGCTGTATAATTTATGCCTTATCTGCTGTTCTCTATTCATGATGCTTCCCTATGTTGAATAGCTGTTTGTGAAAGTAAGTGACACTGTCATCTGCTGTTAAATGAAAAGAGGTCTGCTCACAAGCAGGCATTCACCTCTTGTCTCTCCTTCCAAGTGGCAAACTCTTGTTTCTCTCACCGTGGGGACACTGCTTTGGGTTTTGCAGCACTTTGAAGGGTGCGAGTGGTGCATACAGCTCTGGATGGTTTGTGACTCAGGAAAGCTTTTCTGCACAGGGAGACGAAGGGTCGTCTCTCTGCATCTTGCCAATCTGGTGAGCTGAAATATTCTTTCCAGTTTGGACTAAAGTCCTGACACCCCTGGATTTTTAGCACACTAATTCTTTCACTGCTGAGGAGAATAACTCACTTCTTGCTGACATCATGCTGTCCTCCCGCTATGCCGTATCCACTGTGAGTCTTTAAAGCTTCATGCTATGCCTGAACAATTACACCCACGTTTTGACTGGGAAACAGAGACAAATGAAGGCAGTTAGAAGGAGGACGTGGGAGCCTTGCCTTCTGTTTTCCTGTTCTTCACACTGGGCTCATTACTGCCATCTTTCCCCCTGCCTGGTAACATATTTCCAGAAAATGTATTGGGGTCACCACTCTTTACGTCTCTGTAGAAAATAACCCTGGTCTATCTGGGCTCTGGACCACTTCTGCATGCTGTTACACCACAGCACAGTCTTTACAGATAAACATTTGCAGGTTTGTAAGCACAGACCTACTCACTACATCATTACAGAAGAGAGGGGGAGTAAACATCCTTTGCAGTACAAAGGAATTGTCAACAAACTCAGAGAGAAGGGGAGAAATGTCCAAAGGCACCCTCCATTTTTGTCTTGTTGCATTTGGTTTCTTTCATGTGACTCACTGAACGTTTGTGCCCCTCTGCAAAAATCCAGGGCAAAGGCCTGGCTGTTGTCTGCACTATTAGCTAATGAAGTCAGGAATTTACCTCTGTCACCACCTGGGAATTGAATAATATAAACCCCAGCTCCTCGGTCCTACTGGCACTGGGCTGAGTTCCATCAGCTTCTGGGGAGCTTTTTGGAGTGCAGAGTCCTGACCTGCTCACGGTGGCAAGTATGAGCTGAGACGTGAATAAACAATAAAAGAGATAAAGGAGAGGCTGGGTTGAAAGCAACAGCTGTTTCCTATGGACTCCTGAATAAACTCCAGCTCCTCTTGCTGATGGGCTGGGCTTCTGTCTGCGCAAAGGAATGAACTGCTCTGGGAATCGCATTCTGATATGAGAGCAGTGGTGTTTGTGTATCACTAAATACAAAGGGTCTGTTCAAAAACTTTTAAGAAGAAAAGAATGTCTATTTTAAAATGTATTTATTTCAGGTAGTTCCCAAACTTTTAGCTGTGTTATCTCACTTAGCTGTGGTTTAGAAGAAGAATTACAGACAGACTTGCATGTGTAGCTCTTATATGGCAAAGAGCGAAGTCCTTAGCCCAAGATAGCCTTTTGCTGACTCCAAATGTGTTCCTCTGCCATAAAACAGTTTGGAGGCCCGATGATGCATAAGCCACTCAGTGGTTTTAACATTCATTTCACCAGAAGCAATCCCTTCTCTGTGTAACTAAGCAAAAGGTTTGGCTTGAGCCTGTTGCTACGATGAATTTCTAAAGCTGGGCTTGTGGGAATGACTCCATCAGTTAAGCACGAGCCTCTGCTCTGCTCTACCCCCAGCAGTTCACATCAAGTTTTGGAGTTTTAGGCATTTGCTCCCCATTTCTATCAGTGGAGCAGAGAGATGAGCTTGGCAAGGAGAAGTGGATTTTCCTCGTACTTCTGTTGTGTGAGCTCACCCCATTTGTTTGGAAATCAAGCACTCTTCTCTTATAGAGAGGGAGAGGTTTTGGTTATCTCAATAATACAGCAAGAGGAAATTCTAATATCAGATCCAGGAAACAGAAAAATGCAATATATCTTAATGCAACAATGTCTTTTGCAGTTTACTACTACCAAGTTACTATATCTGAAAATCCTTTAGGAAGTCTATTCACTCAGGTAATCTCTTACTTTGGTGAAGGCCTGGTCACTTTTGTTTACAAGTGTAAATCCTCCCACAAATTATTCCAGATTAGTGAGTCCCTATCCTCCCTGTCTCCCAGCCGCAGATGGGTGGCCGCAAACTGCCATCTACACTCTCACTGCAGAGACCTTCCCCACAAAAATAAAGATCGTGTAGGGAGCCAGAGTTTGAAGCAACCCCATTTTTAATTTTTCCTCCCTTTTTTCTTTTTTTTTTCTCTTTCTTTTCTTTTTAAGCAGTGCGTATAACCTGTTTTAATACGTGAATAAGCAGAACCTGGAGTGGGTCCACTGGCGTATCTCCCTCTTCAATATGAGGCGCTTGGCTCCAGCTGCAGTGGGAATTGAGGGCATCTGGTTCTGGTGGGCTGTACTGTGGGGCTATTTGTGACTCTCTGGGGTGGCTGCAGGGTACCTGGGCTGCTGGCAAACTGGCCACCTTAGGAGAACAGAGCATACCAGCCCCGTCTCCTCAGTGAACAGCGAAGTGGAGCTGTGACTCCACCCAGGTTGTCTGTATCTTCCTTTTTTTTTTATAGGGGGAAGGGTAGGTAAAATCCTTGGAAAACTGAAATCTAAGGGCAATCAAGCCTTAAAACGTCTATTAATATATTTTAAATGAGTAATGCCTTGCCTTAGAGCAAACCTAAATATATAAAAATACAAACCTTCTAAATTTCTAATGCTGTTTCAGAAGACAGTGTGTTTGTTTTAAAGCTTAATATTAGTTAGAACTCAAGTCAGTCCCTTCAATATTTCCTTTTTCATTTCTCTTTTCTATTTTTCACCAAGTCTTGCCCATCTCGACCATTTTCCTGAGGCTCTTTTTTGTTTATCCTGCACAATTTCCTTCCTTCCTTCAAGTCCAGACCCCCTTGCTCCCCTGGGACTTTGTATGATAGCTAGGCACTAATCATGTACTTCTGCCCCAGAAGCACAGATAGAGGCTTCCTCCTCCTGCTTCCAGTCAAAGGAGGATGTAAGGCATAATGGTAATTTTAAACAACACTGCTATTCATTGTTTGGGAGATCTGGGAAATATCCTTGAATTCAGCTTTCTAAATTAGCTGCTTCTTGAGTAACCCACAGCTGCTGCGTATCTGTCCCATTACATTTTACAAAAATGCAGCAGTTCTCATTACACATGATATTCTCTCAACATATGGACCTTCTACTAGTTTATGTCTCTGTGTAGCTCTGTTGCCATGAATGTGCACACAGAAACATTTTCTTTTGTACTTAAAAAAAAAAAAAACAAATCCAAACCCAACAATTCTTGAAAATAGATTAAAGACAGGCATTTGCAAGTACTCAGATGGAGCAAAGATGCTGGAGTGCTTCAGAATACGGCCTTTGTCAGGAGCCAATACTTAGATTAAAATGTTGCTTCTGGCAGTAAAAGCGTAACTACCGGTGGTTTTAAAGCTTCGTCCTGCCTGCTGTGCACATGAACATCTCCCTTGAAGTTGGCAGGCATCACCCTGTGCTTGCAGATATTGAAAGTCAAGATGGACTATCAGTGTAAGGTGATGCTTAACTGTCTATATGAGACAATGACACAGGGTTTGGATCTGGTCTTGCATGTTTGCTCCTTCACATTGATTTACAGAGGAATTTGGGTTGAAAGAAAATGTGTTTCTGGTGTTAGTGTGTTTACACTTCCTACCCTTTTATATCTTCTCTGCATGAACAGGGAACTTGAGCAACTCTTGAGGAGGAGGTTTCTATGTCTCCTCCCTCTTGAGCAGTTTTCTAGGCTTTGCCCTTCAAAATGGAGCAGCATCCTTGAGGAAAACCCAAACTTCCATCTTTACTGTGTTCCCTGTGACATAGCTGGTTCCGACAGGGAATAATTGAAGCATCAAGTACTTTAACTAAAAATGCAATGCTAGAACAAGTGAAAATTTTCCTTGGACCCCTAGAACTCTGTTCAATGACTGTCTGATCTCATTCGGGGCTTATTTCATTGACTTCAAGAGGAGTCTGGTCAGGGATGAGCATCTACTGTACTCTAAACCTTAGGAGAAGTGCCACACATTTGCACATTGACTGTTGTACCTCACACAAAAAAAGGGGGTGACAAACCACATACACTGTAGTGCATCCCTGGGCTATGCTAGATGGCATGGTCGCCAGCAAGGGCCAGCAAATATCTCTGCCACAGTGGTCTTGACTGTATAAGGATGGTTAGTAAGCCAGTGGTATCCGTCTCATTGCCTTCCCTCCCTCTGTTCCTGGTCATCTCTTGTCCTTCTTCCGTTTTACTCCTCTTTGCTCCTTTTCTAACTAAACATGTCCCCTCAAACATATCCACCTGAGTACAGGTACAGCCTGATTTACTTCTGTATCTGAGCCTTCCTGCAACACATATTTATATCCAATCCCTGCTTAGTGCTTTGGTGCTGCAGGAGGGGAGGATCATGTCTCTCCAGCAGGAGCTACAGAGCAACTGGAGATCTGAATCTATGCAAGGATGTGGCTTTCCTGCAGCCTGGGGGAGCTGCCAGTTCTAGGGGCTCTCAGGTACCTCTTCCATGCTGGTGCCTGTGGGAGAGTGTGTAATGGATCCCTAGGAGTTGGTCAGCTGTGGGCAAGGAGCTGTCAAACCCTGGCAAATCAGAGTGGTTGAAGACACCACTGTGGTCCCTTGAAGCCAGCCAGGCGCCTCATCCCGTGTTACAAGGAGATGTCTCCTCCTCATCAGGATGCACAGGCAGGAACTCTTTGCAAGAGGGGCCCTTCTCATGAAATAGAGGAAGAGGGTTTGGGTTTCCTTTCAGTGGCCTCTAAATCATTTGTCCAGAGCACAGAGCTGTCTCTTCCTGCAGATATTTGGGCTCATTCCTTTAGAAGTCATCTACGATTGTGTTAGTATTTGTGCATAAATGAATATTAATGGTGAATGTGGTCTGACTACTGGGCCCATTTCCTCCCACAGCTGTTTTTGTGAGAGACCTGATCCAAAAACATCTTGTGCACACATCTTCCAGCCTGGCTCCTCCTCAGGCGAGCTTGATGGAGAATGCTTTGGTGGTTGTGGTTTAGGCATGGACACAGCACATAGCTACTCAGTGCTGTCAGGGTCTCAACAGATCTGCATTCACCTCACAGCAAACATTTAGGTACCAAGGGAACTTGGGTTTTAACTGGAAAAAAGCTTATGTGCCAAAGGTCTCCTGTTACAGGGGAGGTTGCAGCTGAGCACAGGTTTGGAGGGGCTTAATGCTGGAGTCGGCTGCTCCAGCTGGCAAGGAAAGCCCACCCACAGCTTAGGTGGGACCAGCACCTGAAATCAAGTATTGAAACACCTGCATTATAGAACTTTTATTTTATTTGGATATGATTCTGTGCAGTTCTACATTTATCTTTTTTGTGGACTTATCCCAAAGATAGTGCTGAGCCTGGGATTCCTGAAAAAAAAGATGGTCCCAGAGATAAGAGGTTCTGAGAACAAATCCTGCAAATGCCCTATTTTTTAATCATTAAATGAGTATATCCTTACAGATGTAGATTGATTTAAGTAGGGAAAGGGATTTGCTGTATGACTCACATGTCTGAACTGTATAAGTTGCTACTCATTTTTTGATGTAAAACCCTCTCAACTGCTTGCAAATTATCTGCAAAGGATTCGTGTGCTCGGAAACCCTTGAGCAAGTGATTTTGGCTTCGAACACTTGAAGAGGTTGTTTATAGATGATGCACATGCTGACCACTTCTGTTGAGAAGGGGCCTAATTCAGAGTATACAGCAGGCAGCAAAAAGGTTCCAATTGCCCCAAATTAGTCACAAATAACTTGCCTGCCTCTTGGTTTTAATCACATTGATCCAATCACAACTTAATCCCATCGATATGAATAAATGTTCCCACCTTTGGTTATTTTCTTAGTGTGGAAAGCTGCTCACAGCCTCATGCCCAGCAATGAGTCTGTGTTTTGTGTTCCTGTTGCAGAAGAGGAAGAGGGACACAGGAAGGCTGGTTGGGGAAACAGGCAGCTTGAAAACCTTTCTTTTAGCCCGAAGTGGGAGCAGAGCAGCCCATGGACATACTGTCATGGATCCAAGCAGGCTGGGGTTAAACAGTTTCCTCAGCTTTTCTTCCTAAATCAATTTGAATATTCTTGGCAAGCTCTGTTACTATGCATGGTGGGCAGCTGTGATTCAAGCAGGGATATTTTTTTCCTCTTTCTACTGTCCCAGTCTTCCTGTCTTGTGCAGATGTGATCCTTTCCCTCTGTCTGCCTAACAGCTAATTATTTTACCAGATGAGCCAATAGTCTGAAGAAAACAGACCATGCATATTCTTGAAAGCAACAACTGTGTTACAATGTCAGGGGGATGGGTAATTAAAAAAATAAGGAGTCACTTCCTTCTGACCCACTCCACTCCTTGAGAAAACCTCCAAGCATTCTGATTTACAAGGCACCAACTCACCTCCCAAGTTAGTACCCCCCGCATTTAACAGCAGAAATTTGCACTATGCTTTTTGGGAAAGTAGGGAAAAAGCCAGTTTGAATATGTGAGACATCCAGCTAACAGCACTGCAGTCAATGGCAACCCAAAAATGTACACACCCCTGTAACTGCAAGAATATGGACAAGAGCACATCAGCTGCTCCCCAGAAACTGCCTGGGTGTCACTGCACTTGCTGAACTTTCATTCCTAATCTAAATTGTGCTTTTCTGATTAAAAGCATTAGTCCCAAGATCTGGAAAGGGCAGAAATTCTGCTTCTCGTGGTTGTGCTAGAGGGGGCTTTTCTGGTGAGGTAGATATCCAGGCTTTGTAGCTCACTCCAAAGCCAACAGCTCTAAACCACTGTCTGCCACGGTGTCCCAGGTGTGAGCTGTGAGCTACCAGAGAGCACCATAACCACGCAGGTGTGTTTTATAGCCTACAGACTGTGTTTTGAGAATGCCTGCAGTATTGGGTTACACAGGCAGGACAGGCAGGGGAACGCTGCATTTCCAAATCCCACAGAAGCTCAGCACCTGTTGCTTGCTGGAGCACTGCTGCAATAGAGGCTGAAGTGTGTGGTCCTGCTGAGCCATGCCCGCTGTCTGCCTTCATCTCGCTCCAGCACCCCAAGAACGGCCCCGGAAAGGCTGACAGGTCCCTTGTATTTGGGGGACCCTGGTTTAAGCTGTTTTACCAGGCAGCAGTAGCATATGAATGCTGAGAGGCAGGAATGAGGGCTCCAAAGGAAGGCATGTGGCTCAAGGTGAGGTAGAGGCTGCCTGGTACTTTTTGGAAAGTTAAATTAGGGCCTAAGGTGCTAATCATTGCTGGATTTGGCAGGATAAGGGTTTTTACAGAGGTCTACTACTGCTGGAGCAAAAGCAGTCTCGAATCACAGAAAAACGCCGCTTTTTTTTTTGACAGGCAGCCACATTTCCTAGGTGGAAGCAGCATGCCTCAATACGGGGTAAAACCAAGGCCTGCCCCTAGCACACTACATCCACACCAAGGGACCAAGTGGTCCACATATCTGTCTTCAAAATTCTGCATGAGCAAATGTAAAAGGTGACCTATACTGCTCCGAAGGCCAGCATCAGTTGCCTTCCTGGGTAACCTGGGTCAATGAATTCTCCTTCATCATTCTGAAGTGTAGCTCAAGAGTTGAGGTAGTTTTGACTAAGCAGACTACTCTCCTAAAAGCAAGCTTCCTGCCTCAATCCCTGCAGCAGGACAGAGAGAACTCGGTCCATCCTGGACTGTCTCATCCAAGAGCCAAAAGAATGAATTTTCCTCATTTTTTGGTTGCCATTTTAAGAGTGGATAACCATTTAATTTGTTTTCATCCTCTGGGGCTGTAAGTTCTTGTGTAATTAGATAATGAGCAATTATCATTACTGTATTTTGTTCTCACACGGCACTATGTGGATTCCAGCAGTGCCCACATTTCAAAGGCTCATGTTCCAGGTTATTACCCAGTAATGCTATGAGAAGCCCCAATACCTCTTTTACAAGAAGACTTCAGAGGGGACAAATCTACCAGTTATTACAGGTGCTAACAAAAATCCCACCTGCTCTTATTGGATTTGTCCCACATGATTTGTGCCAATATCCACTACAACAGGAAAATCCTAAAATACTCCAGGGAGATCATGCGGTTGGGTGCTTCCCGAAATACCACCTTTCACGTCCTTAATGCCACCCTTGCTTTTCCTGCTTTGGCAGGGAAAGCCAAAATCAAGGCTACACAGAGTGGTTTAGAACAGAAAGTTACAGGCCAACACAAAGGTATCAATTTGGAGTAGCCCCCAGAAGTGCTGCTCTGCTAAGAAAAGTGCCTGATGTGAGTCAGGACTTATAGGATCTACTTGCATTGAGGTCAACAACTGCCAATTAATTAATTCATTAAAATACCTGGATAGATTTAAAATGGGCACATGGTGGGAACATGCGTGCAAGAGGAGGATCTTGAAACCACTTGAGCTTTAGGGCAAACAAAAACCAGATGGGAGATGGGTGCAGAGATTAAAAGGTGTAGGCAAGGGGCCCATATCAGTCATTATTCCTGCAGCTACAGTTTAGTTACTACTCCTAGGCTTTGGGGAACAGAGATTTTTTTTTTTAATAATAATTTTTTAAAAAGGGTATGTGAAGGAACATTCTGTGGCTGAAGATGGCCCTTAGTATCAATCCAAGTCTCTGCTAAGACTCTTAATATGCTTTATTCATGACCCAGAATAGAAGCTGTTTCCCTAATCTTCGATGTTAAGGTTGCTCTCAAAGGGAAAAAAAAATTGAAAAAACCCCAAACAAACCAATTGTCTCAACAAAGCCCCATGATGCCTCTCCTCCCCGAACTTCTCCTTTTTCCAGCAGCACCACAACAGAATTCTGCATGAGGCACAAGGAAGGCAAGAAGCTCTTCTCCAGCTGTTCGGGCAATAAGCAGATGTGCACAGAAATCTTGTTCTGTGCAGCTGTTAGTTGGTTCAACAGGCTGCAGCACCAGGTTACAGAAAGGTAAGCAATTTACATGGAGGATGTTACTAAAGAGCTATTTCAGTGTTGTAATGCAGGGAAGGTAAGAAGCAAAATTAGCAGCCTGTTCAGAATGGAAGGGGTTTTTTCTTGAGGCCTATAATGGCAAAGCAGCAGTGACTTACACCATCAGGACAACAAACCAACCCATTAGGAAGCAGCAAGCATAACATAGCAGGGCCCAAATAAAGCAAAATTTTAGTTTATATACTTGCTGAAAAAGTCCAATTTTTTCTAATACTGTTCTCCTCAGAGTTAGAATGCAGAAGCAGATATACTCAGATTTAAAAAAAAAAACCAACAACCAACCAACCCCAAACCAACCAACACAACCCCCAAATAACAACCAAAAAATCCCTCTAAACTAGATCTTTCACAGTATTGAAACAGCGAATGACACTTGTTTGTGGAAAATAGCTGAAGTGCCCACAGGGAGGAATTCACTATTGAAAAAGTTGACTAGCAAATGTCAGCTGAGCTGTATTTAGTCCTTTCCACACAAAAGCCATGTCAGGCAAAACAAGGCAAAGCGGAGGAGCAGAGACCATGAATCAGTATGGAGCTGAGGTATAGCCAAGATGTATTTATTTTTTCCCCAAGAATGCACAGTGATGAAACACAGATTTGGGGTTAAGGGTGGCTCTATTTTTTTCTCTATTAAAATCCTGTCTATCTGCATCTGTCTCTAAGATGACAAGTGTTTGACCCAGCAACTGAGGCAGATGCACCCAGAGCCAAACTGCACACAGTGGTTCCATCTAAGAAAAGCAAACCCATTATCCTACCACAAACAAGATGCCTGGGGAACATTCCTCCAGCACAGCATGTGCAATGGGCTGGGGGAAGCTGGTTGAGATCATTTCAAAAGCCATCATGAATGTCACTAATCCACTCAAGTCCTTCTAAATGCTACAGGTCAACCCCACATGCACTTTTTCTATCAGTTAAAATAAGGGATGCAGGTGAAATAGCACATGAAGTCACAATGGCAAGGAGACTTTTCCTAAACAGGGCATCATTATGTGGCTTCTGAGCTTAGCCAAGGATGCTTAGGTCAATACAAGCTGAGGGCTCTTCCCGTTTTGCAGTACGTAGGTTGAACTACAAAAAGATTCCTGTTCAAGGAGAAGGATTTTATTTTCTTTTTAAAGAAACGGATGGAGGGAGTGAAGTATTGGCTAAAGAACGGAGTATGACAGCAATCAGTAGAGAATGTGTTATTTTGTCATGTCAGATTTCCTCAGCAAAAGCAGCTCATGATGGTTTTGTGATGGAAGTTAAGTTAGAGAAAAACTGACAGAACTGTGATTTCCCAAAGGAAACAAAGCAAACATAATCTACTTTGAAAAAAATCTGATTTTATTTTTTGTATTGAAAAGACCTGTCAATTTAAATAGATGTTTATTTCCATTCATGGTCTCAACCAGTGTTGTGTGTTAACATTATTCAGAACTGTATAAAAAGCCATCTGTGTTACATTGGTTAACATCCTAGAACACTGGGGGAGGGGAGGGTTTGAAGCAGCTTAACATTAAAAATAGGATGTTCCCAAAAAACTTACAACTGATGCGGCATCTTCTATTCTAATTTTATAGGAGCTGAAGCATCTTGCAAATACAATTCAAGTTATTTGGTCTTCAAAAAAACTTTAAAACCAGATTGCTTTCATAGCAGTATTGAAGCTGTCAGCTGAGAGAACACACACACAACACTTGTGTGTGCAAACACATACATGGAGAACCACACTGAGCACAACTGGAACACCCCATTCAGTATTTGGATTACGAATGTGTTCCTCTGAATCCATGATCACAGTTAATTTAAAATGCTAGTTGCTTTTTTTAATATATACATGGTTTCCATGGAAACCCAAGATTCTGCACAATCAACTGACATTTATTACTCATGGTGCTGTGAAGTTCTCTAGTGAAGGGGCCAAATTCCAAAACCTTTGCTCAAACATGCACATACCTCACTGAAGCCAGTGGACAGGGGAGAAGATGGTTTAGAAAAGGGGTTGCAGGGTCAAGGTCTAGATTTGAAAAATCACATGACAGATTGTCATTTTAAAAAGTTTTTAAGTCATTCTTTGGTTTATTTCCATGATTCCCAACACTGTCTGAAAAGCCCAGAGACAGTCACATGAGAAATCATAGCTCTAAAGCAAGCCCACAGCATTTCTAAGTCTTGTGTATTAAATGTTTAGAAGACTACAGGAATTCGGAGTACCCCTTACATTCATGTCCCCAAAAATCTAGTAACTGCTTAAGTGCATGCACTGAGGCACGACCGGCATGCCTGTAAATTCATATTGTTCAAGTTAAGAGTAAATATAGCTGCAAAAAACCCCACCCACCTATAATTAAATGGTCATTACTAGCAATACTATAGTGACTTGTCTTGTTATTAAAGAAATGCAGACATGGTTTCTGCCCCTTTGGCTCGCTCAGCCAAAGGAAGCTGTCTGCTCAATTTAGAAAGGAAGCACATTTTAAGAATCCAAGGGAGTTTAATAGTTCCATGTTCCTGGGGTCAATTATTAATGTAAGGATGTAGACAAATGGCAAGTATATGAAAGCATCTCTCATACATTCCAAGGTTTGGAAGTCAAGAGCAGATCTTGACTTCCTTATGCTTAAATGTTATGGTAGGCTTGGAAAACCAGTAAGAAGTAATATAATATTTCTATGGAAAGCAAAGTAGAACTAAGTCTAGCTAGCATTTGTATGCAAGCAGTTTTTGCTATGCTTAATGTAAGGCAGATTTTATTGCAAAGATAGTTACCAGTCTGCTAGTAGGAAAAAAATACAGGCAACTATACTCAGAGAAGGTGGCTGATATTTACTAGTGACAACTTCTATTTTTTAGAACAACTCAGCTTTAATGTACTTTCTGGAAACAGCATTTTCATCACTGGCTTTCACTTCCTTGCCCATCCCATGTTAAGTATCAAAAATCAAGACTGGAGAAAACGGATTGTGGCTATTTACCAACCAACATCTCATATTCCAATATTATTCTTAACAGGAACAAACATAAGTCATTCTTTATAACCTATTGCCACTGGTTGTTTATAAATATCAGCTTGCTGCAATAAACACTGGTCACTGAAATATTCATTTGCAGTAACTACTTGGCACTAGGTTAATATACTTGTAAAGTTTAATGGAAGTGCTTCTGATGTACATACAAGCACTTGAAACATCAGACTTTTTAAAACTTAGTTCTGGGGGTTTTAATTTCTGTAGTCACAGTTTCCACAAGCATTTCTGAAAGTGTTAAATCTCTTCAATAAGTTTAGAGGCTCCTGTCTCAGCATATCTAAGTTTCTTCAACAATTACAGAATAGCTAATTTAACATTCTTGCTTCCTATGCTGAGACAACATGGTACCAAAATCTAGTTATGAAAAGAGGCATTTTTGGTTAGGCTGACCCCCTAGCTGTCCCTTAACAAAAAAGAAACACAGCTCAAACCTGTCTCCTCTCTCCAGAAAAAAGACACCTAAGGCCACAAATGTACATTTGCCAGAACATCAGGTGTTTCTCCATTCATGGCAACTGTACATTCCCACTTAGAGAAACACAGTCTGAAGGCCCCACCACCACCTTTAAGGATGAACCACCTCAGAAGCCAGTTTAGGCAGCAGTGCATATGAAACCACATTACATCGAAACAGTGTGTTAAAGTCATTCCAGCTACTTCAACTAGTTTTTAACAATGTTTAATCAAAATTCCCAATTGCAGGAAAGAAAAAAACCAACTTAATGTAGAGAGAGGCATAAAGATGCAAAGATAACCACCACAATGATCCAATAGCAAAAACTCTTGTTTAAAGGTTTTCTTATGCTAAAAAAGGCACACAACCCCTTGTGAACTAGAGACAAAAGCTAGCAGGACTACAGCAATAAACCCAGAAGAAAAAGCCTACCAGAATTACCCAATTGCCTACTGGGAGGGAACAATGAAGTAGACAGGCTGCTCTTGCTCCGTTTTGTTTGCAGGGAAGTGGTCAAATTTAATAGTCAAATTTAGCCACATTAAGAAACATTTAACAAAAGCTACCCCAAGAAACCAGAACAAAACCTGACGTTTGGGTCAAAAGGCCAAAGACAGGCCCTTCCATAGCATGTAGCTGAGTGAGTTCAGAGATTGGCAATGAAAGAAAAAAGCTTTAGACATGTGATGGGAACAAGCTTTGGGATTTATCGAACAGTCACACCAAGCTTCTCCAGCACACGAACTCCCTTTTCTTGGTATTCTTGTCGGGTCATCCAGAAGTTGTCTTTGTCTTTCATGATGTCTGCTAGAACGGCGCCCCCCAGAAACACCATGTGCTTCCGACGAGGGGGATCTTCGATTCGGATCTTAAATTTCTGAGAAAAAAAGAAAAGAAACTGTTACTAAGATTCCTGAAACAAAGCCTTGCAAAATAAAATTGGGCTTTCCACCAGAACAATGAAGTGGAAACTGTCTAGTGAGAAAAATGCAACTAAAAAACTGAAATGTTAGCATAGGGCACTCTGTGTAAGCTTCCAGCTTGTGCAACCAAAGTAAAATAATGACTTTGCACTGGAAATTAGACACAGCTCCTGACACTTGCCCAAAAACTGTACTTTCAGTACATCGAAAAAAAGCCCAGGTGTCAGAATACTGACAAATAATTAAAAACCCAATTTTTCCATTTCGGGAACACTGTAAAGAGTGAAATAATTCCTAATCTTTGATGGCTAAAATTATCAGAAGTTACCAGATCATCAAATCACAAATATTTTAGAATTATACCAACTTACACCATCTAAACCACTTTAACTAATTAATATTCCCTTAAGTTCTTCAGTGCTAAAGCTCTAACTTCAAGAACAAAAATGAGTGCAAAGCAATGACTGAAATACTGTCTCAGATGTAAAACATTCTGTACAATTGAGTCATTCCACAGAAGACCTTCAGAGAACACCGTATTAAGAACCAGGGAAGTTCAATTCAGTTCACCATTAGAAACTCCACTCAAAGGAATTTTCAGTTCAACACGCTGCTACCTCTGTAACGTGTGTGGCTGTTGCCTGTTTATCACAGTAACCAATGGAAAAAGGAAACTTACTCCACTTGAAAGTGTGTTAGAACTCTAGCCTCTCACTTTTGAGTATTTCGTTGTAGTGTGAACCAAAACTTTCACAAATTTAAAAAAAAAAATTTTTGCTCAACAACAACTTTAAGGCACAGAAATTCCTTAGCTTTGTTTAACCAACATTACAATTTGTGTCCTGGCATTTATCAGCCTATTTCACATTCGAACCAACCCAAGACTTCAGGAATTACTTGCTACTAGCAGGGTCTAGAAGGCAGCCTCATTGCAAGTACGTACAAAGCAAACGCAGGGGTGTGAGGAACAAGAGGCAGCAATTTTGCAAGCTGCAGAGGGCCACCCGCAGCCTCTGTCATTTCTGACCACTTGGTTCCCTCTAGTGGCGATTCAGGGGAAGCCTCTGCGCCCCCCGGATGCAGCAGCCACCCGATACCCACCGAGAGTTTTTCCACATCTCCTTTCAGAACTCGTTCCAGGTAGAGCTGTTTCAGTTCCCGCTCCAGTCGTGAAGGCAGCCCGGGATACATGGTGGACCCTCCAGATAGCACAATGTGCTTGTAGAATTCAGACCTGACCCAAAAAAAATTAGTCTTTGTAGTGTTGTATAGTTTACTCTGTACTACGGTATGTACCTCTACAGACAGGGGAGTAAATACAAATCTAAAAAACAGTCATTACACAAAGACAGACTACACAAGTCCAGCAGACTTGCTCATGCTTTCCCAGAAAGCAGAAATAAAAAAATATTGTGCTTTCAAGATTTTATCTTTCCTCATTCTCACTGAAATAGTTTCCAAGACTACCTGTTACCTTTCAAAAGCTCAACATGAGCGCTCCAGCATACACCCTCCCAGCATACACTCTCCCCCAGAAGCACACATTAGTGTCTAAAGCAAAAGCTGTTACTTTGAAGACAGTTCTTGCATCAGCCCCACACCCAGACCAAGGATTTTAAACATTCTGCTCTTACCTGGTATCAATGTCAGCAGCCTGGATGGTGTTGAACAGCAATTCAGCCACACCAACCCCTTCGACATTGATTAAGTGAGGCTGGAAGAGAGCCTCCGGTGCCTCAAACCGTTCTCCACCAACTTTGATAATCCTGCCATCTGGGAGCTAGGGAAGAAACAACACCATTGAAAAGACTACTTTTAGCCACTTGAATACTAAAAAAAACCAAGAGGAAATGACCTACATTGCTCCCAAATGTTTTAACACAGGAAATTGTTGATAATTGTCAGCACTGCAAGAAGTCATTCAGTAGTACTGAAAGAATATACAAATTCTTTAATCACTCTGAAATTCACTTTGAGACATCAGGAACCAGACACATCGATACTGACCTACCAAATATTTCCTTGCAATACCAACTCCTAGTACCAATTTAAAAAATTATCTTAGAGCAAGAATAATGCTTTTCTGCAAATTTTTCCAACTGTGATCACAAAGTATCCACTAAGAGCAAGTTTACCTTCCCTGACATCAGATATCAGTCTCACCTCTCACCGCTGCATCCATGAAGCTGAAACAATTTCCTATGATAGAGCAAGTCCACTTTCTCTACAAACTCCTGTACTATAATATTCAAATTTCAAAGATCCACAATGACAAAAGTGAGTACAAAGTCTTACAGAAAACCTGAAAAGAAAAAAGCCTGTAGAAGATTTTCCCAGAACCAATTAATCTTATTCTGCAGGCTAAGAGGTGAGCTACTGCCAAGAAAAATTGTGAAGGAATCAAAGCTAAATGATTAAACCCAGGAAGTTTAGGACAAGAAAAGCTGTCTCAAGACACTTACCGTGTAGGATTCAACTAGAACTGTGGTCTCTAGTGCCAGCTTCTGCTCCTGTTCAATGTTGTACCCCACGTAACACAACTTCTCCTTGATCATGCGAACCGTCTCGAAATCAGCAGAATGGTTGAAAGCGTAACCTCGCAGCAAGAGGAGCTGGAGAGAGCACAGCAGGTTAGCAGGAAATGAGAGGAACAGTCCAGATCTCTCAGTAGAGGGGTACATTTAAACACGTATCTCTGTTCATCTCCCTTTTTTAGCTGGAAATGTGAGTATTAAGACAAATCCGTCCCAGTGTGTCCATTATCCCCAGAAAAGCAGCAACATTACTCCAAATGGGAGATTTTCTTCATCATTACAACTTTCAACACAACCAGCACAAAGACAAATGAAAAAAAAACCCCAAATAATTCTTATCTTTAGAACTTCACTTCAGAACATTTCTGTATTCCAGTTTAACCATAAGATTTGTCAATCTAGGATGTTGCTTATATTTAAAACACCCAAACAAATGAATTGTCTATCAAACATGCTCTCTTATTTAGTAATCAGGGAAGAATCACTACACTAGTTTCCTCACTGTAAGAAAGCCTTTCTGAAAATAGATGAGTAGAACTGAGAGAATAGAATTTAGCTTTCACTTTAGGTATCGAGAAAGCCAACTTTCAACTTTTTCCTTCCCAAATACGGAATAAATTCCCTTCCTACAAGACTGCCACTAAGAAAATGTGATGTCTCTGAATAACATCAATATCATCACATGTGATTCAGATGAGGAAACACAGTAAGAATAGACTGAAGCAATACAGAGAATACAGGAGCTCTTTATGTAATTAACATACGAATAATAAAGGGAAAACATATAGTGGTTTCTTGCTATCAAGGGATTTTGACTTGAACCAACATACCACAGATACCAGCCTCAACCTTAAACCCTCTTCCCAGCTTACCTTAATGAGGTACCTAGTGATATCCCTGCCAGCGATATCTAACCGTCTCGTGAGGTGAGGGAGAGAGAAACCTTCATAAACTGGGCAAATGTGAGTCACACCATCTCCAGAGTCCACAACAACACCAGTCAACAAACCTGAAAGAATGGAGGGAAAGTACAACTTTTATTAGCACTTTCATAAATAGAGCAGAACAGTAGTGAGTATAAGACAGAGTTTTTCACTGTGACCTGATACAACCTCTCTTCCCTCAGTCATCAGTGGATTTTAAACTTCAGGTTGTCATAGTAACAAATGTTTCCTTGGTTTTTTTAAAGCATTACTTTTACTTTTACCTAGATGTTTAGAACTCTACCGCTCCCAATTTTATCTGGTGTTTTGACATCCTAAATTGCTCTCTAATTAAAGGGAGTATCTATGCTCATTAAATGCTTATTGGGGCACGAATTCCTCCACAGATTCAGATGTGCAGCCTTGTATCAATTTCTGAAACATGAAGAAACCTAGAGATATTCAAGCCACAAGTTCGTCTTGTTAAATTCTTACGACTTGTTTTTTTTACTGGTATTCAAAAAACCAAATACTTAAATAGAGAATATTTGTACTATACAGTACATGCCTAGTATTTCCTCACAGAGGTGGCATTAGGCTGAATGAGATGCACTTTCATAGAATAAAAAAATCAACTCTCATGAAAAAAGTTTACCACAAACCATTAAATTCTAAGGTATACAAAACAGGTATAATGAACATGTAGAAACAGAAGTTTCTATACTTAAGAGGCAAAAATCAATGGTGATAGTTGATCAGAAAACAGTTTTATAGTTTCTCACAAGCCACTTAAAGCAAGAAAACATATTTTAAGGAGAGACCTTAAAAGTGTGGTGCACTGAAATGAGGCACATCTCTATATAACTTTAGGCACTACTTAAATCTTTGAAATAATATAAATAAGTAGGATGTTTTAAAGGAGTTTTTTTTCTTTTCAGAAGCAAATGTTTGATTATTGTGCCCCTGGATTTTTACATCTTAGATCTTCAGCTTTGTTATAGATGATGGTTTGTAGAAACCTGTAGAAACTGATGGCTTGCAGGCTACTCTGAGTTGTCTCACATTCTGTTATTCGCAAAGTAATTGAGCACTACACAGTAATTGAGTACTACACTGTACAATCACAGCAGAATTTAAGACTGTCAGTGTCAGTTAATTAAATATTTATAAGGAATCAAACCAAAGAAAACCAAGGGGGAAAAATGTAATGGCACAGATTGCAGCAAATAAAATTAATATTCAGGTTTACAAAAGTGGTTTTGGTTCATGGTTATAATGACTTGCATGGCAGAGCCACCCTTCTAGTACCCCATTGCTTTTGGTGTCAGACATGGACACTACAGTGACATGTTAACGGACACGGATATTTATGTCCCGCTGTGTGACAGGTAAATACACCAAGTCACCAACAAACAGATGCCAGGAGTCATGGTATTAGAACTGATGTGCTTGAGTAACTTCTTAAAATCCTAGAAGGATTGAAGTCAATGGTAGAATTTCCACTGAATTCAGTCAATCCATAATCTTCTGCTCAGGCTGAGGACCATTTCAATCTAGTTTATCTACAGCAAAAGACTCAACTTTTTATTTATTTTTTTCCCCTGAAAATAGTGCAGAAGTCACATGATCACCTTCTTGAAATTACTCTCTTACTCATGGTAAAAAGTTCTTCCTTTTTCAGAAAATCCAAAGCAAGGCATTAAGACTTGATGCCAAAGGCAGAACAATTACACGTGAGACAGTAACAGTTTTGAGGAACCGGGTTTTTGCATTTATCCAGGAAAATAACACTAACAGTGGTACCTAAAAATAGTTCCTCAAAACAAAAAGCAAGGCTGCCAGACAGAGCCAAGCTTCCTTAGAGAACAGCATGGAATTAAGCCCAAGACCCAGTGATGCCCTATTAGTACTTTGGCTCAGCAACACACTTGTAAGCTAAAGAAATTTTAGGTTAATTTTGCCTACCTTGAGCATACAGAGTAAGAACAGCCTGGATGGCTACATACACCCCAGAAAACTGGTACGTCTCAAACATAACCTGCAAGATGAACGCAAAAATCAGCTTCCAAAACAAGCCAAATACCTCAAAGAAATTTCATCGGTGTTTGAAAACTGTATTTCTAAAATTTTTGTATTTTTACTAATCTAAAAACCCTTCCCAAGACATTTCATCACACAGATTCTACACAAACATTACAGACCTATGTGCTTTAGGACAGTAAGGAGTACATTAAGTCCTGTGCCTTACCTGTTCACACCAGACAAGCCAGATGAAATATTCCACATCCGTTTAGCAACAAAAGAAACACACACACCAATTTCTGCAGCTTTACACAAATTTTCACTTTTCCAAAGTGCCTAATGAGTGGGAGGCAGTACTTGTAGAATAGCCAAGCAATTCATTACGGAAGTGTGACTTGGGAATAAAATGTTTGTTTAAGGTGTATGCTTTAAAACAAAGTTCAGGCATTATTCATTCTTCATATTAAGCCATACGGACTTCGTACAACTGCAGACTATGTCAAATAAAAAACAGACTCATGCATATCTTAGTCTAGAATAAGCCCAGTATCACAGGTTGTTCTCTGGATCTGAACCACCTTCTTCCTTTCTTTAAAGGGCAATCAATGACAAACTTTAAAAATTAGTGCAAAATCTACTACAGAGAGAAAACTGCAGGTTTGCAGAATTCATACTGAAACAGGAAAAGTAACTGCTTGTCTTCTACACTAGGTTTTCCTAATCACTGAACTAGTTTCAGTTAGGAAGCAGGCCAAGATTAAAGGATGTAGAGTTTATAGGATCTTGTCTTCTTTCCAAATACACAAGAAAAGGCCAAGTAAACAAATCGTGCTATACAGCAGTTTTCTCTTCAAAAAGCTTTACCAGGAAAAACGGATGAACTCTGATTATTCCAACACATACAGAAGTTTTGTTTTTGCTACTCTGCAGCCTTCTGAACCCTTCTGCAACTTCTAGGATTAGAAACTGATTGAATTGTAAGTACTCCCACAGCTCAAGTAAAAGATATCTAAATATTTTTGAAGAAAAAAGCTGATGCCTGACAATTTTAGAATTCTGAACTATTTAAAGAACCTCCTCCGTTAGAACAGTGTGAAAAGGAACAGAAAGGGAACAGTTGAAAGGGCAGCAACTCAAAACAGATCCCCTTTCAGTAGTCATTGTCTAAACCCAACACTATTCCAACAGATATTTTCAAACAACCTGAGTGCTTAAATGAAAAAAATAATGTAAGAAAAATCTAGATTATCCCCTTCATACAACAAAACCAATGTTCAAATGGCATTAGTTACTGCCTTCACATGTACCAAACCCTAAAAGCCTCTAAAAAACCTATAACCTTTGGGGGTGTTGTCATTCTTTCTTTCAAGATATACTTGACATGGAAAATGCCTTGACACAGGACACGCATGTTAGCAAATCTTAAGATGTAAATACTGAGCAATATGTTTCCCTGAAAAGATTCTTCTTCACATGACAGCAGATTTTTTGATTACCTACAAGGCGATGTTCTAACTGGGTACAGAAAGGAAAAAGAATTAAAAACTGGGAAAATATGTAAGGAATTCCAGGTTGGATTAGATGAAGAGACTGTGCTCGAGTGTCCCTACAGCTTCTTAATTTGCCACTACAGTCTGGCTGCTTCTGAGGGAGCCACACAATGGGAGTGCAGCAGAGAGAGACAAACAGCCAACACTCCATTAAGCTGGGGAGCAACCAGGGTCTTGTATATACTATGAAAGGAAAAGCTCTTTTTAAATATGTTTTACAATATAGCTGACATGTGAACACTTGCTGCCTTACTACTGCAGGTGGGTCTGATAAAGCAATGAAGTGAGGAAAGAGAATTACTGGAAACAGAATGAAGGACAGCATATATAATTATCTATCATCTTTATATGGTCCACATGACTAAGCTTTTCTTCTAAAATGCTCTGCACCATATCCCAAAATGCAGAGACATTATTATATTTACTGCAGGCTTTAGGAAGTATCTTCATTCGGTCCTCTGCCTCCTACTGGGCTCGCCTCCCTGGAAAGGAGGAGGCCATGTCAAAAATGGAAGGACTATAAATACGTTGCAGTAAACTAAATATTGCAAGTTCTGATAACATTGTGTTCCATTAAAAACATTAATGGAAACAATGAGCTTCTGTGGAACTCAAATTTAAATTTACAAAAATGGATTCTAGTTCTCACTAACCTTCTGCATCATGATTAAGTATCTATGATCTCTGGGGTGGTGTTAAAAAGGCAAATGGAGCAATGCAAATATTCGATCAGAATTCAGAGGCCACACTAGACTCTTGAATTTTTGGTATAAAATTACTTGGCACCAGATTAACTAAAATCCATCCTTTTGTATTTACCAGGAAAACAGAAACAAGAACACTTGTTGACAACTGAAAAGCAAAGAAGCCTGGACAGGAAATAGAGCCATTCCTGCTATGTGAAGGCCACCCAGAATAACCTGCTCTGCCTATCACACCAGAGCTGGCTGATATACAGTACATGACATTACTAGTGTTGCATTACCTGATCCTTAGGTAATAGGTCCCTAATATCCACAATTGCTAAAAAAAAATGCTGAATTTAGATTGCATGGTCTGATTTTTTTTCATTTAAGTTTTCCCAACTTTGCGAGACTTCATTTGCTCCCTGGTCACTGACAGAAAGGATTAGTGCAAATGTATTCACTGCCACATTGCAGAAAGCACTATTGCAGCTGTGACATCAAAAGGATTTCAAAGGAAAGGTGATGATAAATATAAATTCTTAACAGACTAAGCAATGAATCTGGGGAAATATATACACCAGCTTTGATATTCAGACTTACATTAACTGAAAATACCTACAATTTATTAGGAAAAAATGCAACAAAACAGAAAACTAAACATTTTGTTCTCATCTAACATTACTGCTCTTCAAACCAGAGTCTTCATCACATGTAGAGGAGCTAAATAATATATATCTGACAGCCTACACTGAACACAAGGTTTAGCTGGAGCTCAGATCACCCAGGGCAGCACTCTTGAGATTGAGGATGCAAGAACCAGGCTTTCCTTCATAGAAGGCTTTCACTGATAATCCCTAGCACTAATTAAAGACTAGTGTATTGGTTGTCATCACACCTTCTTCTCAACTACCTCCAACAACGCTGCTCCATCTGGTAAGCATCATCTAGCTCCAATCTCCTCTGCATTAGTGACTTATACAAGTCCAAGTCATTTAAAGTAATTAACATTCATCCAACAGCTAGTAATCAACGTATCCTGGCTATGTGAAGACAGGCATATATTTCCAATTCTGTGTTTTAATGCTGCTATTAATGCTTGAGACAAGAAGCCTGCTTACAGCTTGTGAATGAGATCAGCTGGTTTGAATTCAAGCACAGTAGCATGGATGCCTATGGCTGAGAATGAGTTTTGGTTAGAGAACAGAACTGCTTTGCTTCACACAGTCACTGTGTGTTGCTGGAACAAGGAATCTCTTAGCAATGCTCCAATAATTGTGTATCAGCTTCTACTAGACAGACATACCTCCACAATCTTCTCCCTATTTTTAGTCGGATTCATGGGAGGCTCTGTGAGCAATATTTTACAATTTTTTGTGTCAATATTAAGTTTTTCTGGTCCAAACGTGTAATCCCAAAGGTGCTTCATATCATCCCAGTTTCGAACGATGCCATTCTCCATTGGATAATTCACTTCCAGCATTGATCGTAATTCACTGGCTTCATCACCAACCATGAGATCCTGTAAAATTTTAATACAAAAACATGTCAGTGTTCACAGAGTTTTCTAAACACCAAACTCCTCAAAAATGACAGTGAACTGCTTCAGCCTGTGTCCAGATGTGTTCTTAAACAATGCCCACATTTTTGAACCACTTGCAGGTACTTAGGAGAGAAGTAGAATATATTTCATGTAGTATTTAAATTTGGCTGTTACCCATCCTAAAGCTTTTCCAAAATAAACATTATTAATTTGATTTTTTCAATTAACCTTAAAGAAACCAGTAAACCCTGTTAGAGCTAGAGACTACCAAGACCTTTGTAAGTACAGATGTTTCTCCACTGACACCTCCCAAATGATTTTATCAAATACTAATTTCTAAGAGCCGAGATGCAAAACAGCACATAAGGGTAGTAGGTGGGATTGGCAGAATATTTTTCCATGCATGTTGCAAATTTCTGTGCACAATACCAAAAAAGGAATAATGAGTGGTGAATAAGCATACCGAACAGGAGCAAAAGCAAATAAGAGATTATAATTCCACACCAGACATTAAAAGAAACAATGGTTTACATATTGCCTGTGTCAATAGGGTGTGAAGAGACATATCTAAATATACAATATAACCTCATCCATTCCTTGCCAAAAGTCCCAAGCCAGAAACCCCAGTAATGCATTCTTGCACAAACACAACCAACTAATGCAATTTGTATAGTCATTTCACACTGATTAAGCAATCTGTTTATTAACGTTAGTTATGCAAACATTGCACATTCAAATTAGTAGCATCACATCTTCTCCTTTCCCACGTATTTCCCACAGGAAGTATGCACAGTAACATCTTATCTTTGCTCCTCATTATATCCCATACTTTTCTAAAGAACTCTGAACTGACTCACTTGTACTTCGGCTGTAAGAACATATTTCTAGGTATCATTAGCTCTGTGTCCACAATAATATAAATTTTTTAAAAAACCAAAAACAAACAACAACAACAAAAAAACACCAAAAAAAAAAAAAAAGAAAAGAAAAGTCAGCTGCTTCATCCAAACATATGCCACAACAGTTTGCAGTTGCTGTGGCACAGCACACTCTCAGAAGTGAGGGTTACTCAACCTACTGTTCAGTCCCAGGGAAAAAAAGATGCACAAGATAAAAACTGGCATCCAGTTTATGATGCCTATTTTATAAGTAACCTAAGCAGTTACTGTTAACTATATAAAAAGGAAGTTAACTGAAATAGTTTAAGTGAAACCATTTCTCTTTCACCCCCTCTCACTGACAAGGTGTTTTATTTGTTTTCCTTGCACAGCAGATCATGCTTCAGCTCTCGACTGTACAAAAGACAGAAGTCAAGACTCCAACACTTTCAATCAAAAGCACTCTAGCGAAACCATACTATGAGAACTTCACCATGCAGCCACATCACTCATGAGAATTTAAGACAACACAAACTCCACCAGTCAGAAGAATCAGAAGCCTTTTCTGTGCACTGCTCTTTGAGGCTCTAAGCTGCCTAACAGGACACAGCCCAGGAAAAGCTGCTATTCAAAGGTGCAAAGTGAAAGTTGCACAAAACATTCACATCCTCTTAAAACAAAGCTAAAGGGCAAAACAATTGTTCTCTCTTGAGAACATCAGCGCTAGCACGATAACAAACACGTACACTTGGCAGCTGAAGAGGAGGAAGGACAACACAACCAAATTTGCAGAGAGGAATCAGTATCATGGCATCTGATGTTTCCACCACTCCAATACTCAGTAACATCTGTCTAACTGAAATCTGAACGTTTCTTCAAACTCTTGGTTTCTAATGTTAAATAGAGCAATTTCTACTGTTAAAGATGCCGAGTTCCTGCTGATCTTTCAATGTTATTCTTGCGTTTCGCAAAACTACAGGTTATGTAGCATTTTAATGCAATACATAAAATATTTTCATTAATTAGTTGCCAGTAAACCAAAGCAATGAACAATGTCCAAAATTAAGTATGTACTCAAATGTAAAATGTAAGACAAGACAAAACAATGAATAGCATTTAAAAAATAACATAACAGCTACTAGGTCTCACCAAGCAAAAATGGTAAACAAAAAGCACAGGGGCACCTCACTTACCATCATTTTGTTATTCTACTTCAACAGGTCAAGAAAGGTGAAGAAAAGGTAGAAGCAAGAAAGTCAGAAAAGGCCTAAATGAAATTCTCAAATTATTTTAAGTACACAGTAGAATTAGGCTGAAAAGAGATGCACGTACAGCAGGAAATGATCTGAGTTAGTTTAGTTAGGGCCAAACTAACATTATCAGGACATCAGATTAAATTTCTCTTTAAAGGAAGCTATTGCTACACATCAGTGACAAGTCATGATTAGGCTCCTTAGGCTACAAATAAGATCAGTGTATCTGCCTATCTCTCATAAAAAGGATTCTGTGTATAAATATTCTATAACAGTGGAGTTTTACCCTGGGCAAGGTGTTTATCTGAACTAGACAAGACTCTGCGCAGGACAATTGATCATAACTAGCTCTGACAATTGCTAAATTTAAATTTTGTTTTGAAAATTCACTTAATATATCCAAGAATTGAAAACTACTCCTTAGTACTGACTTATTAATACCCCCAAACACGCTGCAAAGACTAGCAAGTCAGTAAAAGCCAAGAGCAGCACTTACGCTTCCAGTTTTAGTTGCAATTTTAAGCAAAATAATCCCAGTAATAATGAACTCCAGAGTAAGAGAAAAAGCTATATCCCTGCTGCTAGCTGAATTGAGAATCTGTAAAGAAAATATAGTCAAAAACACTTGAAATTGGAAACTCAATGGATGATAACCACTCTTCGGATCAGCTTCCAGGCTCCTTTCACAGAGTTTCTGAATTTCACAGGAGTGCAGCTTTCTTGAATAGTTTTGAAAAGTTAAACTGATAATCTTCTCGCCAGCTTCCTTTATTCAGTTTTAAACTTATCTCATAAGAACTCACAGTGTATGCCTAGAATTAAATTTTGGCATAAAACTTATCTGCTAAAATACTTTTTTTTAGGAAATCTGCAAGATTCTCACAAAGAAAAACAGCACTCACTCTTAACAAGTCTTTCTACTGTATTATCCTACTGGGATACCCAAAGTATCTGTGGCAGGGATTTCTTCTCTTGATACACTGCTTCCTTAAGAGAGGGTGATAAGCTGTTATAGGCAGATGATATAAAACTTCTAGAAAGAATCTAGACACATTTTATACTCTTTGAAACACACCCACAAGATCCAGGCTCAAGAAGACCAGCAATGCATGCGAAATGATAGTTTACAGGTTCTTTTGCTGATCTCACAGCAATTACCCACTTCTACCTCCTATCTTTTCAATGCAACACTGTTATCTGTAACAATATTAAATTAAGTTCTCAGATAATCAGAGGATACCAAAACTAGCAGGACAGGCTGTACTGAACCAGCTGGAAAGAAAACATTACTTCAACAATGACATTTCATGCAAGAAAATTTTGGGGGGAGTTCAGACTCAAATCACTACATAATTTCATAAAACTTTACCAGGACCTCCTTTAAGGAGGCTTCTCACATTAAGTTCAAGAAGATACCCAAAGAAATACCTCTCCTCTAGTCTTACTACAGAAAGGATTATATTTTCCTTCTCCTTGCAAAAAAATGCTCTCTACTGTGAAAGGGAAAGATCTCTATCTCTCAACCAAATTGTCCCAGCTGATACAAAGTAAAGCATTATTGAGATCGTAACAAGACAAACCCACAATCATATCTTGGGAAGCTCTAATGTCTTTCAGACTTCCTTGTATGGCCTTCTGCTGACACCACAACCACTTTACAGGCAGAAGCAGAAACCCAACAACTCAAGTTCTCCTTGTCAACTACAGGTTTCTGAAAATAAGGAACAAGACTGGACTGATTTTTTTTTTCTCTTCCTAAACTGCTGCTCAGAAGCAATAAGGAAAGCAAAATTGAATGCCTGTATATGCATGGTCCTACTTAAACTTCACTGGCCTAAGTGGGCACCTCTGCAGTTCTGTCTTGCTGCCTGCTTCTCCCTCACTCTCCAACTGGAGTTTGCACGATGGTCTAGTGAGGCAGTCAGAACTTTACCTGACCAAGAAATCCCTCTTTTTCAGCTGGATCAGCTCACTAAAGTGGCTCAAAACATGCCTGCACAAGCAGCATGACCAGCACAAGGCGAGAATTGTGTGGCTAGAAGCAAGAAGGGAGGATATGACCACATCAGGGCCAAGACATTTACCAAAGCCTGTATTGCAGAAGCAACTAATAACATTTGAAGTGTTACTCTGCAATTACAAAATAAGTGAAAAATATAGCTCCCCGGACTTCAGAAAATGAATTCTCCAACAGTTGTTCTCCCCCCATGTCTTGGTATAATGCCCCAAGACAAAGCAGCCTGAACAGAGCCTCTCCATCTCTAACTGGTGTGGAGTACCTACATCCATCAACAGCAAAAGGAAAACAAAAACCATAGAAACAATGAAACGCAAACACAACCAAGGTTAAACATCTCATACAAGATCACAGATGATCAACTCTGGGTAGAAAGCAAACTGTACAGAAAGACCTGGAAGCTCCAGCAGTTCTTCAGCATTGTCTCAAAATCCCACAGTACGGCTTGGTGACAGCCAGTCACTTCTGTCTGACTGCTGCCTTCTAATCTTGATATCATTCGCATATTGGCATTTGAAGCCCCTTTTTGCCCAGAACCACTCGAGCCCTACCTGCTGCCTCCTCAGGTGTACTATCTGAAGGCCTCCAGTGCTTTAGATTACCCTCTTCTTAACTTTGTAGTTTGCGACAGGCTAAAATCCAATACAGAAATGAATCAAGAGATACTGAAACAGCATAAAAGGGAGTTAAGGAAAAAACATTTCCAAACATTACACAAGTCAAAAGCTGCCCTAAATATTTTTATCTGTCAGAAAGAAATAACAATCAAAACATTTACCTTTATTTCAATGTTTCCTACTTTAGCAGTCGATCTTATAATAGGTCTTCCAACCAAAGCTGGAAAAATGTGCTCTGGAAAATTTGAGCCTGCATAGCCACATTTCACAAACTGAAAAGGAAGAAATACTTTTATTAGAATATGCATTACTATTTTTTACCAATACAAACCTGGTTTGGGGTAAAAAAATTTAAAAGTCCAAATTTAAGAGCATGTGCCCCACTGGAAACCAATTTGATTTATACTTTCAAATCAATTTTACACATTTTAGATGACACATAGATCTTTAAAACTGAAAAAAAGTATTTTCCAGAATGTTTTCTGAATCAAGACTGTCATATTTTTGAGAAACAGTATTAAAATCAATAAGTACATTACAAGGTGTAAAAGAGTCCAGTATCTGAATTGGGATTTCCTGCCACTCTATAAAAAAGTGCTCTAGCAACTCGAAATCTGTAATTTTGTAGTGGATCACTTTACAATGAGTACCAATGAAACCTAATTAAATCACCTCTCCAATTAGAGCACATAGTAGCATAATGAATGACACACCAGAAAGAAAATAAAACCAAAACCTTGCGAATTCAAGTTTTATGCCCTTATAAAAAGTGCTCAAATGTGAACTAGCAATTCAGATGGATTTCTCAAAGTGTCATAATTTTGAGGGTTTCCTTTAAGGATAAAGTTTGCAGTAAGCACTTCTGAAACCAACAGCACAACCAAAACCTCAGATGATGGCAGTTCACACCAAACAGGATGCTCTGAAAGACTGTTTGCTACCCAAATATATACAAAAGGAAGCTTTGTATCACTGGGTTCCAATATAGTATATACACTAAGAAAACAATGACAATTTACTGAACAATAAAAAAATATATAGTCACTAGAGGAAGTTCAGGTGTAAAATGTGAACTTTGAATGTGCCAGCAAAAAGTTACAAGTTTAGTTCATGGGCATGAGCAGATTATGCTCTTCAGCTATCCTACTTTGACAGGATATTTTCATGTATCATTCTCTGAGGTTCTGCCTGCAGCTCACACAGAGCAGACTCCTCTTTTATTCTCATGCACAGTTTGCCTACTGGACTATACTAACATGCCAGAACAAAAACATTTTCACCTGCAAAATTACCCAACCACTGAGGTGCAGCAGCGGTAACCCAGCACCCTGGGATCCCTCAGGCTGGAAGGAACCTCGGGAGCTGTCTCATCCAACCCTGGGCTCACACCAGTCACCGCTGAATTCTGAGCAGGCTGCCCAGGGCTTGGACCAGCTGGGTGCTGGGAGCCTCCAAGAACAGGCAATTCACAATCTCCTTGGGACCCTGTCCCAAAATGTAATTATCCACTGCAGGTTGTATTAAAAGCCATCTGCTAGAATTTTCCAGACGTTCACTGAGCTTTCTGAAGCAAGGTCTGAAGACCGCCACTGGAACAATTATCCCAGCAAAGAGTACAGCTAATTGCAGCTGAGAGGAATTCTGTCATTACACTAATGGTACCATGGAAAGTCACTTGTGCTGTTGCTTGTAATTATTCACCTTGCTGCAGTAAAAAAAGGCACCTGTTGTGGAAAGAAATTTAGAGAGCCAGTTACAGAAAGAGCCAAGAGATATTTTACTTAAAGCTGGGGTAATAGAGGGGAGAAAGGATTTTTATTTTGCTTTTTTGTGACCCTAGTTTCTTTCACTCCTTCAGTGTTTGCTCTCCAAAGGCAGAGCTGTTTGGAATACCTGAAGAACGACACTGTGTACACAACTTGTTTCACTCATACGACTTCAAACCCGGAGCACTCTGAAAAGGCAAGTATTTACCAATTCTTTTGGTTATACTAAGGCCAGAAGTACCTAGGAATTACACAGATCTTATCTGTGCATTCAAGAACGCAGTGCTGCTATGAGAAAGCAAAGAGCAGCCACAAGCACTTCTGGATCACATACCTGAATACACCACAAGACTTTAACAGAAGTTTTAAATTTGAGAAAACATGTGTGATATTTTGAAGAGCTGAGCTGAGTCCAAACAATGGTGTCCACATTTAAAAAAAAAAAAAAAAAGAAAAGCTCCCTTTCAGGCTTAGCAAATTACTGTATTAAGGGCAATCACACAATTTTGTTGCTGCTACAGTATGTAGGTATGCTTGCTATAAAATTCACTGTGCAGGACCTGGTCAAGAAGGTTTCATAAGAAGGAAGTTCTATGAAATGGCCCATACAATCCCATCCTCCAGCTTAGGGCTTCCTAAATTGTTCTAAGCACAACCACAAGCACCTCCACACATCTTTATTCCCATGTATTTGTTGACAGCTTTTTCCTCCTTTTCTGTTCCCCAGCATGAAGCAACTTCCCTAACAGTCACCACCAGCCATGTTGGTCAACAGAAGTAACAGGGTAAGTAATATTTAAATAAATCTTTACAACTTAAACTCCTGGAACACCCCCTCAAGAAGCTCCACTACTCAAACTTTTAAACCCTGCTAAACCCCCAGTATTTATACAGCAATCCTGATGTATGCAACCAAAACAACTACTGCACAAAAATCAGTGCCTCTTGGCCAACCTTTAAAACACCTCCCAAAATCACATACAACTATACTGACCTAAAAACTGCTGACCTACAAAACCACAAAAATTCTTACTATTTGATATGAATAGCAACTTCCAGCCTCTTTTTGCATTAAGATCTTGATGCATCTTCCCAGGAAATTAACTATGTTGGCAATTAACAAATCCTAGATTTTAAAAACATATTGTCATTTCTCCAACCAGCCTAAAACACAACCAAAACCAGATTTAATCAATGTGAACTACCATGAGTGAGATTAGGCTTGGACATTCAATCTGTTTCCCACCTCTTTCTGGCCAGAATAGAGAGCCTTAAAAATGACATTTTACAAATTTTGATAGACTCAGCCATAGATAGAAAGGACAGAATTTTAACTTGCCTTCAAATTTGAAATTTCCCCTCCAGTCTACATAAAAATTTGGTGAAGATAAGAACAAGTGAGCCTTGTTTGTCAGCCTCCCCATCAACGGGAGCATCCCCACTGCAGTATTCTCCCTGACACAATCCTGAATATTCAGCTGGTTCAGAAGGTTTGTGATGACCTAACATCGGCTATTACAGCTGAAGAACCAGACTCGGTAAAACTACCAACAGGTAAATGCACAGATCTGTATAATAACAGATTTTGGACTGGTTTAGATTTTTTGAAGGGGTACAGGAAACATAAGATACCTCTCCCTCCTGTCCCTTACAGTAAATCCTCCAAAATCTTCAAGCAAACATTATGAACTCCAGTAATCTGAAACAGCTTCTCTTTCCAAAGCCCAACATAAAATGTTCACTATTCCTGCAACTCTCAATGTGAAACTCTAATTTAAGTAGAGCGCACTTGTTTCTCTTCCACCTCTTGCTGTGCACACCCCTCACAACAATTATTGAACAATTCCAGTACAATGCTCATGTTTCCAACAATAACATGAGCACTCCATGAATTTACCCATTTCTGCAAGGACTTCATCATCATTTGCTTTTGCACACATTTGCTATACATTTTGAATGTTTTAAGAATAGCTACTTAGCCTGCCTGTGTGCAAGACCATGTATGTAAGAATTTTTACCATATATAGTTTCTTCTCCATTTCACTGTGGTTTACACTGAGTCTTTCACTTCCTACTGAGTCATCAAACACTAAGAACGTGCATGTATAAGTGTTCTTTCAAACTAAAAGAATGAGGAAGCTCGCAAACAGGTCACGTGACTGGTTTTAAAATGAATACTAATATTCTTATCAGATCTCTGTGCTTGATCCTTTCCACTGATGCAACTCTCAAACAAAATCCCTAAATACAGTTAGAGCAATTTTGCAGGCCGAGAAGTAACTTTCCGTTTGGCCTCTGACTATAAGAACATCCACCTCTAATGCTTTAGACCTTTGAGGTGCCACTGCCTGCCTCCCACACTACATGTTGCAAGAACTTCCTTCTAGTCACTCACCTCTTCCTCAAAGACTGGCTGCAGCCTGATACATCAGAAGTCCTACTGCAGCCTAACAAGAACAGTAAATTTCAAAGACAAGCCTAATGTTGAAAATTCACCTTATTTTTCCAAATATATTCTCCATCTTTTATCTAAGATTTCTGACACCTGGCAGGAGATTTAATTTCAGTCATGCTTTTAAGTATGAGATATCAGAAATCACTCTGACCTAAAACATCACTTGTCACATAGGAAAAATATTATTACCATAATATGGGTTTGATGATACAGAACTACTTGATATCTTCACATGCAGTTGAGACTCAAAAGTTTAACTGAATGGAATTTTCTTCCAGCTTAGTTATCCCAATCCTTGTTCAATTATCCCAATTCAATCTAAATATTTTGACTTGACTGATTTAACAATTACTTCTGATACTCTGCTCTCCCACCCAAGGAGCTCTGTGGCCAGGGTACTTCCAGACCCACACTGTTCTGCCCAAAGGCCAAGCACAACCCGAAGTCACACCAGCTGAAGTGACACAGGCCCCTCCTCTTGCACCACAAAGGCACCTTCCACTTTGTGGTTATTTATATCTGGCTGGTACAACTCACAGAGGGGAAAAAATTTATCGATCCAAGACGTCTCTGGAATTAACAGCACGCACAGACAGGCTAGGCTGCCAAGAAATGTGTGTCGAACACCAAGCTTGGGAAATTTGATTGGAACAATCGCTTTTCACCCATGTGTCACACCTGAGACCAGCCAAGGCACAACACTGCTGTCACCACCAATACACTAAACATTTTACAACTCAGTGATTATTGCCATATAAAGGACCACACCAATGGATGAAGCTCTAAATTACTTTTTTTTTAAATCTGGGCCCCACAATAGGAATATTAAAGTAAAAAGAACAACCAAAAAACCCCAAACCAAAAACAAACAAAACATAAAGCAGCTTCCATATCTCTCTGTAACAAGAAAATGCTATATTTTCTTCTTTCCTTTTTCTAAATGATAGTGTAAAAAGTGCCCAAAGGCTCTGAAGCCTATCCTCATTAAAGATAATTTTTGCTATATGAGGGTAAATGAAGACATCAAAACTGTCAAACTCCTGAACTGTCAAATATGATGTTCTTCTTCCTGAACCATTCCAACAATTTCAGATGCTAACTGGAAAACCTTCTAGTTTAGGATGCTGAATCTCTAATAACATCATCCTTTGTCTCAACTATTCTTTCCTGGGCTTATCAAAAAAACCCCCTCTTCTTTATTGCAAATGTCCACATAAAAAAAACAAAAAACCCAACCTGCATTTTTTTTGCCATTCAAAAGATGTACCACCAGTTATGTTAACTCTTCACATGCTATTGCTTTACTTGGGGAAACCCTAGATTGCTAAAAAAATTACCAAGGGGAAATATCAACCGATAGTATCAGATTTCTTTTTGCTTTAAAATGGTATCTTTTTCACTTCCTGCCAAGGTGCCTCACAGCCTGACAAAAGGATGGATTTCCAGAGGGTGCCTGCACGCTTACAGAGGCAGGAAAAGGTGAAAAGGATGGGAAGAAAACCTTTCATTTAAAAAATGCCAATTTGGAGGTACGTGGCAGATCAGAGAGGTATTAAGGAAAGGATGATGCTCTATTTTTAAACAGCAGCTGCCAAAAAAAAAATCAAACAAACACCCCCCCCCTAAAATTTCTCTATACTAATTACCCTGCAGACAGAAGACACATCCTGATTCGTCGATGTACAATGCGCTCATTCAGAATTTTTCAAAATCGGCATTTTTGTCTAAACGCTCGTTGCTACAGAAAGACTCGCTCGGGTCACGTAGAGAAATCACGATATTGACCGTAAAAGCAGAACGCCGAGGGGATGGGGGCGGGCACAGCAGACACAGCACCGCAGACCCCCGGCGCTCCCCCCCGGTTTGGGGACACGGGGACACCGGGCCGAGGGCGCGCAGCCCCCCCCGCCCATTCATTCCGCGGCGCGGCGCGAGCGCCGGGATGGCGGC
>VZRR01003450.1:974251-1001154 GCA_013398015.1 Oreocharis arfaki | reverse complement strand
CGCCCGCCGCCGGCCCCGCCCCCGTTGCCATGGCGGCGGCGGCTGCGGCCGGACCCGAGCGGCAAAGCGGCCCCGAAACCGAGTCCCCGAGGCGCCCCAAGCCTCCTCGAGTTACCCCGAGTTACCAGGTCGGCTCTTTGTTTTCGTCTCCTACCCATGCCGAGGCGGGGACGGGTCTCCTGAGGTGCTGCTCGCCTTCCCCCCTCACGCCTTCCCCTCCCCGCGCGGGTTTGTCTGCCCGCTGTCCTCGCACTGAGCCAAATCAGGCAGCACTTAAAAGCTTCTATTTGCCGTGAATATTGTGTCATTCCATAGCCCGACATCATGGAAGAATTTCTACTCCTCCCAGGAGGCCGTGCCCAGGTCTGCTTGGTGAACAGTTTGCATTTGTGTGATGGGCTCTGAATAAAGGAAAACGTAAGTGTGATCTTCTTGCTCCTCTCTGGCAGCCCAATATTTGTAAAGGATAAGTATGACCTCCTGCATTGTCTCTGACAGCCCCGTATTTGTAAAGGATAAGTATCACTTCATCCATTGTCTCTGGTAGCCCAATATTTGTTTACTGTGTTGCCCCAAATTCCACTGACTTCCACGAGAAGTCAGGAACAAACCCCAGGTTTTTTCTTCCATGCCATGAGCTATATCGGTCCACTGTGAACAGCAGCCTGTTACAATTAGGTATACACAAAGAATATAACCACAAGGGGAGTTGTATAGTTAAGAGAGTTACATGTATGGAAAATCGCACTGCAAAAGGCCAGTGTCCACAACGGAGCCCGAAGAGTCCTGCAAAAATCAACTTTATTTGAATAAAGGGAGAGGGCCCACTGGGCCATGCCCCTGTGGGGTTTTTCTCGACTTCTTGGAGGACGCATGTTGCCCTCCTCCCTTCCCCAGGTACAGCCTTCCTGAACCATCTAGTACATATTCCTCCTTGAACATGTATCCCCCCCCTTATCATGCATTGCATGACCATTAAAATTAGCTTTTAGCCCACTCTGGGTGGAGAAATTAATATTCATAAGTCTATTAAGTCTGTGCATTTTTTCCTGAAGTTCAGGCTGTGCTTGGCTCTGCAACAAACTTGCAGGGCTTGATGTTGGTAAAGACCCCCACACCCATTCTTCCAGAACCTCATGGGTCCTAAACCCATTTCTCCTATCACATAGGGGTAGGTGTATATGTTTATGGTTGTATTTTTTTTTCTAGCTTTAACTTTAGAGAAGAGTGGGAACAATTATGAATTTTAAAAATACCAGAATACAGGCCATAATATTTGACTTTTTTTAAACTTTAATCACATCCAGATATTGAGAATGAGGAAACAACAGGGTTGTCATACCTAGTAGGATGAAGAGGCTATGGAAACAGACATGAACTAATCCAGTGGCACACAGATGTGTTGGAAGGACATCCTGGTCGCTCTGCACAGCTTTACCTGGGTACGGGTTGCTTTCTAATATACATATGATTAACGTTCATATTTAATCTGCTTTTCAGAGCATGGCATGGTTTACATTGCTGGTTGAAGACAGATGCGTAAAGCAATTGCCTTAAAAGCCTTCTCTTTGTCCAGAAACATTAATTAATCTGTATGTTTTAAATCCCTCAGCTTTTTGAACCCAGTGTAGAGGGCTCAGTAGGGAAATAACACCCTGTTTCCTACTCTGCTGTTGGCCTTACTGGGTAATTCTGGACACAGCACTTAACCCGCCTGTGTCTTAGTCCCACAAAGCTGGATATGGTACCATGCCACATCATACTAATACTCATGGATAAAGCATCTGCAATCTCTGAGTGAGAAATGTTTCATTTTGGGTTCAAATTATATGTCATATAGAATGCTTCAGCTATGCCTCTTCATGTGATGGCAACATTTACTCTGCTCCAAGGCAAACTATGTTTTAATATGGCAGACAGGAAGTAAAAAAAGAGCAAACTTCCTTCACTCACTTTTCAGAGGTTACATATTCACTAGATCCTTAAATAGATTATATATAACATGCAACTCCTTTTTAATAACGTTTTGTAACGTTTATCAGATGAGCCTTTTACTGACAGGAGTTTAGGCTATCAGTTAAAGAAAACGCTGTATGACAAAGGGTTAGTTTGATAATTGCCATCAGAATTTACAGTGTAATGAAAGTCTCTCAAGAAATAGTGATACTGAAGTCTGACAAATATAAATGGTTAATTTGCTGTTTATAGCCCAGCATAAAGATTTCGTATCAAAGGGATACAAGTTCTGTACCAGAAGTACCAGAACTTACATCCTGCGTGGTGTAGTCAATAAATTCACCACTGTTCTTACCACTAACTGTTGTTGCTGTTAGCTGTTGGATGGCCTTAAAAGATTTTTGTCTTTTATTGAATGTCATGTACAGTGCAGGAGACGAAATATAATGTGGTTTGAACAGACATCTCTTTTAAAACTTATTTTACTGATTTAGTTGAGCTGAGATACTACTTCTTGTTTTAAAGATTTTTTAAAAAGTGTATGTAGGAAAAAAGTTGCAGATAATGGTAAGAACATTTTCTTTAATAGGAAAGGAAATTTTATCGTGGTTTGTACTCATCAGTGTCATTTGCTGTGAGCAGAGTAACAGAAAATATGATTTATTTTAACTACACCCAAAGTACACAGGAACTGGTATTTCTTTCTTAGGTCAGTCATATGATGCAAAGAAGTGGAAAAGCTTAAAAATCAATGAACTGATGGGTACTCTATACATTTGAATTATCTTCTTCGTGTATATATTGCACATATTTCAGTTAGTGCAACTTGCTTAGAAGGTTGTAAAGAAATATGCAGATAGAAGGAAAAAAATATGATTGTTTCCTATCTTCAGAGTCATTTTGTATACATACTTCATACCTTATTGTTTTTGCAGTAAGTTGAAAAGTGATCTTTGTATAATATTGTGTAAATAAAAGATTTGTCTTCCAAAAAGCTACTATCTACTCACTGCTGCTCCTCCTAAAAGCCATGGAGAGTTAAAGACACAGTTTCCTAACAGGAGAAGGTGTTGTGACTTGCTGTGACTTTTGTGAGCGATCAGGATGTCGTGATAGAAGATAATAAAAGTATGATGACTAAGCAGTGCTGAAGCTTATCCAAGAAAGTACTACCTCTGTCTTATACTGAGTTTGATAGGCTTTTATGAACTTGCCAGTGAAGTGCTCTGTGCTTATCCTAATGTGCAGGCACACAGAGACAGGCAGGAAATACTCAGAATTAAAAGGGAAAATGAGTTATTGAAACAGCTGTCCCTTAGCTCTGCTCAGTATAGAAGAGAAAGGAGGTTCTAGGAGGAACCAGTGATATCTTGCTCACAGCAAAGCAAACAGTGTGTTCCTTAGTCCTACCTCCACTCCCCACAGAGCCCTCTCTCCCAGTGTAGGTGTGTGGAGTTTGGACCTGCAAACTCTGGCTGGCTGGAGAAACTGAGGCCAGTTCCTATGCTGATGAGGCTGGTTCCAATGTTGTATTGGCAGGGCAGGAGAAAGACACTCTACCTGAAAACCAGCATTAATCTTTTCTCTTCAATAATCTGTTTGGTTTCTTATTGAGGCATTTTACCTTTTTCTTGGATTTATTTCATTACTTTACCAAAAATAAAATACTAGAAATATTCACAGGAAGTGTCCCCTGACTAAATGCTGATCGTTTGCTGGATTTATCAAACTGTGGATGCAGTAAAGTAAAAACAGTCTGGATACTTCTGACTAGATCATGGTTTAAAGGGCAGGTAAGCCCTCAGCAGACACACCTTCAACACTGTATGACTACCTTATTAGCATTAAGGGACTCTGACCTTCACCAAATCCTGACTATCTCACTTTCCTGGTTACCAAAGCCAACCACGCTCAGGTGCCAGAGGCAGCGTGGCCATGGGAGCCAAAGTAGGATAATTTTCCTGCTAAGAAAAGACGACTTTGTTGTCAAAATGCACCAGACTGAGAGTGTTGAGCAGGCCTGGATTTCTGTGAAGGACAAAAGGGTCTGGATTCTCCTCCCTATAAGCACCACCCATTCTGAGTCATCTGAGCTGGAAGTACTGGCATAATTGCAAAACATCTTCACACAGATGGTATGATCCAGTGTAGGTTACATGAAGATTCTTGAGTGAGATATTTGGCTGTTTAATTAAAATACTATGAGGACAGGTTTTTATTGTTGGGTATTTTTCACAAACATTTCTTCACAAGGCAGGGGAAATGTTTTCCTTTTTAGCGTCACAGGGGTGCAGAGTATGAACTTTTGTTTTTGTTGGCTCATTTCCAGATAAACATAAGAATACATTGTAAAGGTCACTTCGTGCTTTAAATTCAACAAAAATGCCATTTCATGTAGTATCTCTAGCATATGACCCATTTGCTATTCAAAATTTTTAAAACTCAATTTCAAACAAAGTTATCTTACAGAGTTCAGGCACTGCAAATCATCATGAATTTTGACCACTGTAGATGTGATGATGCTTTGTCACAGGGCATACACTTGTGTTGATTTCACTGAAATTTAGGGGCCACAAATAGGTTTAGGGTAAAGAAAATCTGCCTTTACAGCTATGCTTCTTATTTGAAACAGTTGAATTTCTGAGGCCTTAAGATGACGCAGTGAAATGTGCAAATGAGATGTGTTGGACACTGGACTCATGGGAAACCCCTGGATGCTCTCTCTGGACCCTGTTTTCCATTGCCCTAAATATTTTGTAGTTGTTTAGGCATGTGCAGCAGATGCGAAGTATTAATAAATCTGAATTCTCCACTTACGTCACTGATAACATTTTGAGGCCATTTTCCAGAGATATAAATGACAACCAATGGAATATCAGAGTTTCAGAAACCTGATTTCCAGAGATTTTGAGTTCTTTTTATACCAGCTGAAGTGAATTAAACCATTTTCTGAAAAATGGGTTCCAGATATTGAAGTCTGGCAGGCAAAGCTGGGTTATCCAAAATTAGATGCCAATTCTGAAAAGATAATTGTGAGTGATGATCTCATAGGGGAAGTCTGAGAGCCAAGACTAGAATCTAAATTATCTGATACCCAGTCCTGTGCATTAACCACAGCACTGATTTTTTAATACAGTGAGCTTGAATACTGACTTCTTAAATAAATAAATGCAATTTTCAAAACTCATCCACAGCACATGCAAAATAGCATTTTGATGTCATTTGCTGAATTCTGGTAGCTGAAGTCAATTTGCATCTCAGATTTTCAAAGAAAGTGGTTTCAAATATATTCATTCTTTATTGTGGTGAAGTTAAGCCCCATACGGGTAAATGTTGCTTTTAACAAATTGATTCATGGGATTTTTTTTACCATTCTGTATCTGTTTTGTGCACTTCTAAAATCAGTTCTTATCGAATACTTTTATGTGAGTGTATCTGTGGTTGCTGTAAAATACTGTATGTATGAGAAGCTAGCAAGCAGTGAGGTTTCCCATTTTTCCTATGAAGACAGGCTGAGTGAGCTGGGGCTGTTCAGCCTGGAGAAGAGAAGGTTCTGGGGAGGCTTTGTTTTGGCTTTTCAATACTAGATGGGGGCTTTATAAGAAAAGTGGCAGAAGACTTTTTACCAAGGCCTGTAGTGACAGGGCAAGGGGCAATGGTTTTAAACGGAGAGGGCAGGTTTAGATTGGACATAAGAAAGACATTTTTTATGACAAAGGTGATTAGACACTGGCACAGATTGGCCAGAGAAGCTGCGGATGCCCCATCTCTGTTGAAGGGTCAGGACCAGGAGCAACCTGGTCTGGTGGGAGGTGTCCCTGCCCATGGCAGGAGGTTGGACTGGATGATCTTTAAGGTCCCTTCCAAACCAAGCCATTCTGTGATTCTGTGATTTTATAAGTTGCAATGACTGAAGCAAGATGAGGTGCAAGAAAAATTTCAGAGCAGAGAGCATCACCCAAGTAGGACATGTGGGCTTAGTAAATAGGCCACGTGCAAGGATATTGGAGAGATTCAATCCCAACAGATTCAGTCCTGCAGGCATTCCACATGCAAGAAGTTCGGAGATGGAAGCACCTGTTGGTTGGTTCCCTGGTCTGTGGGATGCAGGAAAGTCAACAGTGCTGCTGTTCTGCAGGGCTTTTCAAGCTCTCCTGCTCAGGGTCCTGCAATGCTTAGAGAGCTCTGTACAATGTTTTGAAGACCAGGGAGGTTTGGCTAAAGGAGAGAGACATTTCTGAATGAAGTGCAATGTCTTTCATTCAGTAGCTTTTCCAGCAGGCATACAAATTATCAATATTTGTTATTGCTGGGAGTTTGAATTGCACCTTTTACTTTTTCTGAAAAGACTTGGTATTTTTAAAGCCTTCTGTTTTTAACCAAGTCCAAAAATTACTGAGATTGAGAATGAAAATGGGGAAATAGCTCAAATTTGCGGATCCATCACTAGCTTTAAATAAGGAATACCTCTCTTCTGTCACACCCAATATCACAAACTTTCAACTAGCGATTTTCTAGATATTATTCGCCCTGAATTTCAAATTGAAGAAGACAAACAAGAAGGAAAGAAAATACAGATTTTGGGGGGTTTTGGTTTTGTTTTGTTTGTATTTTGCAGGTGAACATTGGATGTACTTAAAACTTTTGTATGAGAATTTTTATGCTTCTTGATTAGGGAGATATTGATGTCTCAGACTAGGTAGTAAGAGAGGAATGTGCACTTACTTGGATTCCAGTAGCCAGGCTCGTGAAGAGAAAGTCTCAGATGCGAATAAAAGACTGTGAGGTTGTTGCCTAATTGATTAGAAGCAAAGAACTGTCAGACATCTGGAGTGTGCAAAACGTAAGATTGTCCTCTGATTTCTCAACTTTGGCAGTTTTGATCCCATTTGTACTTTAAATTATTATTAATACTTGGGGAAAAAATGCAACGTTTCTCTCTTTAATCTTTCTCTCTTTAATCAACAGTTTATAAATGCAGTAGCACATTTCAGATGTCAGTAACGTGTTTTTATCTGGCAATCGATTAATGTGCATAATAAGATGGATAGGCCTGTCTGCTTGAGAAGGAAATAATCTTTTCTTTATTATTTTCATTAGGTCTCATAGCTTTGGATATCCATGGAAATCAATAGCTGCTCGTAAGATGGATACGACATATTGCATGGTTGCTCTAGTTCCTGTACCTTATGTAAATATTTGTTTCTGATTATTTTTGAGGAAACATCCTTTCTACGCAGAATTAGCTTTACTATCAAAGCCGGAGTTGGGAGGAACACCCTGATCAGGTTACTAATCAGCCTATGGGGGAGTGGAGAGTTAAGACAGGAGGTGGCAGCCTTGAGTAGTAACTTGCTGCTGTCTCGGCTTAGTTAAGCTCAGATTCAAATGGAGTCAGAGCTGGGTACAAATAACTCAGCGTCTCAGCCCTTTTTCTTAAACATCACAACGACAAGCAGCCTGGGTAGTGAAGATGGCAATAACTAGCTTTGTCCTTTTTGCCTGATAATTAAAAATATAGCTAATTAATTTAATGCTTTTAATGTGAAGCTTGTATGGGTTTTCCTGGATTTTTTTAACATTTGTGGGAGTAGTTGTAGCAGGAAAGACTGCAGCACACTGCAGAGTCTGAATTTAATCGGTCTCATTCTTATCTGGGTCTCTTTCTTCTAACTAGGAAAATCACATTGCAAACAAGAATAGCTAACAAAATATGGAATTGATTTATTAAAATAAAAGTTGTGCCTAATTCTGGTCTCCTTTTTGGTATCCTGGAATGTTGGGTGATTCTTCATCCCTAACTGCAGTGTATAAGCAGGCCATGAGGTACTTCTGTCTCCCCCATGAACTACCACACAGTAATGGCAAGACAACCTACTTTTATTAGTAATATCACTGAAATTTTCTAATCCATAAATCAGCAGAAAACCTTGCAACTATACAGTCTGGGCAGAGAGAGGAACTTGATGACATCATTGTTTTTCCCCTGTGAAAATGCTTAGTTGGAAAAAGACAGAAAAAGATTATGTGAATCAGAGTAGCTCCATGCAACCTCCCACTTCTAATCTTTTTGAAGAATGTGAACGGTACCATTCACTGGTAAAAAATGTAACCAAGAGAGTTCTGCAGCGTTGTTCATTTCCACTGGATATTCATAGTAGGAATTATACTTGTAAATTTTATTATTGTAAATTTTGTGTATCTATTGATTAATTTTCCCCTACAGCTCCACATTTTTAAAATATGTATTTTGAGCCAAATCTCAATTTACATTTTTTTCATTCAGCTGCACGTGAAAAGTCTTCATTTGAAAGTTTGCTAAGCAACAAATCCTTCAAATAGAACAGGTTGCAACTCTGCTCTGCCTGGAAAGCACACATGCATGTAAGTCTTGATCCATAATGGAACCAATTTTCTGACCTTGTTTTTTGTCACAGCCTGTAGACAAAAAATAGCGTTTTCCTCTTTTTCCCCTGTGGTTTGAATCCTGTAGTTAACATGTGAGTGCACAGATCTGTCTGCTCAACACAGACACCGCAGTCTGCCTGGATGGATCTGAATGAGAGCCCATGTTTTCTGTAACAGTCCAGTCCTGTTAGGCACAGCAGACATTGTCAGGGAACCTTCTGTTTAATCTTTTTATTAAGCAAACATTTCCTTAAGTTTGCATAAGCAGTCACCCAGCCATGGCTTCCACAGAATCCTTTAATAACTGGCAGGGTGTGGTGATTACATTTCCTCAGAGGCTTCTCCATCTGACTACCAAAAGTAATTTATTCCTCAGTTAACATCATCACTTACTTGTTTTGTTTCTTCACTTCCTTTGTCTGCCACAGGCAGGCAGATCTGGGAGTTAATAGCTGTCTCTTTAGTGCAAAAAGTGGGTGGGGGATGGTTCTTCGAGGCCCATTCCCTAGAGAAATAAGGCTTGTGTGATCGTTCTCTGTCTATTCCAACATTCAACATGCAACGCTAATAACATGGAACCCCACTGGCCATTTCACTTCATGAGGAAGAGAAACATGGGACTCCAGCCTTCCATCTTCCTAGCAATTTATGAGAGTGGATGGCTGGGGGTGGAAAGAGAGCCTGCTACTACCTTCTAGTATTAAGGTACTTGTTAATTTAGGAGATACATGCTAAGTTTTGAATATCAAAGTACCAAAAAATACCAGATTTATTTGGAGTCAAGATGAGCACCTCCCTTTTGTGTGTGTTTGGTTTTTAAAAAGGCCGCTGAAACTGTGAAAGAATGTGCAAAACTTGCTTGGTACAGATGATCAGTACTGATCACTACTTTTAGGTTGAAGGCTGAGTCATAACAGTTGTTCTGTGCATTAATTTTATTTTCACTCCATCACAGCATTCATGGGATTGGAAGATGTGCCAAAAAGTATTTTGCTCTATGAAGAAGTGCAATAAACTTGGGCCTTATAATGTCTGTGTTGCTGGAGAAATGCGGTTTTCTTTTTTTGAGTAGGTGGTTTTGGAGTCTGAAAGACTCTCTTTCTGGTTTTTGCTTTCTTAAAATGACAATAGCTGCAGCCTTGGCTGGGTTAGGACACGGACAGATGTTTTGTTCCAGATACAGCTGTGCAGAGGAAAGAGGTTTTCCATCCACAGCCACGTGGGTGCCTCTAGCTGCTATAAACTGACCTGTCACTGTGACGTTTTTATGGGTTCTCCCTAATTCATACTAAGCACAATTAGGTGTATCATTCTGAGCAGTTTAAAATCCTGAGGTATGAGGTATGGCAGCTGGCTTTGCCTCACCTGACTTAGCAGTACTGCCATGGACTCTTCTAAAGAAGAGTCTCTTCTGTGGTCAGAAGCTTCTGAGCTGGTTAATCCCATCCACTGGCACTGCTAAGTGTAGAAGAAATCACCTCTGCATAGCCTGAAGCCCTTTTGATAATTCACAAGCATATGGCATCATGGGCAGGACTTCTGCCTGCACAAAAGGTGGGTGAATACCATTTGGGGATTTGAACACCTGAGCTCAACAAAGAGAAAGAAAAAGACTGACTCTCATGCTTTTACAAACCAATGCCAGAGCAGAATTCCATTTTAAATAGCACCACGTGTGAAAATGGTTTCCTATGCTGAGAAAAATTGTAGATATGTGGAAATGGTATTTGAAGAACTATTTAGTGGGGCACTAAGGAGATCTATTCTGAGAGCATAGCTTGGACTGTGAATGGCATGAGCAGGTATTTGGGGAACCCTAGCCCTGTGTGTGGTAGAAAAGTCTAAGAGAAATGAGCAAGAAGTCCATGAGTAATGGAATTAGTGAAGCCTGGTTTCCAATGGATTTGTGCTCCATGCAAGTTTTTTCCCCTGGCCTGTATGGTCTTTATTGTAGATGGATCATCTGATGCCTGGTAAGAATGAGGCTTTTGCTACATCATTTTCCATGGCTGGAGACACCATCTGGGTCTCCTCTTCTTCCCAGCTGGCTGCCTACTTTCACTAAACTTGGGATGATTTTGTGTCTTGAAACCTGTGATTCATTTTCAAATTTAGTTGAAAATCAGCACTGGATTGAAAAATTACTCTAAGAGGAAGTGAAGATGGCAGAATAGGCACTCATACACAAAATATGATGACAAAGGCCTTTTTTTCCTTAGGAAATCAGAACCGTTGGAGAAGGCACTTCCTTCATATTTGGTGATTTCCAGCACTGGCAAGGTCACCTCATTGGGACATAGAAAGGGCAAATGGAAGCAGTTTTCTAAACTTAAACATGCTTTCATCTTGCAACCCTGTTTTATAGAGAATTGAGGGACAAGTTTACAATATTGTGCTCTTGTGGGGGTTTACCAGCGTTTATTTGGAACTTGGTTATTTATTAGGTGAAAATGTGCTAGAATTTCAGGAGTTGGTCTATATCTGTATGTAGATTACACTTTTTAAACTGTTTCTTAGGTCAGTATTACTGATATGATTAATTTTTCTTAACCTGCTAGTCATTCAAAAATTATATATATTTTTGACTATATTTGTCTAGTGGGGAGAAAACAAAATCCAGTAACAGATGCACAAAGCAATCTACCTGAACATGTAAGCCAAGTTTAGTAGGCACATTTTGTGAACCTGAACAATTTTCTCTAGTTCTTATCATCATCTTCATCTTTGGTCTTCAATTCAGTAGGTAAGAACTCCATTGTTTTGCTAGTGCTTTGGTTGACTTGAAAAGTAATCCTCCTTTGACTACTGGAGAATATGTAGCTGAAATACCTGGTTGTGGCAAGCTATGCTTTTGTCCCAGGGAAAAACCACAAAAGCTTAGATGGAAAATGATAGAGGAACCTATCAGAAGAACTGTTCAGAATAAACAGCTCTGCACATGTCCTCTCTGTCTCTGAAAATTTCACTTAGCTCCAGGCATGGGCTTGAAAAACCTACCTCATGTTTACTAGCACCAGCTAAAAATTTATTCTACACAAGGAATATACACCTTTTTATTCTACACAGGGAATGGATACCTTGTATCAGACTTGGTAAGAAAGAAAGGTGGGTTTCATGTAGATTATGTCATTGTCTGTAAAAAAAGATACGTCTTGACTGCAGAAAACAAAAGTGCTTTATCTAGGTGCTTAGCCAAGTGCAAACGTTTTTCCACCAAATACAAAATATCTGTTGACATAACTAGGATGGAAGATTCTGTATAGATAGGTGTGATAAAAAGCATTCTTTGCCTCACTGAAATTCTCAGTAAGAATGTACCCTTCAGTAAAGCTTGTAACAGAATAATATTTCAATTAAACAAACTGTAACTTATGGTTCTAGAAAGTAATAAAGCTTCTACAAGAACTATATGTACAGTAGACCCTAGGATGCGTTGTCTAACAGCACAGCTCCTATCCAAGGAGAAGTACTTCTTAAATCCGAGGAAGTTAATCCCTATTTGAAAAAAAAAAAATTTCTTGCATTACTCTATGCAGGTAATGCACAGACTTCTGCATTTAATTCCTGCCTTCTTGGCCTTACGTCTCCAATTTTAAGGCAATCAGTGCATGAGCCCTTCTTTCAACAGTCTCCATGTGTAATATTGAACAACACTGAGGTAGTGAGATCAGTATTCCCCTCTGTAAGGAATTCAGGGTGGTGTCAAACCTGCCAAGTGACTTTCACAACACTCTGATACAGGTGGTGTGACCGGGGCATTTGAGTGGCTCCTGCCTGAGCAGTCCTGGCCTTGTAAACTAGCACAGGTATCGTGACTGCTCAGATCTGTGCTTGCATAACCTTAGCCAACATCTGAATCAGCTCCAGGGCCATGAAAGGCAATAGTGCTGTGTTTTCCAGGCTCCTTGTGCCATTTTCCTGCACACAGTGTTTGCCAGCAGGTTAGAACTGAGCCTTGTGTATCATCTATGAGTGCTGGGTGTGTATGGGAAACAAGAGCTGTCTTCCAGTATAAGGTCTCCTTTAGATACCATGAAGCTTAAGTGCCTTCCTTCTATTAATACCAACAATTTACCTACTACATCTACCTGAATCTAAATGAGTAGTTTGAGGTGATCTTTGTACTTATCACAGCATGCAAATAAACTGGTTCTTTTGATTCTGTGAGGGGAAGGGGTTTGTTTGTGTGGCCTTGGGAGCAGACATGGGTATGTGTTCCTGGCTGCAGGAGGAACACATGGTTGTGGAATTTGGAGACTGGGAGATGCTTATGAGAAGTATTACCACATGTTCATCTTATCCTGAATAGCCTTTCTTTGATACTGTATATTTTAAGTGTCTGTATGATGGAAAACAAGATTTAAGCACAAAGGCTGTGTAGAGAGTGACCCTGGTGCCCAAGAGCACAGGCCATACCCAAAGCAGCTGTGGTGTTCCTCTTAACATGTTCAGTGTAAGTCACAGCACCTCGGCTCATGTTTTCCAGTACTATTTTCAGTGTTCCTTGGGTAGTATTTTTAATATTATCAGCTTAAAAATTACCTGTTGCTCAAGAATATTTCACTGATTTCACTGGTGAATATATAAGAAAATCTGAAGGGTACAGGACAGTCTTTCATTTAATTTCTTTTTTTCTTTCCTCCTCGCCACATTTTTTTTTTCTCCTTGAAGCTGGCAAAGCCCTGTGTGTAGAGATTTTTGCTCTCTGATCTCACGCCCTGAATTTTGACCTCATCATTCCAGACCAATTTCTGGTAGTCATTTAGCAGTACCTCTGCTAAATGGGGATATGTAAGTTAACTATGGGGATGGTAAAATTAACAAAAAGCATGTAGTTTAACTTCTAGAACCCAGGCTAAAACTTCAGTGCCAAAGCGTGGAAACTCTGGGTTTTTCCTAATGAAAATGAACAAACTTAATACTGAGGCAATAAAGATGGATGTTGTACACAGCTTTGCTATTTCTTATTACCACAGATTCACTTTTCTTATTGAAGAGAACAGAAGTAGTTGAGAAAGTAAAATGAACCACCCTCTGAACGCCAGCCAGCTTCTCTCACCAAATGGTCAGTAGGCAATAAAGAGAAACAGGCAATTCAGGAGATAATTTGTTCTCTCCATCTCCATTTCAGGAGAGAGGAACTCGTCCCTCAGAAGGAGGAAAGGATGCAGTCTTGTATGTGCAGCTATCATTGCTTAGCTTTCAAATTAACAACCTTATCCAACCTGTTTTTGTGACTGGAACCTAATGAAAATGCAGTCAATATTTGCAAATGCAAAGCTCTGCAACAATATAAGTCTTTCTACTGTATTTCACCCTGCTCCACAGAGTAGCAGAGGAGATTTTTAATTTGCCCACTAAGAACAAAGCGCTGATTTGGCTCTGTGCTTCCTGGAAACCGTCTTTGCTATTTCCTGTTATTTTCTCAAGCTTTGTATTTCAGAAGAGAACGGGGGCCTACTCAAAATCTCTTTATGTTCGTGGCGGCTTGAGGTGATTCCTTGGACAGATGTAGATGGGTGCTGTTTGCAGGTAGAAAGGGAAAGAAGAGCAAAAGCGCGGCAGAAAGTTTTCTCCTCTTAGCTGTGAGGCTTTGATGCCTGACGGCCAGCAGCCACGGCGAGCAGCCGCCCACAGCGCTGACCTTGCTTGACACGTTCAGCAGACGCTGCTAAATCTTGCTTCCTCAGACTTTCAGCATTTTTCGTGACTGTTCCTCCTTCCATCCCGAGACACGAGCCGTGAGCCAGGTCGTGCTCCCCTTGGCAGCTCCCGTGACAGCTCTGCTGGGCTGTCTGCAGGCCAGCGGCCACTTGGGAGCAGCCCTTCTGGCTGCATTAGCAGATGGTTGCATTTAAAGACGAAGCATTGCCACTGCATTTATTTGAATGCTTGTGGTGCTGCAGTGTCTGCTGTTGTTTGTTGACATTGAAATTTACAGAATTTTGTTTGTGTATCTTGTGAGAGGGGAATATATCACTGCAGTCGTCTGACACCTCACCTATGTTGGTGGCCTTATTTCAAACCTTTTTGGCAGCCAACTTGAATAAAGTGCTTTCAGACTCTGTGGATGACCTGGCAGGAACTGAATGATTGTCCTTAAAACCATTTGTACTTTCTGTTTTGTGCCCTTGACAGATCAGTGGTTGGGAAATTTGTTCACATGCCATCTGCACCTGCTAGCTTTGCCATGCAGGAATAGGTAATTTCCTTTCCAAACATGACTGGCTTCTGGTATCAGTGGGAAATTGGCAGCTCTTATATGAAAGCAGTAGATTCCAGTTTCCTCTTTTTGATTTTCACTGAGATAGGAAAGGAGTTGTTATTGTTATGATCTCACTGCTCTATCCAAGTTCTCTTCCCCACATAACTGCTTTTACAGTCATTCAAAACCAGTTTGTCAATAGTACCCGTCATCATATCTTCTACTGTGTATGAGATTGTCCCAAGGTAATTTTTTCCCCAATGTCACTGGCTTAATTCTAAACAGAACTGCACAACCTAGAGTGAAAATATTTCCTTCTTCTTTCGTCTCTTGGTCTTTCTTCCTCATTTCTGTGAAAGAATAAGAGAGTGCAGAATAAAGTGTCTATCTGGTGCTGGTGGTAGGGCTTAAGAAACGACATCATGGAATTGAAGTGTACTTTTCTCCCTATTTCTTTGTCATATCAAAGTGTTGATGTCAAGTATCACTCATAGTGCTTTCAGTTCTCTTCTCAAATGGCAGAAAGCTGTTGCAATGACTCCTTTGTAAGGGGTGTTTAAACCAGCACATAGGGAATCAGTGATGTTGGGCAGGATGCAGGCAATTGCTTCATCTCCAGCTTGAAGTATCCTTTGCAGAGAGCTACAAAGAAATTCTATTGCTGACAATAAGATGGTGAATTTTGTTTCCATTCTAAACAGCATAAAAGCAGCTGCATTGGCTTTACAAGTGATTCCAAGGTTTGCTCTCCCTGAAAGTTAGGGTAAATTGTTTGTGCATCCAATGTGTGCCAGGTGTCTTTTTCCTCCTGTCAGTTACTGGAGATGGAGATAGAATTGTGGTTTTGTCTGTGCTTTTATGTAGCATTATTAATGAAACAGGTAATCCTATTTGTCTTAAAATCAAGGCAAAGATCTCTTGTGTTCTGTCCATCTGTTCCAGACACCAACAGCATGCTCATCACCATGGTATTGGAACAGCCTGGTGCACAAATAGCAATCAGCAGTTATTAACATAATATTGTTACTTGGTCCATAAAGCTAATATTGGCAGAGATACAAGACATCACTCACTGTGAGACAGTTTCTTGGGTGATGTACTTTGTTCTGGCAGAATATGATAATATTCTGTATAAAAGTCAGTAAAATGATGCTTTTTTTTGTTTCACGCAAGCAGCAAAAATTGCCAGTATAATATAAATATATCAAAATTTTCTCTCTACGTCCAGTAATTTACAATCCATTAATCCATTGTTATCTAGTTGTAGAACAGCATTCTTTAGAAAACAAAAGGGCTTTTTAAAAATATGTATTAGATCAAATCGAACCAAAGTTCCCCTTTGTTCCTTTCCTCCTCAGCTGCTGATATAGACTGATACAGGAGTGGCTTTTTGCGTGCAGAACACCATTTACCTCAAACTGGACCTGGATGAGTTCAGGTCTATTCAGCAGATGATCTGTAGTGCTGAAGGGGTAGCATGTGATTGCAGCCCACCAGGAAACTCTAAGTCTCCCAAAACATCCTGAACACCCACAAAATTTGGATGTTCCTTATTTGTCCTTACTCCCTTTCATACATCTCATTTATACATGTTCAAAAGTCCAACTTCAAACACCTCCTTTTTGTTTGGTCACTTTTCCCTCTGATATAACATAAGGATTTTTTTCAGAGTTGAACAGACACACCTTTAAAATCTCTGGTATTTAAATTTCTGGTTAAAAGGAGTATAGTCCTCTGAAGTGGCATATTTGTGCCAATCCAGTTAATTAATAGCCCATCTATATACCATTTTTTCTTCCCTTCTTAATCAGAATGTATTCTTGGGAGACCTATTTTGTAAGCTTGTCTACAGAGACTTCTATATCGCAGCAAGATGGAGCCTTTTCATCCTTTTCACAGTTGCAGTGTTCAACTACGAAACAAAAGCGAAACCAAGGCATTACTGTTCCTAGGTTTTACACACAACTTTTGCTTGCTTTAGAAGGCAAACTGCTGCCAAATTAACATTTCTGTAAGCATTATAGTGCCCATACAAGTGCTGCTCCAATGGAAGGGAACATCTTTATCCGAGCTGGTTGTGATGATGTCAGTAGGGGTGAGCAGATTCTGTCAGCAATTACTACTCCTTCAGTGAACATGAAACTCAAATGGTCATGATGTTGGTTCAGTCTCCATTTTTATATCAATAGCTTCTTTTTTTTTAAAGTTAACTAGAATAATTAACTACTATTAATAATTAACTATTAACTATCACAATAAACTAATTTTAAAATGTAAATGGATTCTTAAGAACTTTGTTGCCAAATGGAGCCATCCATTTATTTGGAAGGGCCAACAGGATCTTTTTATAAAAAAGAGGAACATTTCCTGCAGGTCAGCTCTGTCTTGAACACTTTTTGTGTTTAAAATCAATAAAATCAATAAAATTAATAAAATCTAGCTTTTGGCTCAGCTAAGGGAAGGAGTCTAAAGCACTGAGTGACTCCCATACATGTCTAGATACAACGAAGGGCAAAGTGCAGCCTTTTTATCCTCTCATTCCCTCTTATCACTCTCAGTTATTAAGCAAGTGGTGGGTATTAACACCAACCTTGCCTCAATCATTTAGTAGGTATTACTTACTAGGACAAACTGTATGTGCCCCATGTTATTTCTCTCAGGGCCTGTCTCTCACTGGATGCATGCCAGACTGTCCTTTGGGTTATAGCTCAGTGAGCAGGAGAAATGGGTTTGAACTTGGCAAAATGGCAATAAGCATAAAAGTATAGTTGGAACTTTCTTGGAATGCTCTCTCCTATCTCATTATCCTAGGCCAGTATCTTGATTCTCTGCAGCCAGATGCTTTGGAGCAATGTTATGGAGAAGAATGGATTTCTGGTTCAGTTTAGTGGATTTATCAGGACTGAAGAAGTTACAGCTGGACTAAAGGCCATGTCCACAGCTTGTTTCATGTAGCTCTTTTTGTCATGTACAGTGATTGCCCACCAAAAGAACATGAAGATGCATCGCATCAGCTCTTATACGAAAGATCCATGGCAGGTTGTGTTGTATCGCCGAATACAAAGTGGTTCCAGGGGCTATTTCCCATCTCTGCTCCTGTGTCTGCAATGTACATTGCAACAGGACATGTTGCCACTGCACAGTCTCCCCTTGTCCTCTTATTTTAGATAGGCTGCATCCTCCTCAGTAATCTTTGAGATTTATGACTTAAAGAGTATAAAATGTAACCATTAAAATAGGGCATATGGTTTCTCTGCACAATTTTGAATGACTAGTCAATGCAGGATTTGGGGGAGAACATGTCATAGTTTTGTAGAACTGGGTGCCTTTCAAAATAGCTGCTCAGAGTGGGGTGCTCATTCAATTCACCACGTGTTACACTGGGCACACTCTAGAAAAGATCAGACACTGTTTTGAATTAACGAGGAGGGCTGGGATCTCTGATATTGTTAATTATGTGTTGGTGGAAAGCACAGTAGTCCATTGTTCTTTCTGAACTAGAGTATCAGAACAAAAAAAAGCAGCGAAAAGTCATCACTGCGGAAGCTGTCACCCTTGTTCCCTTGTGTGCTCTATCTTTTCCATGGGGAGGTCTCATGGATACCAAAGAGCAAAGCAAATGTAGTTGTCCTGATTTTTTTTTTTTCTTCTTCAAATCCCATCACACATAATAATCCTCTGTGGCTTTCTGCCCCACACGACGTTTTGATGCTCTTGATTTAGGTATGATATTGCCATGTCTTTTGAACCACGCATTTCAGCAGATTTTGTATTTGGACATAAGAACCCAGATATGGAATGCATATCACACGGGGCAATATTGTGTTAGAAAACAGGCAAATTCAAATAGTTGATCTCATGTACTCAAAATGTCACCCATTTTGCATGGTACAAAAGGAATCTCATTAGTTAATCAATATAGGCAATGCATGCAGCATGTAGGGAGTGACTGCAGTCATTTAACCATGACTTGCATTTAACTATGAATTACTTGATCTTTGAAAAGCTTTTTTTCCTACAGTAAAAGGAACAAATAATTTCAGTACCTTATCTCAAATAATATTATTTGTAATTATTTTTCACAATAGCAAATGGAATGTAAATAGGTAAGGGTGAATTTATCGCTCCTGAAATTATACCTGTTCTCTCTCCTTTTGCTTGCTTTTAGGAAGAAACTGGACAGCTGCTTCATCAGTACCAATCCATGCTGTGGTTGGCTTCATGAAAAGGATCATATTGATGAATTAGTGCAGCTACCGTTCCAGCCATGGAAGAATACCTCATACAAAAAAGTCCATAGGTGACTAATAGGCGTGGTAAGCAGCCTTTGAAATTTGGGAGAAATGTTTTGGTATACCTGGAAATCAACCTAGATCTAAATTACCTGCCACTGTGGATATTTTAGTCTTAATTCATGCTTTCCACCACATTTCAGAACGTATCCTTTATATGAACAGCTTTGCTTTCTTGTTTGTTTGTTTTTATGTTTGTCAGTCACTACACAGTGCTATTCAGAATCAATTTAGCACCCTTCCATGTGTTGAGTGGTTGTGGTGAGTGATGATTGCAGGATTAGCCTGCTGGTAATTAAATGTTGCTGCCTCTTAGCTTGAAAATGAAACATCTCTATGGAATTTAAGAGTTTCTTGCTTTATTCAGGTTGTGTGTGTCTAAATAGTATGGATAGGTGTACCAAGTCAGTGCAGGCACAGCACAATCTTTAAAAAAATAAATTAAAAAAGCAAAAAGAAAAAGGGGGAGGGGTAGAGAGAGAGGAAGAAGACAAAAAGAAATTGAGAGAAGCAAAACAAATTAAACCAATCCTTAAAACTTTGAATTGTATGGGAAATTTTCCACACTTTGCTGAATCCTGGGTGTAATTTCCTAATTTTGGCTTTGTGCAATCCTGGTGAAGGGTTCCTGTCTGGACTCATTTTTACTCACAGATGGGCCTTCAAAATCTGCAAGTGTTAAGTTGTGCAAAATAGGATTTTTGTTGCTTGAAGCCGAGAGGGGTGCCTGTCTTACTAAAGTAGAGGCTGGGTTCCTTACCATTTGTGGACCCACTGAATGCTTGATTTCCATATTGGCTTTACCACTATGAAGAGTTTTACCTCTTGAGTTCACTGATTAATGTTTTAAGCAGAATGAAGCCTTTTTAAATTTTATTTTTTTTCAAAATCTGCTACCAAAAATCACATTATTTCACTGTTCAAAGACAGTTCTTTGCTTCTTCAAAGACTTACTAGACTGATCTGTACCGTGCTCCTCACAGGACTGTAGCAGTGTTACCTTGTATGATACAAATGATGAGCTTCTGTTTGAAATAATAGGGATGATGCCTAATCCTGAACAGACATCAGAAGGATTTTAAATAAAGGCTGTCATTGAGAGGCCTGTAAGCTAACCTCACTTAGTTCTGTCTGCCCTATGTTAGGGTGAAGATGAAGGCGTTTGAGTCTCTCAATTGAAGCAGAGCGTGAGCTTTTTACCTTGAGCTCTTGTTACAGTTAAGGATTCATGCTGAATAACAATAATAAAAGATTAATCCCATCTGGTTTTCTGTTGATTGCTAGTTTAATTTAGTGTATGACGACCCAAAGTTTAGTCTGCCAGCCAACCAAGGTATGCAGTTATCAACATTACTGATAGGGTAAACCAGTTGTGTAAGCTTATTTTCAAATCTCCCCAAATCCCATAATACTTAACAAAGTAAAACTCCTGAGCTGAAATGTACCTGTTTACAGAAAGATACAACATCAAATAGAGATTCCATTCAGAACTTTGGGTAGGCTAAGTGGCCTTGGTTCCTGCTTCTTTTTTTTTCCTCTGTTGCCATTTTTAGACATGAAATATATCAAGAAACTGAAAAGAAAGTATGGGTAAGAAGAACAAAGCCATAAGAAAGAATTTTGAGAGTTTGCAGAAAGACTTCTTTGCTTGCAAGGCTGTGGAGGCCCAAGCCCTGAACAGTATGTTCTGTCTCAAGTATCTAGTTAGTGCTGCATCTTTGAGCTGAAACAGTACTTCCCAAACCCTGTGTCTAACCATTGCCTTGGCAGCACTCCAGATTAAGCCTGTGGGGAGAGGAAAGTGCCTGTGGAGCTTGGCAAAAGTTGTTTGTCCTTTCCTCCTGAAGATATGCATTTGTTCCTGGGTAGTGTGGGAGGTGGCTCCTCCTTCCTGCATTTGTTGCCACCATGGAAACAGATAATTCCAGAAGACGGTCTAATAATGCAACTGCAGACTCAAATGTCATTACAGAGGTCTGGGATTCTCTCTCCTGACACCAAATTGTACATGCATGTGCAAGCAGTTTCACAAGCCTGCTCATGAACGCCCCAAACCAAGTTAGACGGAGATTACAAGGGATGAACAGAGTAAGAACAAAATGCCAAGGGCCAAGAAAGACAAAAAAAGCACAAAGAGATTCAAAATTTAGATCACAGAAAGTGTGAAATGATATTGTCAATGCCAGGCCACGAGACAAGGGAGGCATTCTGTTGTTGAATTGCACGTTGCAGGCGTCTGTAAGCATCTAATACAGAAAGCATGGAAGATGCTGTGCAAGGTAGGTGTGTAAACAGGATGAGCAAACAGAGGAGGATCTTGAAAAAAAAAATTGAGAAGAAAGTTTTTGAAAGAGGAAGAGGTCAGAAGACAGCCTGGTGGCACAAAAGCTGATAGGGAAGAAAAGGGGTGTGACAGTAGAATGGAAGCTGAAAGAAAGTACAGCCATTGATTTAATTTGCTGCTTTTCATTGGAAATGTATCCTTTTGCCACTTCTGGATGCCATGCTCATGCATAGGAACATACAAGCTTTTCAGCTTACCAAGGTGAAACTGCCTTCCAGAACTCTGGCGTCAAAGACACCTACAAAACCCAATAAGACAACCTTCAGTATTAGATCAGTGTCAGTGTTCAATAACATCCGGTGCCAGGCAGGGAGATGCCAGCCCAGCTGGGTGAGTACGTGCCAGAGCATTTGGACGGTAATTGGTTGATGAATTGAACTCTTAAGCAAACAGATACCTAGGCAGAGAGCAGAGCGGCCAAATTCCAGGGAGCACTACCCTGCTATCTCCTCTGTGTTGCAAAATGCGTGAGTCAGAGGGAGAAGATAGCCCTGGGCAGTAGCTGCGGGGAGTACTCTGACCCCCACTTCAGCAAAACTTATGTTTCTGGGCCCTGTTCAAGTGTGCTGTCTAGCAGAACTCTGCCCTGCTGCCTGTGAGGAGGAGAACCAAGGTCTGCAGCAGGAACAAAGGATTCATTTGCTGGAAGGAGACGTGTGCTGTGAGCAAGACATCAGGAAACAGCACCCTCAAAGTCCAACCTCCTGTTGCACAGTTGTGGTCCAGAGTCTGAGCTGCCATTATAAAAGGAAACGGGCCACATCCCCAGCTGGCACAGAGCCGCAGAAACTCAACGTATTAGCTCGAGCTGTGTCTTCTTTATCGCTTGTGGCACTGAAGATTATGATTGAAAAGATGCCCAGGATATAACAGATGAACTAATGTGTACTGAATTTACCAGCAACCTTAAGTAAAAGCCTAAGTTGCTTAATTTAGCCTTAGAATCATTTAACAGTGAGCTTTTTTTACCTTTCTTGTGGGTGCTGTCATAAATGGCCTGTGGGAACAGTGGAATTGTCATATCTGGACGTTTTCAAGAATATCACTATTGAGATTCAAATAGATGCAGCTGAAGCAGAGGAACTGACTAGATCATCTCTTGGAGTCTCTTCCAACCTTCTTTTTTCCATTATTTTAGCAAATACGTTCAGCTGCTGTCCTAAGCTGGCAGTGTTACCCTGCTTCCAGAGGCCTGAGTCCCAGAAACTCCAACTCCCAAACTCCTCTGCTTCCTCCATGGCTACTCATACAATACAAAATGTGGTATTCTCAGTTTTGCAAAATGTTGTGAAATCAAGATCTGAACCGTGGCAACAGTGTGAAGTAAAAAAGAAAGATATCAAAGTTAATAGGTAACCTGCTTATTACAGTGTTTCATGTCCTGCTCAACATAATTTTCTACTTCAAACTTAGGTGACAGTTGCCCTGAAAACACAGGTGTGCTCACAGCAATACTGAAGCAAACTAGGCTTGAAGAAAGGAACCAGAACAAGGTGCTAGATCACCTTCTAGGAGTTTCCCAAAAGAGATTTAGCTCACCAGGGTTGGACACCTGCTCCCCGAGCATCCTGCTATCACTTCACATCCAAGTGCTCTTGACACTCCACCCTGCCAGTACCTCTTGTCTCCTGCCTGTGATTGGGACCAGTGTGAAACCTCAGGCTCCATTCCCCTCACTGTAGGATGTAAAAGCACAGGCCAGATGTCCAGCCAAAGTCAGAGGCAGAGCTGGACATCAGCTGGTTCCTGGTGATTCACAGACCAGTAAATTGCCTTAAGCAATATGAGATAGTGGACCAGATCTCTTAAACAGTTCCAGAATACCATTTCTGTGGTTTCTGAGCATGGGTACCTTTGTACTTTCCCTCACAGGTGTACCACAGGTCCATCAGCAACTTACTTCTCCCTTGCCCTTTACTTCCTAAATCCAGATTAATAGCAAGAATTTGTTGACGCCATTTTAGGTGTGCTGCCGACACATCCGAAATGGCCTGGTTATATTGTCTAAAAACACTGGTAGCTGACAAGTCCTGCAGAGAAATTACGCACATGGGAGGACTGTGAGCGAGGCGAGAGAGACACACTGCTGTTGATAAGCTAAAATCAGTGTTTGTTCCCCAGCACTCCCAGTATCCAAACAGCCAGTTGCAATTTTGTGTGTTCCTGGTGCCTGACCTTTCTCCAAGGCTGCTGTGCATCTATCAGCCTGCGAGCTTCCCACTCCATGGACCAGACACTGAGAAGGGGGAGGGGAAAGGAAGGGCAGAGGAAGGCAAGAGGGCAAATAAATACCTGTAATTTTTTTCTTTATTTTATACATAGTCCAGGGAAAAGGACCCAGCAGAGGGCAAATGATTTCTGAACACTGCTGTGCTAACATGACAGCTTTGTGGGGAGGCAGTTCTGGGTCAGGAGCCCAATTCCTCCTACCTTTGGTTCAAGAACTGGTACACAGGGGAAAGAAAGACATTTCCAGGGTAAAATTGTGGTAGAGTGTCAAATAGCACACCTGAAGCCTTCCTTTGCCCTGTGACTGTGTGGTGTGGTTATATAGCCTAAAAATATGGACGATTTCATAAAAAGTAAGGGCAGAAAAGAAAAGCAGAATGGATCCTGTGCAGGTCACTGCTCTCTGCAGGTGGTCCCGTCCCAGTCCCACTGACAGCCCTGTGGCAGGAGGGGAATGGGGGTTCCATACTGCAATGCAAAACCTGAGCTCATGCAGTTCTAACATTCCTCCTCCATCATCTGTGCTGTTTTTCCTCCTTCCTATCACCTCTTACACCTGACTGCAGCTACTGCAGCTTGCTTTCTCCTTCCCATCCTCTGTCCTCTTGTCCCCTCATTCCCCAGAGCTCCTCTGGCATGGGCCTTTTGTGGCCTGGGGAGAGAGAGATGGGAGCAAGGGAGGGCAGATCAGCTGAGTGGAACCAGGAACCAGCAGAGTTCAACCTCAAAAACACGAGTTAGTGGGTCAGGATGCTGCCCCAGGGTGGACAGGACTGAGGAAGTTGGTTACAGGTCGAGCCAGTCTGTGCTCATGGCTTTTCCTTGGCTGCTCTGGTAGAGCACTATAGCCCAAGCTGAAGGAAATTCTGCAGCTGATTTCACTAACAGGGTAAAATAAACCTCTCTTTTCACTGGCAGAATTCAGCCCTGAAGGTCCATAAATAATGTCCCCCTAACCAGCATCTGATACTGTTCCCTGCATTACACTCCTGTTAGCGAGAGACAAGCAAGGCCCCTCTGACCATCCAGTGGTTCGTGGTGCTCAAGACAAACCATGAATAACCCCTGAAGGCAGGAGGAGGGACAGCACAGAATGCCAGAGAGGGTTATAAATCATCGCTGCGATCCCAGACAGAAACCAGGCAGGGGTCCTGAGCCTGCTCATCCCGTCAGACGGGTACACATGCAGACACTGCACTGCAGACGGTGACACAAGGGCAGCAGGTGACACCACAGCAGCAGGGACTTCAGCCTGCCACACGGGAAGCAGAGAGTCCCCCCTGCACCTGCTGCAGAGCTGGAGCAGACCCACTTCTTCCCTCTGCCCTTACACCCTGCGGCCATGGGTTGCTGCGGCTGCCACGCAGCCCGGACAGTCACACAGATTAAATACAATTTCAGACATGGAAGCTGTTTTTTCTCTGAGATGAAACAGCTTCCCAAACTCTTATTAACCTGTGCCCTACTTCAGAAGTAAATCTAATTTGCAATTTCATAGTTAGCTGGTGCTGGTGTTGGTTTGTCTCTGTGTCTACTCTGACCTGGCTGGGTACATTTATGCAATGCCATATGTGGCAGAGTCCTATTTATTGTGGCTTGTGAGCATTATTCCTCACAACAGAGTAAGGAATTGGGGTGGTGGGAGCTTTTTGTTTCACTGGGGTAGAGAAAAGTAAAATCACAAATATTAAAAATGTTTAAAAATCAACTTTTGTACTCAGCAGAGAATCAATTGCTATTTGCTAAATGAAGTCCGTCATCTGGGGTATTCCTGCACGTCTGGTCACCTTCCATGGAGTGCCTAAAGAGAACTACTGCACCAGAGAGGAGAGCACATTTCAAAGGATTCACTGGATTTCTGACGGCAAACATCAAACAAAATGGGCATTGTTTCACAGATACACAAAGTAACAGAGAAAAGGAAGTGGAAACTCCAGCGATGGCCCCGTAGAAACAACAGTACGTACAGCAAGTTATGTGGTAGATCCAACTGCAGATTACGTTACCTCACAGCAGTTTGAGAGAGCAGAGGAAACCCAAACCCTGCGTAACCAGTGCTCAGTATTTCCTATTGCAGCCAGCACAGTTTATCGACTATTTGTAAGGAACTGAACGTAACTAAAGCCTCCAAGGTGGAGCATGAGTTGCTTTTCTTCTTATTATTGTGGGGAGAAAAAGGGACAAGAGTGCAATTTCAGTTCCTCTGGGGCTTCAGCTCTATTCTGATGCTGTCCAAGTGAAAGACACCCATTCCCGCCAGTTATTTCAGTAGTCCCTAGGCATGGAACACATTTAACATCTAGATGTCTGCAGTATCACCTCCCAGCTTGTAGCCCAAGCCCTGCACACACACCCCTGCACGGGACGTTTCAGTGATCTCACAGTCTAATTGCAGATTGGTCATCCTGTCCTTTGAGCTGGTTGGAAGATAAACTTTGCTCAGTGTATTAGACTATGCCCTTTGTAATGAAATAATGTCGGATAATATGTGTTTAGTGGGGATTTAAATTCCCGAGCTGATTACAAGGAGCTGTTAAGACTTGTAAGGTTTAGCAGTGCCCTGTGTGCAAGTCTGGAATGATGTGTAGCATTGCAGCGCTTGTGCTCTCCCTGATGCTGTTGAAAAGCCCAGGGCTTTGCCAGGAATAAAGCTGAGAACATCAACAACTGAAGTGTCAGCAATACAGTTCAATATTCAGCAAGACTTTGTTAAAAGCGGTTGACCAGAAAATTAGGCTCCTGTACTGTGAATTCTTCCAGCTTTACAAGGTTGCTTGCTCTGAGATCCCCTGCGCATGGCAGTCTCTCCATGCCCGCTTCCCAGCAGTCAACAGAGCATAGAAATATTTACTGTGCCCAAAGAATGTTGTGAAACGTGATTAACGCTTGTAAAGGGGTTTTGATGAAAGATGCAACGGCAGTGCAAAAAGGGACAGTGACTCATTAATGCACGTGAAGAACACAGGCCTTAGAGGGGCTGAAGATGCCCCGTGCTGCTCCAGATGCGGCTGCACCGCCGGCGCCCCCTGAGCTTCCGAGTTCAGTGCAAAGCCTCCATGGCTACGCCTCACCGGCACGGAGGGGAGGCTGAACGGGCTCCACAGCGGGGTCTCCCATCCTCCCCGCCTCCCTGCACCGCAGGCCTGGCCGCATTCCCAGGGAGCCTTGTCGCGCACCCTGTCCCCTCCGGGGCTGCCTCCCCCGGTCTGCAGCCCGCGGCCACAGGCCCGGAGAGACACCGACAGCCCGACCGGGCCGCGGCTCTCAGACCCCGCGCGGGGCTGGGGCTCGCCTTGTCGCCCGCTCGGCGCGGAGCAAAGGGAACCACCGGGAGAAATAACGCCCTGCGCGGGCGGCACCGGGATGGAGGGAAGGATGGCAGGAGGGATGGGGTGCGGGATGGAGTGCAGGATGGAGTGCGGGATGGAGGGAGGGATGGAGCCCGGGTGCGGCCCCGCCCCAGCCCACC